>JANQDE010000158.1:247786-266029 GCA_037157785.1 Cephalotes varians | reverse complement strand
TGTTCCGATCGATAACTCATGGCCTGGCCGAGCAGCACTTCACTTCTTACGAAGAAGCCAAAAATTGGGTCGATTCTTGGATCGCTTCAAAAGACCAGGAATTTTTTCAACGCGGAATCYGTATGCTGCCTGAAAGATGGGGAAAAATCGTAGCTAACSATGGACAATACTTTGAATAAAATATATTTTACCAATTTCTCAAAATAAAGCTTCAAAGTTACAAAAAAATCCCTCAAAACTTACTTGTACCCCCAATATTTCAGAAAATGTAAACCTGCCCGATCAATTGTCATATCCAAGCCTGCTAGCAAGGTCATTTGATTGCAGACACTCGAGATCTATAAAGAAACATGGCCGTGTATAAAATTTAATTAGATTTTCATTGTTGCACCTTTTACATGTTTTGTTTAATTCTTGAACTTTTTGATCAACTGTTATTTGTAAACTGCGCATACTGTTTTCATATATCGATTTAGGATTTATTTGTAATATCTTGATATTTTGTGGTCCGTCCATTTACACGCTAAGTATTCTTGCTATATATGAAAATGAATTTTCCATTAATTTTTCTATTAATTGACTCACATTACATGAACAATTCATTCTTCCACCTGTTGGTCGAAAAATTTTATTTAATATCAAGGCTCTTTCCTTGTACACTTTTTATAGTGTACTAAATGTAGATATCATTTTAATAAAATCTGATATGTAATTTAAGGTGTTATTAATATAGTCGTAATATGTGATCCAGTCGCGATATCCAATCAGTAAAAATTGCACAATACTGTCAAATGCGCATGTGTTTATTATCATTATATGTCGAAGAGTACCTTGAACGTAATATATTGCCATTTTGCAATAAGAATTTTTGATGTTAAGTGAAGTCTATTATGGATACTGCTTATGTCAGGACATACTGTCAAATATTTTCCACGTTTTAAAGTCTTATTTTTTTTACTTTTCCATGTCTCAATTTCATTTAGATGGTGAATGGAGGTCTGAGTTGAACATATCACATGTTTATCACATTCTTTATTCGGCGAATTATTGATAGTATGGATATTGATATATCCATATTGTCATCAATCATCTTCATTTTGACTTTCATGAACTTCATCATGTTGACACATATAAACTTCATTTTTATTCGAGTTTTTTCACTTCTTTCGCACAATACATATTATCATTCGAAAATTTGTCAGTTTTATTGAACGTATCAGCGTTTAAAATTTCCATCCCTGCAAGTCTAATGTGCGATATTAAAAATTTATTCACATGTATATTTTTGGTGCTCTTAAAAATTAAATTTTTTAATTCATTGAAATATTCCTCACTTTTAGCTGTTAATGCAACGCTCGTTCAATTGGACGCTATTACCGTTGTCCATAAAGGAAACTCTTTAGAGATTCGAAGTAAATTAATAGCTAAGCTTAGAACAATAATATGGATTCTGTCTCTCTCCAGATGTTATGAATTTTTTACTATTTATTTCCATGTCATAAATGAAATTATTCATGCAACTACTCGATTCATAATCGGGAATATCATCCGAGTACTCATCTACGTTATCTTCATATTTCAATTCTTCGGTTTTTATCATGGTCAATAATCGTTGTTGTGCCTTGAATCAGGTAAACTTATCATTATTTAAAATATCTTCAGTTTCAAAAAAAGCAACTGGCAAAACTTCAATACATATCTGCTTAAAACTCTCAAGAATTGTGGTCTTGCTTAAAATGCCAATTGATTGATGCCACGAAGAAATCCTTGACTTGCCTATGCTTGTCTTTAAAACATTTCCATTGGCAAACAGATTTTATTAAATGAGCGATGTCGATTCTAAGAATACATTTGACAGTATTTTATATGATCATTATTTTGTAAAATTTTTACATAATTTTCGATATATACGTTGATATCGCATCTGTTGAATGCGAGAGCTTTCGGCACTTAAGAATGCAAAAGAATAATCAGTTATGACCTCTCTGGGACAGGATGCACCAGTTCGCAGCTATTCTCATAACTAGTATGTCAATACATTTGTGTCATTTGTGTTTTGTCAAAATCATTTGCAAAACGGGCAAAATTTTTGTCTTATAGGGAACAACTGCTTGATATAAGAAGGTAAAATCTGTAAAGTCATCAGGTTTTTTAATACTTTTTATTAATGATCCCGTTACATTTATACTTAATATGCCTATTTTCTCTGTTTGCCGAACAAATTGTTTGTATAAAAATAATTGTAAATTCGGGACTAAAATAAATGACATAAAATTTAACCCTATTTTGCGTATGATTGCTGCAAATTCCGGTTTATATTTTAATTGTAAAATTGATGCAATAGGGTCGGAAACTTTGCCAAGGCTTAATTTTTTGTCAATACCTAGTTGCTTTGCCTTATGCAACACAGTTTTGTTGTATAAATTTGCTAACTCTAAATCGCCAAAACTCATCAGTTCATTTGCTCTTTCTCTTCGCCAGCCGTACATAGACGTTGCATGTAAATTTTTCACTACGTGACTTTTTCAGGCTTTCATTATTACCGCTTTTTTATAAACAATATCAGTTTTATCATACGTAGATATATGAGTTTTCATATCGTTTTCATCATCTGACTCATGCTGGACGCATTAAACAATGCACTGCATTCCAGAAATTTTCCTTTTCTTTTTAAAAAGATTTCTCCTGGATTGTGATTAACTTACGCCGATTTAAAAAAATAGTAACATGGAATTTTCAACTGTTTTCATTATAAATAACATTTGTCCATCCAAATAACATAGAAAACATGTTTGTTATCTATTCTGCATTCCATATTTTATGCCAAGTTTTTTTATCGAGATATATAACAGTGCGCCATGATTTGAGAACGCAGGGTGATGACATTGATCAGTTTGAGTAATTTGATTCATTACTATCATTAATTAAAGTAGTCGATTTGGAAAATATTTCTCGCGAAATCGTTATAAATTCCATTTCTGTTTTGTGTGACAAATATAAATATAATTATTTAATACTAAGTTCACCATTTAAACGATTCTCAGCATCTTTTCAAACCGATTCGGATAATCTAAGAATGTGACCTCAATTATCAAAGAAATTAAAATCTTTTAATGACTTAAAAATTTCAACAACAGTTTTTTTTTGGTTGACGAGGCATTATTGTGGTACGTTTTTACAAAATATTTTTGTGAAATGCTCTTATAATATGTTTCTATATACTTCATAATATAAATTCAAAGCTTGATAAAATCAAGAAAGAGACGTGCGTTTATACTTTGCAAGCGAAGAAGCCTAAATCGATAAGTCAATAACAACAGATCGACTAGCAGAGGAGCTCTTCCTGTAATATGAGGATAACGTAGATGAGTACTCGGGTGATATTCCAGATTATGAATCGAGTAATTGCATGAATAATTTCATTCATAACATGGAAATAAATAGTAAAAAATTCATAACATCTGGAGACAGACCGAATTCATATTATTGTCCTAACTTCATTATTAATTTACTTCGAATCTCTAAAGAAATTTTCTTTATAGACAACGGTAATGGCGTCCAATGGAACGAACATTGCATTATCAGCCAGAAGTGAGGAATATTTCAATGAATTAAAAAATTTAATTTTTAAGAGCACCAAAAATATACATGTGGATAAATTTTTAATATCGCACATTAGATCACTTGCAGGGATGAAAATTTTAAACGCCGATACGTCCAATAATACCGACAAATTTTCGAACGATAATGTGTAATGTACGAAAGAAGTAAACTCGAATAAAAATGAAGTTTATATGTCTCAACATGATGAAGTTCATGAAAGTCAAAATGAAGATGACACATGGATATACCAATATTCATACTGTCCATAATTCGCCGAATAAAGAATATGATAAACATGTGTTCAACTCAGATATCCATTCACCATCTAAATGAAATTGAGACATGGAAAAGTAAAAAAAATAAGACTTTAAAACGTGGAAAATATTTGACAGTATGTTCTGACATACACAGTATCTATAATAGATCTCACTTAACATAAAAAATTCCCTTATTGCAAAATGGCAATATGTTACGTTCACAAGGTACTTCGAGCCAACATCTAATGATAATAAACACATGTGCATTTGACAGTATTGTGCAATTTTTATTGATCGGATATCGCGACTTGATCACATATTACGACTATATTAATAATAAATTATATATCAGATTTTATTAAAATGGTATGTACATTTGGTACACTACAAAAACGTGTATAAGGAAAGAGCCTTGATTTATTAAATAAAATTTTTTGATCAACAGGAAGAATAATGGATTGTTTATGTAATGTGAGTCATTTAATAGAAAAATTAATGGAAAATTCATTTTCATATAACGTATCTCAAGAATGTGCAGCGTGTAAATGAATGGTCCACAAAAATATCAAGGTAATACAAATAAGTCCTAAACCGGTATATGAAAACAGTATGCGAGGTTTACAAATAGCTGTTGATCAAAAAATTCAAGAATTAAATAGAACATGTAAAAGGTGCGACAATGAAAAAAAATCTAATTACAAATTTTGTAAAGGCCACATCTCTTTATAAATCTCGAGTGTCTGCAATGAAATAATCTAGCTAGTAGGCTTGGATATAACAATTGATCGGACAGATTTACTTTCAGAAGTACCATTAAATATACAGTCTTGCAATTGCACATATAAATTAGTGGCAATAGAATATGTTAGTAACTAATAAAAATTGAACACTACATCGCTCATTGTCGTCAAGTAACGGAAAATTGGGAGATTTATGACGAACTAAGCAAAACAAAAACAAAACTCCATTAATAGCATCATCAAAAATGATGTTGCAAAAAAAGAAAATATCTCTCATTTTTGTAAATCATTAAAATATATTATCTTATTTTGTATGTGTTTTTATATAATTTTACTATTGCTTTACGTTTATTTTATTTAAGTACTTTGACTAATAATATATGTTTCTTTAAAGTCACGCGTAAACACACACACACACGCACAGAGAGAGAGAGAGAGAGAGAGAGAGAGAGTGAGTTGGTTGTCTTTTGTTTTGTAAAATGGCTGAGTTTCCAATAAAAGTACGCTGTAACAGAAAAATGCTGTATCTCCGAACAGATAGAGATACAAACAAAAACGGTAGAGGTACACATGATACTCTTTCGATTGCCGTTGGCCGTTTTCCGATATCTTGTAAAATAGCTGAGTTCCGTGTGGGACGATTACGCTAAAACTGAAAAGCGCTGTATCTTCGAACCCTTTGAGGTACAAACGAAATGAAAAGTGGTACAAATCATTCTCTTTCGAATGCTGATGGCCGTTTTTCGATATCTTGTAAAATGGCTGAGTTCCATGTGGGAAGGTTACGCTAAAATTGAAAAGCGCTGTATCTCTGAACCCTTTGAGGTACAAACGAAAATAATGGTAGTACAAACGGGTACAAACGATTCTCTTTCGAGTGGCATAAACAATTTTAAAAAATTTCGTAGTTGGGCGCTGACTATTTTTTAACCCCCTGATATTTTCTTACCCTTTGAAGTACTAACGAAATACCTTGTAAACAGGTACAAACGAAATACAAATGAACTACATTATTTTCTTTTATTTTTGATACTTGGGCGCCAGGTTCACATCGGTATCGTCGCTCTTCGTGTAATGTCCGTTTGCAATTTTCAATTTGTCGCTTAGTTAGGCGCTAATATTGTTTCTGCTGAGTGGGTGAGAGAATGAGCGAGAGAGAGAGAGAGAGCGAAAGAGCGAGGGAGAGAACGAATGAGCATGGGAGAAAGTGAAGAGTGAGAGAGAGAACGAAAAAGCGAGGAAAAGAGCGAAAAAGCAAATAGACGAGAAAGCGATAGACGAAAGAGCAAGATAGCACGCTCAGGTTTCATTTCTTCAATATTTAATAATCGGACAACAATATTGACTAGTTGCAGTCTGAATTTGATAATTAACAGTTATAGATTGGGCAAGATGGTTACTTTATTTAATGCAATCTAATAACGGTTCTAAACCGGGCAAGATAGTCATTATACTTTTAACACATTTCAATTGTTTATAACTTAATATTTAATAATCGGACGACAATATTGTGTAGCTGCTTTCGCTGAATTTATTAATTAACAGTTCTAAACCGAGCAAGATAGTCATTTTACTTTTAACAYATTTCAATTGTTTATAACTCAATTCTTAACAATCGGACGATAGTATCGATTAGCTTTTACTGAATTTGTTAATTAACAGTTCTAAACCGAGCAAGATAGTCATTTTATTTCTAACACTTTTTAATTGTTCATAATTAAATATTTAATAATCGAATGACAATATCGACTAGCTGTTTTCGCTGAGTTTATTAATTAAGAAATCTAGATTGGGCAAGATAATCATTTTACTTCTAACACACTCCAATTGTTTATAACTCAATATTTAACAATCGGACGACAATATCGTTTAGCTGTTTTCTCACTGAATTTATTAATTAACAGTTCTAAACTAGGCAGGATAGTCATTTTATATTTAACACGTTTTAATTGCTTATAATTCAATATTTAACAATCGGATAACAATATCGATTAAATACTTTTGCTGAATTTGTTAATTATCGGTTCTAAACTGGACAAGATGTTTATTTTACTTCTAACACATTTCATTTGTATATAATTCAATATTTAACAATCAGATAACAATATCGTCTAACTGCCTTCGCTGAATTTATTAATTAACGGTTCTAAACCGAGCAAGATAGTCATTTTATTTCTAACACGTTTCAATTGTTTATAACTCAATATTTAATAATCGGATGACAATACCGACTAATTGCTTTCGCTATTTTTAACACATTCCAATTGTTTATAACTCAATATTTAATAATCATACGACAATATCAACTAGCTGCTTTTACTGAATTTGTTAATTAATAGTTATAGACCGGGCAAGACGATTTTTCTTATATACTCCAATTGTTTATAACTCAGTATTTAACAATCGACAATATCGACTAGCTATTTTTGCTAAATTTATTAATTAACAGTTCTAAATTGAAAAAAAAATCATTTTAAATAAGAATAGAATCGTGACCGATATGTGAAAACGCAACAATTAACTATGCGCTAAGCGATCAAAGCTAGGTCTTCGTGCTAATATTTCTTATGTGAATTTGTATACATATCTCAATTTCAACTGCGCGTCGAATAAATTTCCGGTCTTAAAACACAGTCCTAATTTAATAATAACGACGCTAACAAGCATCTCAATCCCTTATTCCCCCCGAATATTATAAAGAATTTGTTGCGAAAAATAACACCTCAGCCAGGGATCGAACCTGGAACCTCTCGACTTTGCGGGGCGAGCGTCTTACCTTCTCGATCTCTCTGAGGCATGGGGTGGTGATATTCTTCGCCTGAAAATCATTTTACTTTTAACACATTCCAGTTGTTTATAACTCAATGTTTAACAATCAGACGACAGTATTGACTAGTTGTTTGTGCTGAGTTTGTTTTAATAGTTTTAGACCGCATGATGTTATACCAGTGTTGATGCTGTCAACTTCGTTCACGAAACTATGATGGGCGAAGATGTGAGCTCCATGCTGTATAGCAATAATGTAACATTAAGCTTGTTAATAAGCATAATGATTGACTGATTCCGAATGTAATGAAATGGAAAGATGGAACAAGATTGCGGAAAAGCAATAGCACTTACTATGCGAGGATGAAATTTTTTGTCTGAAAGTTTATTGTTATATTAAATTATTTCCATTGTTTTCTTTATTCGGTCAGCAGCGCTGAGTTTTTTTACTTAAACATTTTTTTATATTAAATTCTTTTATTTTATACTGTTATATTTTTAATTCTTTGTAATTAATTTTTTCATTTTTCTATTGAAATATACATATTTATATATTTTACAAAAGACACTGATGCCGACGTGCCGCTTGCATGATGTATATTAAAGACGAGTAAGATCACGCGCACCAATTATCATTCGACGCGTCGTGGCGTTCGTAGTTACCTTAATTTTAATAAACAAGGATGAAATGATTCCACGAGCGTTGCGAACGTTAAGTGGAACGCAGTCTACAGTTTTTCTGGAGTAGCCAACTAAAGGCGCGTTCCATTTTACGCATGATGTTCATGATGCATCATTTATTTTTGTTGCTTATCGAATATTAAACAAGAATAAATGATGCATATAAAATATCTATGCACGATACATATACGACATCGATAACTGTTGATAGGCGTACAGATTACAGATCCTGGAGGCATAAGAGCGAATGAATGTCATGAGTGATTATCTACGGATAAGAGCCAATCATATTCAATAGTTCGGCGAGAGGCTAGCTGCTTTGTCAGCTTGAATGCGCCCATTGGCTATTGCTTTCTGCCGCGACAAGTGATTCCTTAACGTGCCTTCGGATTCTTGACTCAAATCTTATCAATCTTGTATCATCTTTGTTTATCATTTAGTGAACGAGTAAGGATACAATACGGACACTCGAATGGAGAATCTGAACGCATCTCTGTGTGCAATATAAATTACTACCTATACAGCACCAATTGTTGCGGGTTTTTAAAAAGATTTCATTCTTTCACATTTTATGTGCAACAATTTTGAAAGAATTTTGATAAGAAAAACAATAATAGAAAGATCCATGATCATTAGATATTCAAACCATATAAAATCGTCACAATTAAATAAGAACTAGTCATTTCGTCGATGGTGGTCCGCTTACTGTTACGAAAATCAAAAAGACAGTCAATACGGATCGTTAAGATATAAAATAATGAGAATAAACGTGTGTAAACAAGTTCAAAAACAATAATAATAAATAATATAAAAATATTGCAAATGTTTATAATCTTCAAGATCGATTCATATGTATTCTGTAAATAATCTGTGTCTGTTTGGATCTTTGCGATTGTTCCCAGTTCTTTACGCTTCGGACACTGTAGTAAGTTTTTTAGAAGATCATTAACAACTTTTACTTATTTATTAATTGGTCATTGTTTTCACATTAGAAAATATACTTCACCTTTTGGAAAATGTGGAAGCATGACGTCTCAGTGTCTGATACGCGCCTATAGAGAACTTTTTATTGTTAACAACTTTTTATATATATAAGACATTTGTAATTGCTGAAGATGGCTTGAATACAGCCGAAACGTTCTTAATATTATAGATAATTCAATTACCTGAATGTACGAGTTTTTTATGCGCACTACTAACCGCGCCGTTGCCCCCTATTTTCTAATTGTTGTTTTTATATCGTCGATAAAAAGAGCCCTATAATTTAAACTTAATTAATTTTGATAAGATTCATCAAAATTTTATGAATGTTGCAACAGTAGATACAGACTTTTCCTATTAAAAATAGTAAAGATTTAATTTCACTAAATTTGCTTGTATCTTATTGCATATAAGTTTTATTATGTTATATTTAATTTATATTTACTTGTATTAACTGTAACGATAATTTCATATCAGTTAAAATTTTATTTCCTTTTATAATATTTTATTATCTAAAGAAGCTTTTATAATTTCTTTATCTTTTAATTGCATTTTATATGGCATCAAATCATGTTTCTTATTTAACATTTCAATAATATTATGAATGAATAAAGAAATGTAGAAATAGAGATATTTTTAATAATGAAAGACGATGAGAGTGATGGTTCTATTCATACATATTTACATATAATTAATTGATACCAATCATGTTAGATTGCAATTATATCTTACGTTATATGCTGTTTATAAGACACTTAACATTACTACTAGAATATTATATCTATACAAAATTATTTTTTTAAATAAAGATAAGAAAGGTGAAATAAAGATAATAAAGATAATAAAGTCTATTGTCTGAAGGAAAAACTGTTGTAGCAATATAAATATATCTTTATAACGTCTTTATAACATCTTCATAAATTTATAACATTTGAATATTTGAACATAATAAAATGAATGATATCTCTACAAAACTATCTTAAAAAATTATCTTTTTAAAAAAGATAAAAAAACGTGATAAAAAAAAAGTTTACGCGTTGCTTGGAGGAAATATTCTGTTGTTCTAATCCAAGTGATAATAGCTTTAATCATAATAACACAATTAAAGGATAAAACTAAGTGGTATATTTCTACTATTTCAACCTAAATGTTTATCACTAAATTGCGTCACTTCACTAAATTCAAATCATATCTAAAATATTGTTGTTCCAATCAAAGTAATAGTATAAATAATAATAATACAATTAAGAAGTAAAACTAATTATTTAAAAAAAATAAAACTTAATCTAGTATTTGTATAATATTGCTCACCCCAAATAATATGAATATCATTTGTATAAAAGATTTGTAATCAATAAGTAGCATCAAGTTTCATTTCGTTAGTTCAACAGTTAAATCCAAATGATAGTAGCTTTAATAATATTAACACAATTAAAAAATAAATTCATTGTCGTAAAAAATTTGTTATCTTAGTAAAATTGTATCTAAATTCTTCATAACATTATTATTGAGTATCGAGGTATTGAAAAATATTAAAATAAAACAATGCATTTTATAACAATATATTCATGATTTCTCATCAGAATTTTAACGTAAAATTAACAATTTTTACAAAAAATTTCACATCGCAAAAGGCTTTTTTTGCATATTAAGCCTTAATTATTTTGGAAACTTGATGTGTTAAAAGTGAACATCGTTTTCATCATTTTTAAATACTGAGTATTTAAAAATCTGTAGGAACTTTGTGTGGTTCAAAATAATTTTTGGCTGTAAACTACTAATTGATTTCATTGTTATAATTAGAATTACATTTCTACTTTACTTTTCTAAAATATTTCAAATTATAATTACATTTAATATTTAATTTAATGTTTAAATTCTATGTAACATTATGTTTGCAAGGGATAATTTATATGACTTTTTACTATAATTTTGAATTACGAGATTATTTTAAATGCGAAATGACAAGCATTTTGTGAGTTATTTGCAATAATGCATTAAAAAATTTAATAATTTAATTAAAATTTGCTAAAATAGTTATTTCAATCAATCGTTTTGCAGTTAGTATTTGAATTTCTTACCACACTCTTTCGATTTGACCTAGAATCTGAAAGGTGGGTGCGGCATCCTTAATATTCTCTAGACTTCCTTTAGACATTGCATTACTTCCTTTAATCAATCGTCATAAAAAGTGTATAATAATTAAAAGATTAGTTTAATACTTAAACAAATCATTTTGCACTATGAGATTTTTTTACATACACATACTGATATGAGAAATAAAAACAATATCAAGTATCATATATCAGTTTATTAAAATGAAGCCTATATCAATTAGCAATATCTTATCCCATATAAATATGCGTTATCTTTTAGATAAATCTTACATTAGTGTAATTCTTTATATAATATTCGGAGGGAAAAGAGATCAAAATGCTTGTTAGCATCATTGTTATTAAATTGATTATCAATTTAATATCGTAATATTACTATTTTTCAACTTGAGACTGTGTTTCAAAACCGAAAATTTGTTCGGCGCGCAGTTTGGTGAACTTGATAAATGTATACAAATGCACAAAGAAACATTAGCACAAAGATCTGACTTTGACTGGTTTAGCGCATCTTTAATTTGTATTATTTGTTGTTTTCACATACCGGTCTATATTTTTTTTGTTATTAGTGTAATTCCTTTATCTGTTTTTACGCAATCAGTTTTATTCCAATTTTGATTGTACAGTATAAAATTCTTTTTTCTTTATAATAAGAAAAACTAAAAAAAAGATTCAATCCTCATGCTTGTGGGTTACATACTGTGGTCACGCGGTCTCATTGCCAAATATGGCTAGCCGCGGTATTCTTAGCACTGCTCGAGCACGAACGATACTCGACGGAATCGCCCGACAAGCATACCTATCGTCGTTCACATCTTCAATTTCCTCTGTACCGCTTTGTTTTTAATTGTGTTTGTCATTATCTATTTTTGAAGAAAAATTGAATTAGAATAAAACTATATGCAAATGGCAAAAATTTGAATACATAAAATGAAAGCCGAAAGTTTTAAAGGATAATATATAAAATTGCAAATTAAATTTTCAATTTGGTAGAAATATGAATAAAATATGAAAAGAAGATATGTACAGAAAATATCACAATTTCGCAAATCAAAGCGTATATTGAATAAATAAAAATTCTATACATGAAAATGTCGAAGTAAAATTTTTTTATAAATAAAAATGTATTAACAAATCACATTTGAACAATTCGACCAATTAATCAATACGATTGATCAATTCTTTCTCCGTCTGAGATCATGGAGCGATTTCTAGCATTGTTGATACAAGGCTTAAGAGGAAATAGTTTGCACGAATTAAAAATAGTTGTTTTTTGAAAATTTTTTTTAAAGTAACGAATTAAATAAAAGGAAAATTTTTCTTTTCAGTAAATATAAATATATTTTTATTAATATTAAAAAATTTTTTTATGTGCAAATTTATTATGGATAATAACTGTAACAGCTATCGGCACGGATCAATACGTATATATGTAATATGATCATCAAAACGTACTTTGTGGTAGTTATTATAGTATTCCATAATTTTGAAAGTAAGAATTCTTTGCGAATTTTAAAGAAAAAAACTTAAATTTTGTTCTTCATATAAGACTTTTTTGATTTATACATTTTTATACAAGAAAATAGCGTTTATTTGAAACAAATAAGTGATTTTTACTTAAAATTTGGAATAGTTTTGTTAATAAAAAAATTAGACATTTTTATAAAAAAAATTCTATGAAAAGGACAAGAATAAATAATAAAAAAATGTTGTAAAAATTTTAACTAATTGATCAAACAGTTTTTGAGATATAATAATTATCGATTGTGGAAATACTATTTTGAGAAAAACGCGTTTAAAGTTTCAAATATGAATATCTCGAAAAACAAACAATCGGTTCTTCCTTATTTTTTACTCAGCTATTTTCTAACCCATATATGGTGCTTTCTATTTGGTGACATAACTTGATACAAATATCATTCGGTTTTGTTATTTATTGAATGACAAGAAAGATAGAACGACGTTTGTATTGATTTGTGTTATTAAATGAAAAACACCTATAGTTTGTCTTCTTTCTCAGAAAGAAATAAAAACGATTTATTCTAAGACATTTAACAACACGAGCCATATATTAGCATGTCATAACAAAAATCTTGCAACATTTAAAATTCCATAATTTTATTAATTTTTTTCGAATAAAATTTGATTTGCATTCTAGACACTTAATATTTTAAGAAATTACAAAAATAAAAAATTGATTTATTAATAAGTTTTTTATAAGTTTTAAGTTTATTATCTTCTCTTAAGACAAAAACGATTATAATTTTTTCATTTTTGCCGGGAACACACACACACGCACACGCGCGCGCGCGCGCACGCACACACACACACACACACACACACACACACACACACACACACACACACACACACATAAGATATCCGATAATAACTAGATCACCTCTCGTGAGCAGACTAGCGGACTAAATTGAATTAAAAAGTCTCATGTCATTATACAAACTTCGAAATAATTAATTAATAAAAATCTACGAATGAGCGTATACCCGTAAGAAGAGACAATCTAGCGCAATGTTTATCATTTATACACACTGTGAATCAATAGGCGAAACTCTCTAATAGCAACAATTACGCACGAACGTAGCATTGGTCTGTGTTTTTTTTTTAAATCGAAATAAATAATTTCGCGGAAAATATTATTGCATTATTATTTTTGCATCACTTTATGGTACATAACAAATAAAAAATGGCGTATTTTTTAAAAGCAATATCCTCAATAGATCTAATCCACTCTTATTATTTAATGCAGAAATTATTCGAAATGTTTTCCTTGTTCTCGCAAATAAAGTTCGACTCTTTGAACAATGTCAGTACGCCGGCGTTGAAGACTGCCAAAATAGCTTTTCATCTTCCGCATCAACAGTCTATGCTAGATTTTTAATATAACCCCATATGAAATAATCGAGTACATTAAGATCTGGAGACCATGCTGGTCAAATGATTAGGCTCTCGACCTATTAATTTGTTCGGATAATGCGCATTTAAAATTTCGCGTACTTGACGCGAAAAATATAGGAATTTTGTAGTGTTGGAAAACGAGCTCTGGTTCGCAAAAAAGAATGTCCTCGAGAAGTGCAGGCAACTCATTTTCCAAGAAGTGTGCGCATACTTCTCTATTTAGGCATAACAGGAAGAAATATGAATCTGAAAATCATCGAAAGAATGTGATTTGGAAAAGCTGCGAGAAAGAGAGAAAATTTCTTAACTTATAAACTTATTACTTACAATTCGATTCGCTATTATTGCTATCCATGTATTTATCGACTAGCGACTGAAATCCGTAAAGCGGACGGTGTGCAGATTTTCTTGTTCCCATAATAAAAAAATTACGAGAATTAAACATGCTATTTGATATGAAAATCGCTTTGTCATAGAATGCGGTTAGAGAAAAAGGCATTGATACTGCGTCAGAAATGCATTGCTGAAGGTTAATATTTGTTAAAAATAAGTATTTATTAAAAACAATAAAAGTTTAAAATAGGATTAGTTTAGTTTGTTAAAAGACCAATAGAATATTAAATAAAAATAATAAAAATACTTTCACAAAATAAAATTCGCTATTCTTCATCTCCCGCAAAAAGCTGCACTCGTTAATAACACAGTTCGACAAAATATGAACTCTTTTCTCTCTGAAGTGTGACTGATTATTTCCTGGTAGATTTTGTTATGCTGAATCCGAATCTGGCGGCCAAATTGACTTATTACATCAAGATTTTGAGAAAATTGAGATTAAATGTAGCAAAAAGGGCGATTTTGATCATATTTACTATACGATTATGGCTAAAATAATTTTTTTTTTCTGAATTATCATGATGCGATTTTAAAGTGCTACCTTTTATGTTGAAAATGTTTTTTTTTTATTTTTATACGATTTTTTTTGCCAAGATAGAAAGGTTTGAAGACCCTCAAGTGCAAGAAGCCTTGCGCATGAAATGATAATGGAATTAAAATATTTTGAAGTTAAAAATTATGTTTAGGGATTTTCAGAGTCGCTGAATTTAAGTCTGAAGTCCAAAATTTAAAATTTAATAGCGGATTTTTTATGACACATACGAAATTTGTTATCGATACCAGTAAAAAAATCGTAAAAGATCATATCCGAAATGTGCGATGACTTTGCGCTGCACGAACTCGTAGCACGATGGCGGCGAGAGGAAGATGACACGTCGCTGCCTAAACTGGCATGACAGCCTTATGTTTCGCCGCACCGTATCTACACTGTCAATCCAAATGTGTTATTTTAGCTAAAATTTTTATCACATATTTCTTATATCATTATAAATCACGTTGTTTAGTATAATTAAATACGTCTTAACACAATTAAGGGGTCTTTCCACCAACTGCCTAAAAAAAAAGGCTATTTTTGAGAATTTTTTTACGATCCCTATAATAGATATTGTTATGATTCTTTTTAGGCTCGATAGGGACATTCTTAAACTATACAAAAAATTTTTTTTCATTCATTAATTATTATWTTATTTTCTCAAAATTGCTGGATCCGYGCAGCTCCTTAAAAAAAATTGATGTCAGCTGTGTTGATGTTTTCTCCGGGAAGAATCATGTAAAACACAAAATTCAAAAATATTTAGGTTCAGTGTGAGTGTGGCTACTGCCCGAACTAGAATTATTAAGTTTTATGAAAAAAGAACAAAATGGCGGCTGTTTAAAAAAAAAKTTTCGAAAAATTCGATTTYTTAGAGGGATTTTTCGATTAAAAAAAATAGTAAAAATCAAAATTTTGAAATAATCCTAGTTCAGGCAGTACCTGTACATGTTGCGAATATGTGGTAAAAATTTCAGAAGGATCGATAGAGTAGTTTCTGATGATAAATCAACACAGCAAGGAAAAAAGTGGTTTTGAGAAAAACGCGTTTAAACTTTTTTCGTTAAAAAATCGTAAAAAAAACATACTTATAGCTAATCAGCGATGCCGGGACCATACATTATGCCTTCTGTTTCTTCGAACCATTCATTTTCTTCTAATCTGGCGCGGACAAAGCGCGGAGCAGCTGAGCGTACGTATACCTGCTCACGGCAAGAGCGCGCCGAGAGGTGCGTTCAAATAAAATCGAAAAACATATACTTAGAATGCTTGGATCTTTATGAAATTTTTACACAATATTCTTGAAATGTTTTACTTTCGAAATCCGTTAAAAAAAAAATCGATTTTTCAAAAGTGAGTTAGTGGGAAGACCCCTTAAGTACGATAAAGGATGTAATTAATTATAGCATTACGCAAAGTGTGTGTTGAACGCGATACGTTTTCTTTATCTTTCTGCTTGCTTTATACTGCGATATTTCAATTTACGCTTCGAGACATATTTCTTCGATACTATCGCTTTGCTTTATGCTACATTTTTGCTGGGGTGTCATTTTATAATGTATTAATGTGTGTAAAAATTGTACATTTGGAGTTACAGCGCAAGTTCGTACCGATGGCCGCTACACTGTAAATCTGATGTATTATTTTTACCCATATTATTAAACGTTAAAAGAAGGACACATTTGACTGAGGCTCATGTTTCCTGTCGTTTAACAAATTTAATCATATGAAATAAAGTAATTAATTAGGTTTAATGTGATTTGAAGGGAAAAATGTAAAAAGTAAAAATGTAAAAAAATGTAAGAGCTAGAGTAATATTCTTGGATTTGCAGTGTACAGATTCACGATTATTATAATTACGAGCACTTTGTAAAACAGGAAAAAGTAGGTAGAATTAAAAGCGTAAATATTTATATAAGAAAAAAATCAAACGACAGAAAACGATGAGATGTGTAATGCAGACGCTACTCACATTCATCTGAGATAAGAATAATAATTTATAATAATTTAATGCAATAATTGTTTAAAGTGCCTTCCTCGTGTTTATAAGCAGAATTCGGCTCGAGCTTCGAATTATTTAGAGCGTCGCACGGTGCGCAATATCTAGCATGATAATATTAAAGGCCATTAAATTTCTTTGCGTATCTCATGTTTGGTACTGTGCTTGGCTAAAGCTTTAATATAGTCCCAAATAAAATAGTCGAGCATATCAATATCTGTGATGGCCAAGTGATCGGGCGATCATGACCTATCCATCTGTTCGGAAAATGCGCATCTAAAATATTTTTTATTTGACGGGAAGAATGTGTGGGAGTTCTTCGTGCTGATAAATAATTATTTCTTGAATCTGGAGAGGAAACAGTTTTGAGAAGCATCGGCAAATCATTTTCGATGATCTCCGCGTACCTCTGTACATCGAAACGTAGCGGTACAAAATATAGGCCGATCAAAAAAATTGCCAGTAAGTACATTAGAAAAAAGTATAGTATATAAAGTAGAAAAAAAAAAAAATCTTTTCAAGAGACACGGTAGTGTCTCACGCCAAGTTCATGCGTAACGTGAGACGGACCGTGTATCTTTACGCGAGACTAAAAGTTGAGACGAGCCGAGATTATCAGGTCTCAATAATAGCTGAGTCGATTGAGTTGATAATAAGCTCAATCGATAACGCATACCCAAATTATATCATAAATATGTTTATTTTTACTGTACGTGCTATATGAAAAAAGTTATTATAATGTAAAGCGTAAAAATCAAAAACTCTATCTTATGCATGTACGTATGTCCAATTTCGAATTTTAGACGTTAGGTGCGCTAGCGTCATTGATTGACAGCAGTGCAAGGGTGCATTCCGATATTCACTGCGAGTGTGCTGCGAGTGCTAGTATATTTAATAATAAAAGATAGTATAAAAAATTACCTTTTTTAAAAAAAGATAAAAAAAATGGCACCAAGTACACGCTCTTTTTAAAATCAAAACAGAACAATAATTTTACCTTTTAAAAAAGCTGTCGTATATATACTTTCTACAAAAAAAAATTATATTAGGAAATGGCACCAAGTGGAATTTAAGAAAGGACTATGAAAAAAATAAACTATTGCAATTAAAATTTTTGTAATAAAACTTTGTAAAGCTGTCGTATATACTTACCTTTTAAAAAATCATCACACACTCACACGCGCGCGCGCGCGCGCGCGCGCGCGCACACACACACACACACACACACACACACACACACACACACACACACACACACACACAC
>JANQDE010000158.1:226050-236121 GCA_037157785.1 Cephalotes varians | reverse complement strand
TTTTCTGAAGGACTTATAAAATCGAAATAAAAGGTTATTTAATTTCGGGAAGTGTTTTGCTCAAACATTCTAATGGATATTAACAAAAGGGAGAGAAATGGACTAGGTGGATAGAAAAGGATAAAGAGTCCACCGTGTAGGTTGACCTCTATGGTTGGGTGAATAGAAGGATACGCAGTGCACCGTGTAGGTTGACGTCTGAGGTAGGGTAGATTGAAGGATACGCAGTCCACCGTGTAGGTTGACGTCTAAGGTTGGGTGAATAAAAAGGATTAATAGAAGGAGTGATGAGGGGAATAATTCAGATACTTAGGTGAGAAATTTTGAGAGCAAAAGCCGTTGGAAAGTCCGGGGATATTTTGCGGACCGATTTGATATATAAAGATATATATGTGTGATATTGCAACTTACAGCTTGGTGACGGCTGGACGTCGGAGCTGCTGGGTGATTTCTTGAGATTTACTTGTACTGAATAATAACTAACTAGCTAAATCGTGAGTTGACTGCGTTGACTGCCGACGAAAATTGAGAGTCGACGAAGAAAGAGAGAGTTGACTAAACTGAGCGAGGACTCAAAGTGTCGTGGTTTATAGGAGTCTTCTAGGATGGATTTCTTGTGGGATGGGTTAAGGTGGTTGTTTCCAAAATTTTGGTTGGTGGGATACTCTTCCTTGGTGATCAAATTTTTAGATTTCCAAAATTTAGTTGGAAGTTCGCGCATTAGTTCGGCTCCACCCGCAACGTAAATCCTATGATACGCTTGTTTATTGGTGTTCCATTACTGCCTGTAGGGCAGCATGATTTTTCTACGATTATCTATTGGCAAGTTCGGATCTTCACTTGCCCGCCCCGTTTCCTGAAGAGAGGGCAAGATGAGTCTCACGGTATCTTCCAAAGAATATTATTTGCGTTATATATTTTTGTTTGTCGGCGATTTCTCTTTCATTAGAGATTGCAGGAAACACGAATGCACATGCTCAAAAAAATAGATAGAGCGTGTCTCTTAGGGTTGGAAATTATTGGATCTAATAAAGGTTTATGCATTCGTCCTTTCTGCATATGTTGACATGATTTCACCGTCCCATATTAATGCTCGATTTAACTCGAAAAATGTTTTTCGTCTCACATTTAGATATTATTTTATTGTTATTCTTGTATATTCAGTGTCTCTGGCACGTCTTGGTGCCAGTTTTATTTACATGTGGATCAAACGAGACCGGCAAAATCGTGCTCTTATTTAGTGTTGTTATATTTGAATTTCCTCTGGAAGATTCCGCTTGGCAATGCATGTGAGATAACTGACATACCAAAAATAAAAGGAAAACTCTATCGAGATAAACAATCATAAAAAGGAAAACTCTATCGGGCTTATTGCTCGCTTGCCGATAGATAACCGTTAACGCTCGAGTTTCTTATTCTAATAGTTTATCTTATCAACCGTTCTTGAAAGGAGGAAATCGTGGAGTCCTCAGGACGTAACAATATCTTTAGCACCTTTAGGCCATTGCTTTTTTATAACTTGCGCATCATCAATTTCAATCCAAGTGGGATGATTTCTTCTCTACACATTCTCATATAATGACTCATATAATGACCCTTTTCGATACAAATGTGATGAAAAATAGCATTCATAACTTTATACTTGCTCAGCTATTAGTATTTTAGTTGTCGATACAGCGCATAAATTAAATTTGTGTGGTATCTTTACTAATTTATTATCCTGTAAA
This sequence comes from Cephalotes varians, assembly GCA_037157785.1. Lineage (NCBI taxonomy): Eukaryota > Metazoa > Arthropoda > Insecta > Hymenoptera > Formicidae > Cephalotes > Cephalotes varians. Next base: position 234,394 of record JANQDE010000158.1, on the reverse strand, counting down.
GAAAATGATATGAAATGGATAATAAGTATCTCTTTTATTGAGATTGTCTGTTTGTTCATTTTTAAGTAATATATTGTGGGGGACTACCGTTTCCACATTCGCCGTTATTTTCAATAGTTCTAGTTAACCAATAAATATGCACAAAAAATTGTTTAATACACAATAGTATTCATTACAAAAACTGTTTGTACTCGAAGAGAACAGATTGCTTAAGAAACTAAACTGGTTCTATACGATCAAAAATATCAATAATAAAAAAGTCAATAACGTTAAAAAACTGAAATACTTCTGCTCTAATGTGCCTTCCAACTCACTTAATAACTTGAAAATTTCGTTTGATGGTTACAATCACTCGTCTAATGCTCATGCTTACGAGATTGAACTCGATCCGAGCAATTATATTTTCCACAATAAAAAAAGTCTATTGGAGCCAAGAGAAAAATGGTTTGTGAATAATTACAGTTCTCACATTCCCAATGAAGTCATAGGCTTCTTACAATTAGGAAAGGGCTTTTGTCTTCCTCCGAACGACATTCCCAAACTAACTATCGAATATATCAAACACGTGGAAAATAATTTCTCCAAATTCCATCAATATAATCAATATAATTGTATCAACATGTGCCACATTTGCCACATTCTCTTCATCAATCAGATTAAAACCGTTACAGAATTGAGACTGATTTTTAAATACTTTCGGCTTTATCTACAACTAAAAAATTTATTACAAACAATCCAGACATAATTTTTACCAGAGCAGACAAGGGAAATTCCGTAGTGGCCCTCAACAGAATTGATTATATTGCCAAAATGGAGACACAATTTTCTGATACCAACACTTATATCGCGATAAAACGTAATCCTGTCAATAAATTACTCAGAGATTTAAAAGCAATGCTAAAACGTTGACTGACTTCTAAATACATTTCGACACACATTCTTTACTAAATTCTTCAAACGCAATTCTACCGAGGGCATACGGATTACTCAAAATCCATAAACCAGGAATTCCCCTAAGAATTATTATTTCTTCGACTGGCAACCCGTTGCAGTAATCTAGCAAATTTTATACATGCAATTTTAAGCCTTAGTTTTCCGACCTCCTTTAGCCATATTCACAATAGTCTGGATTTTTTAAAAAAACTTGCGAATTTACATCTACCAGACGATGTAGTCTTAGTCTCTCTGGATGTGGTTTCTCTATCATACTTCACCAATGTTCCTGTCGACCTTGTTTTGAAGATATTGGAGGAAAAATGGTCATACATTCACGAATACACACCCTTCTGCCTAAAAATGAATTCATTTTAACAACCAAATTTATTCTCCAATCCACTTTTTTTCATTTTAATAACAAATACTACAAACAGACCTTTGAAGCTCCCATGGGTTCTCTACTTTCCCCAATAGTCGCTGATTTAATGCTTCAAAAACTCGAATCTCAAATCATTAATAAGTTATCCATTAAACCTAATTTTTATTACAGATATGTCGATGACATCGCCTTTTCTGCCCCTCTCTCCTGTCTTAAAGATCTTCTCGACTCGTTCAATTCCTTTCATCCGCGAATAAAATTTATCATGGAAGTGAGGGACGAGGAGTTGAATTTTTTGGATCTCATCATAATAAAAAGAGATGGTCGTTTGCATTCTAATTGGTTTCGCAAACCAACTTTTTCGGGGCGGTTTTTGAACTTTCATTCCCAACATCCTTTCACACACAAAAAAGGTATCATTTTGAATTTAATCGATAGAGTGATTCTCCTATTCCACCCCGAATTCCACACAGAGAATTTCGACTATGTCATTAAGATCCTTTTGGACAATGGTTATCCATTGGCTTTGATCTTTTCCATCATTAGGAGAAGATTATATTCCAAGATCAATCATAAACACCTCAGCCGCAAGGAACCTGAGAACATCTCTCCATATTTCATCATTCCATACGTTTCTTTCATCGCTAAAAAATTTATAAAATTTTTTAAAAACATTTCCTTTTGTAAATTAGCCTTTTCGTGTTACGACAAATTAAATAAATTCATAAAAGTGCACAAAGACATCCTTCCTACTCACGGTTGAATGTAGTATATAAAATCAATTATCTCAACTGCGATGCATCATACGTGGGGCAAACCAAGAGAACCTTGAACATTAGAGTCGTTGAACACAGGAACCACATTAGGAGAGACATTGCACAAATCTCTGTCATCACGGACCACCGTTTACAGTCAAACCACGAGTTTGATTGGGATGGTGTGAGGGTGTTAGACGAAAAAATAAATTATAAAAAACGTCTCATTTTTTAAATGATCCACATAAAAAAACAAAAACATGAAATTCACAAAACGACACCGTTCTATTGGACCCGATTTACAACGATCTCTTACTTTGTAATAATAAATAACAATAATAATAATTTTCGTTCTATCTTTTTATTTATCGTGGAATATGTACCACAAGTAGGGATATATACATTTACCGAACTGTCACTCAATTTTAAATGTCATAGATTATCTGTTTCTTGTTCGTGTTAGTCTTCCTTCCATTTCTGGTAAATTTTTAGTTTTTAAATTTGACTTTAATTATCCAATTTATTTATTATTCGCTATTTATTTTATTTTATATTTTTTTACAATACTTATTTTTAAATTATTAAATTATTAGTTTTAATCTTGGACCTTTTTTTCTTTGATTCTACTTTGGACCCTCTTTTTACATCTGACTGAATATGGAAGAGGGATTAATACTATCACTCATAATTGTCACCGAAGAGGACTCGAAAATTGAGGCAAAACGTTCGACCAATATATTTTAAACTACATACTAAGTAAGGATATTTATTTCAACCTTATTATCCACATATCAATATCTGCTGAAGCTCTAACGGCATTCTTCTTCTCTATTTAATTTTACTTTTTTATATCTTTTATATTATTTTTAACTTTTTAAACCTGTTCTTTTTCTTGTGTTATTTTATTTTAGATTAATTTTATTTTAACTTTTATTTTTTAAATTTAAAATTTTTAATTAAGTTTTTTATGTTCTTAGTTTTGTTATTATAAGATAATATTTTGTGTACAATCTGCATTTAATTTAACTTACATTAGCAATCGGGAGTTCTTGTTTTATTAAAAAAACTTTTATATTTTGTTTTTTAACTTTTATTTTTAAGTTTGTTTTTAATTTTAATTTTTAAGTTTGTTTTTAATTTTTATTTTTAGGTTTTTAATTATATCTTTTAGTTTTTAAGTTTGTAAATTTTTTTAATTTTATTTTTTGAGATTTTACTTTTGTTATAAATCTTTTAACAACTTTAACCTCTACCCGCCAAAACTATGTATATATATATTGACTTTAACTAAGCTCCGTTCGGAAACTTCACCCAAGTGCACTAAGTCATTCTTTGTGTGTGTTTTATATCTAATGAACAATAAAGATAGAATGGACGTGTCAAATGAAACAGTTTGCTCGCCAAGCGATTGGTTGCGTTCAGCAGAGAAAGCCGCTCAGTGGTTTTTTACGATTGGTTTCTACACTTAGATCCAGACTAAGGTCTAAACTAATCATATTAAAAAATTAGTGAATGCTCACTGAGCGGCTTTTCCTGCTGAACGCAGCCAATGACTGTAATTGATTGAATCTAACCATCTAAAGCCCATGGCACATACAAAAACGTAAGACGTAAGGAGTAAGCGAATTAGCCAATCACAGTTGAGAATTACGTTCTCTATTGTGATTGGCCAATTCACTTATTGCTCATTGTCTTATGTTTTTGTATATGCCATGGGCTTAACCAATTATGTGTATGTTCACGTTGCTTGCACTTTTTGCACTCATTGCATTCTCGTTTTTTCTCTCTCCAATACCTGTATATATATATATATATATATATATATATATATATATGTGACATTCCACGTCAAGTGGCCCCTCCCTCTGTCCAAAAATTGAAGCGACTTTAAATATTGACTTTGGGCTTAAAATGTTCGTATAAGCGAAGGCTTTTGAAATTTGAGTGGCCTTTTTGAAAAACTCCATAATCCCACGACCCCATAAGCAAAATAACCAAAAAACCTGATGAAGTAATCTTACAGTATGATTTATACGACTTGTCTCATCTCAATAATCGCTTTAATTGAGCTGCTTTGGCCCTAAATCCTCATAAACTATTAATCCCATGACCCCTTGATCTTATAACCCTCAAAACCCTATAACCCCATAATTATATAGCTCCATGTGCTTCTAAACCCCTATAATCAAAACCATCGCACTTTGATTATCTTTCTATACCTCCGTAATCCTGTAATATCATAACCCCTTGACCCTAAAACAGTAGTTTATGTTACATAGTTTATGTGGGTTTAGGACCAAAACAGCTCAATTAAAGTGATTATTGAGATGAGAAATCGTATAAATCATATTGTAAGATCATTTCATCAGGTTTTTGGGTTATTTTGCTTATGGGGTCGTGGGGTTATGGAGTTTTTCAAAAAGGCCACTCAAATTTCGAAAGCCCTCACTTATACGAACATTTTAAGCCCAAAGTCAATATTTAAAGTCGCTTCAATTTTTGGACAGAGGGAGGGACCACTTGACGTGGAATGTCACATATATATCTCGTTTTAAGTGGAAAAATTTGTGGAGATTTGAAGCAACACGAACAAATACCATATTCAATGGCACTAGCACACTCGAGTAAAGTTTCCAAGCACACTGTATGTCACTAAAGTTCTTTACTTATAAATAAATCTCATTGATGCATCAAATTAGATTCATTCGTCATTCAATCAGAGAACGTGTAGACAACTAGGATTCACTTATAACCAAACAAAAATCATATTGACAAAATATACTTTTATTTATTAACAGAAAAATTAATGGTAATTATAAGCTTTAAACCTTGCTTGTTTAATAAGAAGTCTGTGGCCAAAAGTTAATAAGGAAATCTATTGTAGTTATGGAGACCTTTGATAACAATGATTCGGTGATGAGATTTGCGTGAACATTTGTAAATTCCTGACAATTTCTAAATCTTCGAAGCCAGATATTGTCTGTGTGTTAATCGGGTGATCTGTTATCCATTAACGACGATATCCGATCCATATCCTCGATGTCGTCTTCCAAGACACATCCAAGATCGAGTTCCGACAGATCCTCGTCTGACTCATCTGTATCAGACGTACTCAGAACATGTCCATTTTCGACTTCCTACAATCGTGTCACGATTATTATAATTAACAATCAAACTTTAAGACGATATTCTAAAATGAAAACGGTGCTCACATCAGTTTCACATACGTTGACTCCGATAGGTTTTATACATTAATATATATTATTGAGTAAGAAATATTTTGACATTTACCGGAAGATTTAATATTACTTCGAACAAACTCGCCGCGAAATTCAACCGCTAATTGGAAAGGAACAATGCGCTATTTCTCTCGCTCTTTCGTTTTCTAGCTTGCTCACTCTCGTCTGTTGTGCCTCTCAGTGCAACAAGGTAATTTTTTGGGTATAGCCCGCCCTAGAGGGGGAACCCCGAGAGGAATGCCCAGATGTGGTATAACAGGTGGCAAAATCACTTCCAACACACTCAGTAGACACTGATTTATTTAATTGTAATACATTAATAATAAATACAATCACCTTTTTCAAACTCGCGTGTTCGCTTATCGGTCGTAGTCTCCAACTGGCACTTATTATTATTCTCTCCGCCCTCTGACTTGTCACGGACGCTTATATTCCTGTTTTTCGAGTCGTCGTTAAGGCAAATGCGCGCGGTCAGCGGCCGCGCGCATTTGCAAGTTTTTTGCAAACGCACATCTTTCGAAAGACTGTGTGCTACTTTCGTTTACGGAGTCTTTCGGAAGATGCTTCGCGATTTTAGCGTGCTTGCTCTTTTTAAAATCTTTCGAAATGCTTGTAACATGTGCAAGCTTGCTTTTAAGGCCTTTCGAAAGATTCGTCCTAATTTGCAGTTGTGACCGCATTTCGATATCGCAATTCTTGTTGCTATTGCGATATCGACCTTAATAACTAATATAGTTGTAGTTACCGGCCTACAACACGTCTAACACATCACTGTGGAGACTTGAGCTTGATCGTTAGCGCCTCTCAGCCAGTAACAGAAATTGCAACATGAACGACGACGACGACGACGACGATGACGATGATGATGACGTTTCTTAATATAAAATTTTTCAGATCAGACTTTGCATCGCAATATTTCTGTAAGGCATGTAGAGAAAAAATAAAAAAAACTTGTATTATGTAATTACAATAATATTGAAAAGAGGGCTAATGAGTCTAGATAGATGTTAAAATCAAATTGTAAATCAAATTTGTAAACAATAATAAAAATTGTGCGCAAACCCTATATGTGGTCATCTTCGGTGCGATATTGAAGTCGTTACAATTTTGAAAAGTAAAACATATAGATAAAAAACTCGCCAGTTGTAAACGGATCTTTTGTCGCCACATCGTAATTGATGGATTGGATGATGTACTTCTTGTCTCAAGCTGCAAATTCTTGCGCAACCAAGAACCAACGAACCAGATGTAAGCCATTATATAAAATTAATGGTTAAAACCCATTACTATGTCGCCGTATATTAAGAGCACTCGTGCAGTATTTTTTCGCATGTTGGTCGAATTCTACCAAAGATGATTTTTGTATATGTTCTTCTGTCAAACAATACCTGATATATCAAAAATTGTTGTATGGTTAATTGATAAAATAAAACTAACAAAATCAATATGTATCTAAATCAAATATGATAAAAAGTTGCTACACAAGAATCCTTTCTTATGTGATGTAAGGAGTTAGTGAAACGTCGAGACTTAACGTGTGAAAACACAGAATAGATTGAACTGCGGACGAAATGTGTTGAACTATGGATGGTTAAAAGTTAAAAAGGAAGGGGAAGGAAAAGAAAGGGGAAACAAGAAGAAGAACGATTGGACCAAAGAGTTAGGGATGTAACAAAGGATTTATGGCTATTCAGAATTAAGAGAACATATAATTGGCGTGTAAGATTCTGAAAGGTCCGTGTCACTTTGCTTATTTAAATCAGCGAATTGTTTCTTGATATGAATAATTTCTGAGACAATTCTTTTAAACAATTCTTTACCAAGAAGGCTCAATATCAATAATGCGGACATTATTCTAGTCAAATTCATGATTATTTTCTATGTATTGAGATGACAGAAGGAGCACACTTTTTTTAGTTAGGTCGCTCATGTGTTCCTTGATCCTAGTTGTTTTCGTCTGACATAAGACGCCTCACAATCTTTGCAATTGATTTTATACACCACGTCACAAGAGGAAGATCATCCGAGTCTATCTTTCCCTGTTTTTATGAATGTATTAAATCGGTTAGACGAAAAGACGTTTAACAACTAGGATCCAATTAACCACAACAATTTTGGATATATCAGGTGTTGTTTGATAGAAGAACGTATACAAAGATCATCTTTAGTGGAATTCGACCAACGTGCAAAAAAATACCGATCCGCATTACGAGTGCTCTTAATATACGGCGACATAGTAATGGGTTCATTATCAATTTTATATAATGGCTTACATCTAGTTCGTTGGTCCTTGGTTGCACAAGAATTTGCGACTTGAGACAAGAAGTACATCATTCATCAATTACGATGCGGCGACAAAAGATCCGTTTTTAGTTTACAACTGGCAAGTTTTTTATTTATGTGTTTTACTTTTTAAAATTGTAACGACTCTAATTGCACTGAAGATGACCACATTTATTATTGTTTATGAATTTGATTTATAAACCATTTGATTTTGACACTAAGATTTGTCTAGGCTCATTAGCTCTCTTCTCAATATTATGATTTTAAATTATTGAGCCCTAAACTTATTATAATTTTAAATACTAGACAATACAGACGCGCGCTATGTAGTTTCTTTTAATTATACTTGAATAAATGCAATTTATATTACACTATTACTATTACACTATTAACCCTTCGATACACAACTGTCAAAATATGCAATGACAGTCACTTACGAAGCAAGCGCAGCAGGAGAACCAATCGGCATCGCAGAAAAGCGGCAACAATACTTCGATATATGCGAATAATCGATTTAACATGCCTTTTTTAGCAGGAAAAACAAATAGGCTATAGACCGATATGTGAAAACACAACAATTAATTACAAATGCGCTATACCGGTCAAAGCTAGATCTTCGTTCTAATGTTTCCTTTGTGAATTTATATATATTTATCAAGTTCACCAAACTGCGCGTCGAATAAATTTTTCGTCTTGAAACACAGTCTTAAGTTGAACAAGAATAGTAATATCATATATAATAGCGTAATATA
>JANQDE010000158.1:171741-223455 GCA_037157785.1 Cephalotes varians | reverse complement strand
TCATCAACGGTTGCCTCCCTTTGAACCCTACAACTTTTGTACGAGTTATTTTTCGCTATCACCTATACCTTCGGAGTTATTTGCGTGGATGGATTAAAATGGTCCACTCTGTATATTAAAATTTTATATAAATATATATTTCTTTCATATTTATTTATATTACTTCATAGCTTATATATTATTATTGTTTTGATTCTGCGTTCGCTATCTTGTAATGTTTACTTAAGATAAAAATAATAATGTGATCAGGAGACACAGTAGAGTCTCGGGTGTCAAGTATACCCCAGTGCCAGATTCGAGCCGCGCAACATCGAGCAACGGATAGCGGGAGAATACGCACACGAAAGGCGAGCCACGTACGTGTGAGCACCGCGTTTCAGCTGCATTTGAAGAGTACAGACATACTATCTTCTTTTCTACTCCCTCACGCCGTGCGATTGTTGACAGCCCGAGAGCCTTCGAATCTTCGAATCTCATTTTATCATACGCGTTTAACACGTTCGTTACCATGCGTCACATATGTGTGACACAGCGATACATTTCGTTAGCTCGGCGTCACATATGTGTGACATTATTGATTACCCATATACGTGTACAAGTTGATTATCAATTATTTATTTATCACTTGTTGATTATCCAGATCAATTGGTGTTAATTATTCATATACGTGTATAAGTAAATATGTGCGACATATTACATAAAAGAAAGGCATAGCAAAGGATTTTTCAACTTGACTGTGGTAGCGAACGTGTTCCTGGTAAAAAATTTTTTTATATAAGAATATATATAAATATATAAATACATATCAACATGTATAAATATATGTAATTATATACAAAATATGTTTATGATCTTCTTTTTTTAATAAAATTACAGTTTGATACAAGAAAAAGAATAATAATAAGTAGAAAACATAAAAAATAATTAAAAGGATAATTTTTGCATTTTTTTACAAATAATCAAGTTTGAAGAAATAAGAAAAAATTGCTCATATGTAATTGTATATAATGATTTATATATAATTATATATATGAGCAATTTTTTTTCTTATCTCTTCAAACTTGATTATTTGTAAAAGAAAGAATGCAAAAATTATCTTCTTAATTATTATTATTTTTATCATTATTATTATTTTTCTTGAATCAAACATCCTGACTGTCAGTTAACAATCAGAAACCAAAAATGTATTGGTTTCCATACAAGCAAAAAGACGATTGACTATCGCGACGCTTCTCTTTGCTAACGATACTGATTATCATTGATATCATGTACGAAATATATCAGGAATTGAATAAAAAAATGAGTTAGTTCCAAAGCAGGTCCGTCTCATTTAACTTGCGATTTAATCGTATTATTTAATAATGGATACTTTTTAAAGTTCCGTTTTATGTATATGCTCGCTTTATCTATGACATATGTCACGTATACGTATAGATAAATGCGCGCGTATAGATTATGCGTTAAACGAAACGTACCTTTAATGATTGGTTGAATGTACATATAAGTGTGAATCAATCACTTGGCTCTCGAGCTAGCCGCTTTGCTATTTGAACACGCCCGTTATTTCGCTGTGCTTATGTATATCGTAATTCGCTTACTCCCAGACAGCGCAGTAACGTTTTAAAAATATATATTTAAAATGTATATATTGGACGTTTTCGACATATTAAAAATATCCAGATTAGATCCATTTTATATTTTAAAAATATTTTAAAAACATTCAGTTTTACCATTTTGGACTTCTTAAAAAACGTCCATTTTAGGACGCAATGGACAAAAACTGTACTAAATTAATATATTACAAATTTTAGACCACAATCCAGACAAAATGATTCTTATAGATTTTTAAATATCGTTGAACTAGTCTGCTCGCCAAGCATTTAAATGTGAGATTTTTATCTTTGGTCAATCATATTCAATTATTTGATGAATATGATTGTTGTTTTATCTATTTATCATTATATAACATAAATACATTTAGTAGTTGTTCATATAAGACAAACAACTTATTCATTTTGATGCAAATTAAAGTTAACTTTGCGATTTATTTTAAAATTGATTTTACAATTACTATTAATAAATTAGGTTTTTAGAGTGTAGTATTAAATGCAAGTTTTAATTTAAAAAAAATTTTAATAAGAAATTTTATTGTAATATATTTTTATTACATACCCAATAAGCAAAATGTTAGCAGAATATCGATATACTGGCAGCAGATTTAGTCAGAAAATGTTAGCAGATTGACATCAATTCCATTCTGCTTCCATTCTACGACGAAATTTGTTCACATAATGAGACAACATTGGCACTCTCATAAGGATAAGGGACAGTTTCGTACTTGGCGCAACACATTATCGTTTCTCTTGATGTATGGCATTATAATTTTTTCATATAAATTTGAATTGTGTATGAGTTTGTAATCTTAAGGGGAGGTTCTCATCAAGTGACCAAAAAATAAGGTGATTGTCTTGAATTTTTTTTTTATAGAAGGAAATAAATAAACAACTTAAGGTTTTTGAGTTATTTATTGAGTTTTAAAATATGAAAAAAAATTTTTTTTAAGAATAATGACGTCATGGGAATTGTTTATACATGTTGTAACGTGACCGTTTTAAAAAAAGGTTATCGGTCTCCACTGTAGCACTTGTAGAAATTATCTGAAATMAAAAAACCAAAAATTTTTATAAAATATATAATATTTGTTGGAGGTTGTACCAACAATATCAATAAAAAGTCGAAAATTAAAAAAATGACGGACATGCAATTTTTCGATACCGGTTTTTCACGTTTCTTTCGCTTTTTAAAGTGCTATAAAAAAAAAACAGCAAATATTATCTGCATTTAGGCTTATCCTCCAATAAATTAAATGAACTTCAAAATAAAAATAAAAAAATAGTGATCCATTGAGTAGTTTTTAAGTTATCGTGGAGACAGATATTAAAAACATCGTTTTTGAGGAAACGCATTTAAAGATTTGGTTAATTTTTTGAGTTAATGGAAAAAAAATGTACCTTGTGGCTAATCAGCAATTCCAGGGCCATACATCAATCCTTCCTCGACTTCCATACTTACCATAAAACGTACATATAGGAGCACATTTAAAAAATATTGATGTAAAATGCACACTACCGCGCAAACTCTATTTTCGCGTGGGTCGAATTATTATGCCATAACTTTTTTATGAAATTTATTTCAGTCAAACGGTTTGAGGAATATATTCTACACATAATAGGCTATCAAAAAATGAAATAAAAAAAAATCGAATTTTCGGATCGAGTTTCATGAGAACCTGCCCTTAAACACAATTTTGAATTGCAAACCATTTTAAAGGAAATTCTACCCGATCTGTCCCAAAAGTTTCGAATTTTCTTCGTACAGACGAGCGTCATTTAATTATAAATATATAATTATAAATAAGGTTGATTATCTTTATTGAAGTGACATATAAGGTGTCACATTTAGAGATCTGTAAATATCTTTTTAAACTCTACAATTTTTATTCGAAACACTTTTCTGTAAAACTTATTATAATTTTTTAAGATTTTTCAGGGTTTTACACTTTTTTTTCACTCTGTTCAAGGAAAAATAAAACAAACATTATTTCATATAATTTAAATGTTATGTATATTTGATTTCGATTATTAGCTTCTAAAAGAGTTTTTAGTAAGAGAAAAAATTTTTAGTAAAAGAAATTACAGAAAAAATATTTAACGGGGCAACACGCAGCTTGTCCCGTTAAATTAATATTTTTAGCAATGAATCTTTCGTTTTTATGCCAAATAGATGATCATATTCTCAATTAATTGGCTGTGCATATGCCGTTTTTAAAATAATTTTTGAAAATTTTACATATTTTGTTTAAAATTGTATAAAATATAGATGCGTTTCGTTTTACTATGCGCGCATTTATGTATATGTTGTGGGTTTCGCGACGCAGCGCGAGAAGAGGATTAAACCACTTACTTTTCTTTTCACTTTTATTATAAAATAAAAATATCGTTAAACTTCACAGAGTTTAGTTTTTTACAGATTGACCGAACGACACGTAGGACCGAATTGACTGTTTCACATTGAACCCCCAAACGCCTTTTTCCTTGCATTTATATAGTTTCTTATTTCCTTATTAGGTTACTGCGGTCGACATTCTGGGAACCGATCGCGCAATTGAAGTACGTGATATTTATACTATTTAATTTATTGTGTTACGAGGTCAAGTTTAGATAATATTACTTGTGTTATTTCCTGCTTAATCGGTAGCATGTCTTTGTCTCGTAACATAATACGTATACGTTACATATATTACATATCTTAAGAAATATTTTGCATCACTGATGGCTGTATTTTCCACTGATCCACATAAATTCGATGTATCAGCTTCAAAATTTTTGTTCATTGGTTTCACTTGAAACAACTGACGGTATTTTCGCTCTGATACAGCTAGCACACATTATTTCTTTCTCTCTTTAATACTTTAATATTTTACTCCGGTTATCAGTCTTTTATTGAGAAGAATCAGTCTGCAAATTGAGATGGTCTAAGCGCCTGTGCCAACTTCTGAATTCTGTAGGAATACGCCAGAAGTTGCAGATTCCTTTCTTTTAACAGTTTTATTATTGACTCTCTCGAATTTATGATTTTACTGCCTTCTAATAAAAACTTCAGAATATCCTTTGTGGATTTTTTACGGAAAATAATCTTGCTTTCTGGCATATATACAGTGTCCAAAAAAAAGAGACTCAGATTTATTTGGGAGGATAACATTCTTGACAAAAGTATTTCAGACAAAAATTTAGAATTTAAAAAGATCTATTTAGTGATCTTATCAGTTTGACCTTCAGTGGCAGGATAAAATCACATTAAATTTTTTAAATGGAAATCCTCATTTTTTTATTTCACATTCTTGTAACTGATTTCGAGAACTTTTCCAAACACAACAATGAAACTCCTTTTGATTAAATATTCTTTGAGATATAAGTTAACAAAATTCATATATTTTGATATAAAATATAAAATATCTCGTAAACTATTTATTTTTTGGTATTTCAATGCTCTTACGCACAGACTAATGAAACAAATCAATTAGTGTAAAAAAAACACATAGTTACTTTTCAAAAAAATTATGCGATTTGTAATATGCAACTACATAATTTTTTAAGATCAGTAAATATCTTTTTAAACTCTACAATTTTTATTCGAAACACGTTTCTGTACTTTGATGATTACACGAGGAAAATTCGTTTGTTTGTTAGAAAGTGAGGATTTTCTTTCGAAAAATTTAAGGCTAGAATTGAAAATGAAACAAGAGAGGAAATTAAAAATCTCAGAATCGACAATGGATGTAAATCCGTGAATAACAAACTGAAGATAATCTTAAAAGCAGATGCAAAAAAAAAACATCAACTCATCATATAACTCAAAACAAAATGAGCTTACCGAATGGATGAATAGAACTTTGAGAGAAAGTCAAAGTATGATATTGTTTGATATTGAATTGCCGAAATACTGAGGTAAAGTCATTATGACAACAGCAGCTTATTTAATCAACAGAACAACTAAAGATCTAAAAGAAATTGACACCTGAGGAAGCGTAGACAAGAGAAAAATCAGATCTGACACACCTGTGTGTTTCTAACTACAATGCTCATATTTCAAAAGAAAAGCGCCAGAAATAGTATTCTAAAGCTATCGAATGCCGATTTTTTCGGTTACTGCTAGCGGATTACAGATTGATGAATCCGGAAACGAGAACGATCTTCAAAAATCAAGACATGTTTCATAAAAACCCGAGTAAAGCGAGTCGAAAACGACAACGGAATCAGTAAGAAGAAAAAGAATCCTAAAAACGAAAATCCCTTCGATTATTCCCAAAAAAGTCAAATATCGAAAACAAGTTCCGAGGAATGGAAAAGTATTGAAAAGACAGAAGAATCGGACGCAATAACGATTTCAAATGACAATGAATCCGATTGTCAAAAAATGTACAATCAAGAGGAAAGGCTATTGAGCAATCTTCAGTCATTCCAAGAAGATCTGAGAGACAACCAAAGCCATAAATAATGACTGAAGAAAGCGTTGAGCAGATCACAAATTATAACTCAAGTTATCAAGAGATCAATTTTTTTGAAAAGAAAAATTGAGCGAATAGAAGAAACTTCTTGATACAAAGTTAGTGTTCAAGTCGAAAGTAATTGCCTCTAGAAAAGTTGAAAGGCATAATGCGAGGCTGTCAGAAGATGCAGGTAGAAAACCAGAGTTAATTACGAAAAAATCTGTGAGATACAATTTAATCATTGTTTTTTTCTCTCTGGTCAATCAGATTTTGAAATATATCAAATGAATGTATCTTCAGGGAGAACTGCAAAAAGAACTCTATGTACATCCAAAGAAATTGCTGAGGATAATGAAAAGAACAGAGATTGAAAGTTAAATAAAGTCAGAATAGATTGAAACAGTGGACGCGCATGGAACATAAAACTAGAAAAAAATCTAGAGGCTATGAGAGCAAAATAGAGCACTCGTGTGTCTATTACAAGGTCGAAAAAAATGATAATAATCACAATTTACGTCGATGACATAATAATTTTATAAAAACAGTAAAAAAATGATATATGAAACTAAGAAGAGCAATACTTTCAAGATGAAAGATCTTGGAGAAAAAATTTTGAGAATCAAACGAGACTGATCAGAAAGAAAACTTGGAATAAATCAGAGTACTTACATTTAATAGATATTGAAAATAGTAAATCAATTTCAACACGTTGGATCAACAGTTCAACAAATTCTGATAAAGGATATGACTGAGTACTTTTAAGAACATCAAGAAAATGAAATCAGTCCCATATTAAGAAGCTGTCGGAAGTATTCTCTAGCATCAATATAAAGCTAAATATAGTTCATATTATAATTCAATGAGTCATTTTAACGATAATCAAAGAAAATCTCACTAGATTGTCATAAAGAGGCTCATGAGACATTTAAAGAGTATCATTAATCTCAAACTGAAGTACAGCAAGGATGGAAATAGGATTCTAGAAAATTCTGTTGCAACACTGATTGGGTTAACAATCGAGAAATTAGAATTTCAATATCAAAAGTTGTATTTGATACAAGGTTCAATTTCCTGTCAAAGCAAAATATAGTGGCAATGATGAAAAAGTCAAAATATGGCAATCACCAGTAAAGGACTCTAATTGAGAACGCTGCTGAAAGAAATTCTTCATGCAACGGTATCACATCTAATAGTTATACAGAGTGATTCAAAATAATCACTTGTCTCTGAAAAGACGTATTCCTGTTCTTATTCTGAGACTTTCCTTTGACAAAAATTTTGTGTGTAGAGTTTAGTTTATAAGTCATAAAAAGAAATAATTAGCGTTAAGAAATGGTTACTCCCATAAAACGAAGGAGAAAGCAGAGGCGGCGCAACTCATCGACACGAGTGTTTACGCGAGACGTTTGCTATGATCAGCCGACACTCGCATACACACGTTCCGCATCTCTATGTCTCTCTCTCTCCTTCCCCCCCTTCTCTCCCTCTATCCCTCTATCCTTCTCTCTCTCTCTCTTTCTCTCTCTCTCTCTCTCTCTCTCTCTCTCTCTCTCCCCTCTTTCTACTCTTCTCTGTCACTTGCACACTTTAATTATGCTAGTTTAATTTGAGAAATGATAACTAATCATTTATCGTATTGCCTTGTAATGTTTCTGATAAAAGAAACGTCAGAGAAATTTTTATAAAAATAAAAAGTTAAAAGTAATTGTTCAAACTCTACAAGAGAATATCGAGTTTAAAAAAAACGTATCATTTTCTTTATGAAAAGCATGACTATGCTTCTCGATACTTAAATAATTAAGAACATGAAGTAAACTAGCCAATCAAGAGTTTAAAGAGTTTAAATTATTATTATTATCAGAAAGTTGTAACAATGTGCCATGAAAATGCATTGTTTCGACGATTTTTCCTAATCGTCTGTCGGACACTACCCAAATGACCAGCCATAAAACGATGAAGAATGCATTGCCCCCGAAAAATCATCACGGTTTCGAACACGCGCGTGCTAAGGACGACCGATGGCGGCCGATTGTCGCCAATCGACGTCTTACTAGCCGGAATCCCGCATCGACTAGTACCGTACTAGACCGAATATTCAGCGCGGCGTGAGAACACTGATCGACAAGGCAAGCCGACCGTCGCCGGAAATTGTCGAACGGCGAAAATTATAAGAAATATAAAGTATTCAAAATAATTATGAAAGCAATGGAGCACCATGATTACGCAAACTAACAGACTAAGTCTGTTAGAAGGAGAACGAAAGATTCCGAGTTTGAATCTCATCAGCTCCGTAATTTTTTCCGTCGTTTTATCCAAAAAAAAAACATGAATTTCTCTAACCCGAACCTCTCGATTCCTGAACAATCCGATGAGCTATACCGCGCATCGAAAGGCAAGTTGTTTCAAAGTTGTAAAGAAATTATTAGAGAGTTGTAGAGATTCTATAAATTTACTCTTTAGTTTCTAGAGAAAGACGGATAAATAATTTCATGCTAGATTATTGTCCAAAACAAGAATTTATTATAATGTTTTATGTGTATGATCTATATTTTTGTATGATTATTATTATTATTGATATTTTTGTATTACGTTATTGTATGATCTTTCATCACTTTTGCAAATATGAAATTTAACGCAGATATATATATCAGATTACTTAAATATCATTTTTAAGTTAAAACTAGTTTACTTAAAAGCGTGAGAGAAAAATAAAGAATAGACAGAGAGAGAGAGAGAGAGAGAGAAAGGAAAAACAAGTATTCAAACTTGTGTCCAAACAAGATTATACCTATCATCTTGTATAGCAATCAGCGATCAGCTTGCTCTCACGATGAGATAGATCTATTATTAATTAACTACAAGTTTTTCTTCTTTCTCTCTTAAATATATTACTTAAATGTATTCTCTTAATTGTATTACGTTTCACACACTCTATTTACTTATTTGATAAAACGAGGACCTACTAACGAATTCATTAATTAATCACTATGAATCAATCACTGCTAATTCGACGCGGGAAAATAATTCGAATATAAAAACACGTGTTTACATGACGATAACAAGCAATTGACTGATTTTATTGATTTTTACAGTTAACACTGTCGAATGTGTGATTAGTTGAAGCTTCAGAAATTAGAACGTAAAAATGAAAATATTTATAATAACAAATAGAATATAAATCGGTATGTAAAAACACAACAAATAATTAAAAATGCGCTACGCGGTCAAAGCTAGGTCTTCGTGCAAATGTTTCTTGTGTGAATTTATATATATTTTTCAAGTTTACCAAACTGCACGCCGAATCAATTTTTAGTCTTGAAACACAGTCTTAAGTTGAACAAGAATAGTAATATCACTATATTAAATTAATGATCAATTTAATAATAATGATGCTAATCAAGCATCTATTAATCCCTCAATTACTGTAAAGAATATTTATCTAGTTTACATTGAGCTCTTAATATGCGTACTAATTAGTAACTTTCTATTAAATAATCTTAATTTCGGCAATACATTTAAAGAATAACGTATTAAGTTGGTACAATCAATGTATCAAGATGATTAATTAAATATTCATATCATGTATACGTTTATACACGTCGTCGAAATTAAAATAATTTAACAGAAAATTATTAAGTACGCGTATCAAGTGCTCGGTATAAACTAGTTAACTGATTAATAAGTAATGATTTGTATTAATATAATTTATTGAAAAATATTGCAAATGCTAGTTCTTCATTACATATAAAGAATTAATTTCCATAAGTATTTTATTTACTTTTATTTTTTTATAATTTACAACTTTCAAGAGAATGTTTCCCAAAATAAAATATTTGATTGCTCTGAAAAGAACAAATTAATTATCTCTTGGAAGCTTTCTTCATGGAAGATGTTGAAAATGGCCATTGTGACACTCTCAAATCTCTCAATAAATTTGTTTGAGTATTTTCCAGAATCTATCGATAGCTCAAATAGCATTATGGAGTTTGAAATTCAGATTTTCGATATCTTCGGAAATTTGCTGTAAATGACAAGATCCTCACCGGGGATCGCTTTATTCTACTTACAGTCTGTTAAGTAAGAGCGTGGTTGAGTTAATTTATAAAAAAATTTATTTATTAAAAAATTTTCAAACACATATACACATTCTACTTGATGAGGACTACGATGCAATTACCTCAATAATCACTACCGGCGTCGATAATCTCCTGGCATCTTCGAGGCATCTTCGAGGCATATTTTCAATTAAATTCCTGGTCGCGATTTGCAACGTTTTTATTTGACGGAAGAACGCGGCGAGAGACATTGAACCTCCACGAAAATCATATAAATGCACATTGTATAAATTGTATAGGATAAAACAATCGACACTTCTCACTACTTAATAATCTTTAAATTATTAGAAGCGTCGTCACAGGATTATATGACAGTCTACACAAGAAAATATTACGATACGCTTATGACACTTGATGAGTGAGCAGTATTATGTTGCTCCAGGCGATATGCAGAATCCAAATCAAGACATTCATCGGTTACCATTATATTTAGAGCAGCTCAATGATTGTACAAGACTGACAGCGTCTTAATGAAGAGAAAAGACTGTGATATATGCAAGAAATTTGTGGAATGTGGAAACAATCGTTCGGATTGTCGAATAAGAGCCTGAAACCAGTATTAGGGTCATTGCTCGAGAACACGTCTTACTCCATAATACTCCAGAGAGTACTGAAAAAAGAAAAATTGCATGCTTATCATTACAGCCGTGTGCAACACTTACAAGAAGAAGACTATTCTTGCAGGAAGAGATCCTGTGAAAATTTCCTGAGGAGATTAGTGGATTCGAAATTTCTTTCTCGTGTGATATTTGCGATAAATCGCTGTTCATAGAAGAAGGAGTTTTTAACTCTTATAATATGCACATGCGAAATTCTCAGTTCGATTCAGAAATTTAAAATACGATGAACGTCTGAACAGGGATCATGAATACATCCAGTTATTTTGCCAGATATCTTAAATGACGCATCGTATATGGAATTTTTGGTAGAAAATATTTCAGATTTTTCGCCAAGAAGTGCCATTATCAGAAAGAAATAAAATTATATTTTAACAAGATGGTGCTGGATCATACAATGAGTCAGTTATTTAAACGAGCAATTTCGTGGACATTGGATAGGTCGATATGGCCCAACCTTAACCAAGATCTCCCAAGAATCTTAATCCATTAAATTTTTTCCTGTAGAGATATTGTAAAGAGACTATTTACCGAAAATTTTTTGAGGATATCGAAGATAGGAACTTTAAACTCCATAATGCTATTTAGGCTATCGATATTTTGGAGAAAAACTCACACAAATTTGTTGAAATTAGAGCTTGTGTCACAATGGATGGTAATCACTTTAAACTAGGGTTGTGAAAGTGATTATAACGAAAGCAAATGCGAAAGCGAAAGATCTTGTTTCTTTCTGATGAATCAGGATAACATCTCTTTTATATGCTGTATTATCTGGATGTGGATTATCGCATTGTACGCTAATAGAATCCACTCTTATTACATTAATTTTTTTAATTATGTAGGAAAATTCTATGAGATGGATTAAGGAATAGGGTTTCGACTATAAGAAATCGGATTGAGTTTCACTCTCAACTTCTGTGTATAAGAATATTTAATGAAAGTATCGTATAAGTCGCTTCATAAAAGGTACGCTCTACACTCGAAGATACACTCGCAGCGATTCTCAAGAGACTGACCCTCTGCTGCTCGACATCCGTCCTTTTATACCCAAAAATCGGTGAATCTCAAAGGTTAGGCGAGTTATTGAGCACAACGCCGCGATTTCGAAAAACAATAGTGTACATAAAAGATTACGCCGCTTCGCTGTCGGCCCTTCAAAGTGTCGCCGATTCCTGCGGCTAACGCATAGCGCTCCTTTTGATGCGATACGCGCAGACAACAAACACTAAGGCAATGCGCCGATCGCTTTAGACGCACGCCGTCAAAGGAAAACAAAAAAAATTAACTACATTTACATACATTTACTATTACATATTATTTTACGCCACAATTATTATAATTTACATCACACAGCAGTTTACTTGCATTCATTTGTTTCAGTAAACATGTTTAAACTCTAAAATCTAAAATGTTTCTAAATTGGCAAATCAATAAACGAAACATAAACTCTCCCGCTATTTGTATTATAATGTGTCCCCAGCAAAGCTGCAAATCTCGCGGGCCGGATAAAATTTTTCGTTTTTAAAACTTTCGCATAATTAATTGTAATAGCAAAAATGAAAACGAAAGTCTAGAGAATATACGAAAGCGAATATGCATATGCATAAAGCGAATATTCGTTACAACCCTATTTTACAATCCTACAAACATTTTTTATGAAGCAAATTTCCAAAAGATAATTAATCTGTCTTTTTCAGGGCAACCAAATATTTTATTTCGAGGAACATTCTTTTGAAATTCGTAAATTATAAAAAACCTAAAAGTAAATAATATACTTAAATAATATACTTATGAAAATTAATTTTTAATATGAAGATTTGTAATGAAGAACTTGCATTTATAATATTTTCTAATAAATTATATTAATACAAATCATACTATTCAATTTATTTTTGAATTACCGTGTTGATTTCTAAAGTTCCAACGAATTACACATTCAATAGTTCTACACAATAATCAATAAAATCAGTCGACTGCTTGCTATCATTGCGTAAACACGTGTTGTGTGTTCGTCTCATAAGTACGTTTCTATCTTCGAATAATTTTTAGCGCCGAATAGTAGTGACTGATAATAATTCATAGTGATTAATTGATCGATTCATTAGTAATTTCTCGTTTATCTATCAAGTAAAATGTGTGAATGTAATAAATATAAATATAATAAATATACAATTTAAGAAAAAATAAAAAAACTTCTAGTTAATTATTCGATATGAATCTGTCTCATCTCTGTGGGAACAATTAGCTGATCGCTATACATGACACATACATATATACATTAAACTTTTTAAACACTTTCTCTTTCTCTCTCTCTCTCTCTCTCTCTCATACATTTTAAGTACACTAGTTTTAATTTAAAAATGATATTTAAGATCTGATATATCTGCGTTAAATTTCATATTTGCAACATGATGAAAATTCATTACAATAAATTCTTGTTTTGGACAATAATTCAGCGGGAAATTTTATCCATTTTTTTCCAGAAACTAGGGAGTAAGGAAATAATCTATCGAATTTCGTAATAGTAACGTGATACTAACTCTAGTAGTTCAATTGATTGGCGCAATATTGAGAAATAATGTAAATCTATTATACAGAGTATTCGAAAAGAATGGGACCCCTCTATGATCTCCAAAAGTACGCACTTTCTGGGAAAATAACACGAATAAATAATAAAAGTTGTAGGGGTTATGAAGGACTATCTTTTGATGACTTTGAACTCAACCTTGAACTTGATCTTGAAAGTCATCTGAAGATCAACATTGAATTTTTTAATAGAAAGCTCCTTTTTAAACCTCGGATTTGAAAAGGGCGAGAAATTTTATGTTCAGATACATTGTCATGTTAGTGATCAAAGTGACCTAGGGGCCATTTGGAGGTCAAATAGTGACAATCACAGAATATGCAGTGGAGGACATATCGAGAAAAATTAGGGTGCGGCTACACTATGCGCGATTCGTGATTCGTGACGGTTCAAAACTCGCATTTTTTATTCATATAAGATTAGCAAACAATGTAAATAGACATATTCATCGAATTTGCACTCGTCGTTTAATATTCGTGTCAATTGGTGTCAGTTAGCGATTTTTTTGACGAAAACTACGCGAATCACCACGAATCGCGCATAGTGTAGCCGCACTCGAATAAAAGTTGTAGGGATTATGAAAGACGACTATATTTTGGTGATCTTGACTTTGAATTTGACCTTGAGGTCGATTTAAATATAGATTCAGCCAGCTAAGGCAAGATCGACTGCAAACCCGGCCAGCTAAGGCAAGATCGGTCGCAAACTCGGCCAGCTAAGGCAGTTTAATATGTCATCAAATAACACATATCAAATGTTCAAATTGTTGCCCTAGAGCTGGCAATGTGCTAATTTGTTATAAAAACCTGAAACTGCATTCTTGTAAATTTGTTGTGATATAAGATTTATCTCATGAACTATCCTTTGTCGCAAATTATTTAAATCTTGATTTAAATTCAATTATTTAAATCTTGGCTTTATATACCTTACTTTTTAAACATCCCCCAAAAAAGTAGTCAAGTGGACTTTTAGTTCAAAGACCGACCTGGCACTTAATGTGATCTCTTCGCCCTATCCACCTATCAGGAAAGATCTCATCCAAATATTGACGTACATTAACACCATCTTGAAAAAGATCTCCATTCTGCTGGAAATAAATGTCATCCAAATTTCAATCAGCTATTTCTTGTATAGCTGGTATAATTTGTTCCCGAAACTTGGCTTCGTACATTTGAGCTATTAAATTGCCTTCTATGAAGAAAGGACCAACTGATTTACTCCTGAAAATACTACCCCACGCATTAACTTTTTGTGGATGTGACTTTCTCTCATCCAGTGAGGGTTGATATCGCTCCAGTATCTACAATTATATCTATTTACATTTCTAGTCAGCTCAAATGTAGTTTCATCGGAGAAAACAATATTATCAAAGAATAAAGGCTTATCATTGATCATTTTCATAATAAGATCGCAAACCTGCACGCGTCTATCAAAATCATCCTCGGATAATTTTTGGACTAAATGGAATTTATATGAATTTATTATTTTTTTGAGAATCTTATGATGCAGCTCCAATTTCGTGTTGTTATGCAATTTACAGAAGTATGGGGATTTTTGACAAAAGACTGTAAAACATC
Source organism: Cephalotes varians (assembly GCA_037157785.1). Lineage (NCBI taxonomy): Eukaryota > Metazoa > Arthropoda > Insecta > Hymenoptera > Formicidae > Cephalotes > Cephalotes varians. Next base: position 208,513 of record JANQDE010000158.1, on the reverse strand, counting down.
CAATGCTTTATTTTCGTTCGTTACTGTAGCAGGTCTACTAGATTTTGGACGGTTTCTAACACTAACTACTTTCCTCAAAACGTTGAATAGTATACACTACAGTAGTTTTTGAGAGTCTATTATTTTCATTGCAAAAAGTTTCATTGAATAGTCGCATGACTTGTTTATAATTCCTTTGTTGATTATCCTCATGTTGATCCTCTCATCATCAATAAAAATATTTGCTCACGTTTAAAAAGCTCAGTCATTTTTAATTAAAAATAAGGAAAAATTTTCAAGTAGATGTTCCGAAGTGAGTCGTCTGAGTGATCAAAAAGTATTAGTTAGCCAATCAATAGTAAATGAGATTATTAATAAAGACAGAAATTAGAAAAGTTTTCTGATTTCAGTTGGTTTTTCATAGATATGTGTAGTTTTCCTCGATTGGCACAGAAAATTTTTGAAAATTCTTAAATGGAATTCTCCAATTTTTCGTTATTTTTTCCATTAGGGGTATAAGGATGCTGGGATATTAGTATTCAATATTTATTAATAATTCCATTCACTGATCGTTTATTAATATTCATTTACATTTATTAACAATTATTATTATTATTAATTTATTATTATTAATATTAATTTTATTCTGTGACTTAATAATTTGACCTCCAAATGGCCCTTAGAGGCACTCTGACCATTGACATGACAACATATCTGAATGTAAAATTTCCCGCGCTTTTCAAATCCGGGATCAAAAAAAGGGTTTCAATTTAAAAATTCAATGTTGACCTCAGGATCAAGTTCAAGGTCAAGGTCACCAAAAGATAATCCTTTATGGTCCCTACAACTTTTATTCGAGTTATTTTCTCAGAAAGTGCGTACTTTTGAAGATCATAGGAAGATTCCATTCTTTTCGAAAAAATATACTCTGTATATCAGTTATGAACTGATTCCTAACATTGTAAACCTCTTGTTATTTAAGAAATATATCTAAACAATATTGCTCCAATAGCATATTAGACCAATGTTAAGTAATAATATTCATTTAATTTTCTATATTGGACATTAATTGCCTCCAAATGTGAAATTATTATTATAAGGAATTCCTAATAACGTAATTAATTTATAATATTGGTTACGAATTGGCCCCTTAGTTCGCGCTTCAATATTGAGTAGACACTTTATGTTTTCCAATATTGAATTCTAAATATTGAGCCAACGTACCCGCACAGCACGAAAATTTTTCAGAATTATTTTATTATTTCAGAATTATTGAGTTGGAACAAAAGTTTGTAGCGTTTTTTTAGCTTAAAATTATATATACAATATTTTCGTCAAAAATGAATGAAATTTAAATTTTAAAAAAAGATTTTAAAGCTTGAAATCTCTTTCAAAAGCGTATCATATTTTTGGAGTTTATGTGAGTTTGGTAATTTTTACATACAGAAAATTATGAACTGAAAAAGATGGAAAATTTTCTTTTCACTTTGTTGGTTTTTAACGTGCCCAAATTAAATTTGAGAAAATTTTTTACTATCTCTTCTGAAAACTTGAATCTTTTCCTACAAAATCGGTTTTTACAAATGTTTCTACGATTTTTTACTCTTAAGTTATTCGCAAGTTAAGGTAAACAGGGATTCTGACTTTGATTTCTCACAACTCCATTAAAAATCATCGTACCGTAATTTGTAAAACAAATTCTGAAAGCTGAAACTTTGCTCTATCAAAAATGGTGTCATACTAATTTTGTAAAATATAGAAATTTTTAAAATATAGAAATTTGAGAGCTAAAGAACGCTATGAACTTTTGTTCCAACCCAATATTTCAATTGAGAAGTGAAACAGTTCATAAAAGTTGCGAAATATATCTGCGATATTTCTGAGACAACTCTGAAACAGCAAAATCCGTGATTCTTATACTTGAAACTTATAGAAAGATTGCTGAAAAGTTGCTGAAAAAACCTCTACAATCTTTTTGAAATATTGTTAAAAGGTTTTTGAAATAGCTAATCACACAGATCCCTGAATTTTTATATCAAGCTAAATGAAACTATTTTCAGATATGTATCAAAATATATTTTTACTTATTTTCACTTGGACTATCTTGAAGTCCAATTTTGAAGGCTCGACTTCAAGAAATCATTTCATTAAAACATGAAAAATCTTACTGCACTTATTCTATGGTTTTTCATTTATGAATTATATTTAAATAAGAACTCCATTTCGTAACGATACTGCTTAACTAAAAATTTTCAAATTTATTACATGTGTAAGATTTCAAAAACATTTCTGTTGCAATATTTTATATGACATATTGATTTTCATGTGCAAAAATCTTTCAAAATAGTTGTACATGGAATGTGAAATAATTTTAAAATCTTTCTGAAAGTTTTTTGCAACAATCAGTGTTGTATGAATATGTTGTATGAATATATACAGGGTGTCCCCCCTCCTGTTTTTATTTTAAAAGTTGCACCGAAATATTTCTTCAGCAAAGCATTTTCAGAAAAAATGTTTCAGATAAAAGTTGGGTCAAAGGGAGACATAAAAAGGTATCACTGATTTGACCTTAGGTGGCGTTGTTAAGGTCAGGCAAGGTCACTTTGATTGTTTAAATGGAACCTCCAATTTTTCAGTATATATTCTTGTAACTTACCTCGAGAGCTTTACAAAACATTAAATAAAGTTTTAATAAAGTTTTTTCAATCAAGTACTTTTCGAGTTATAAGGCTTGAAAGTTACAGCACCGCCGGCATTAGCATTACCCAAGGTGTACCATGTAGAGATTGCCCGATCGGATTTACATCTCGTGTGTGTGTGTGTGTGCGTGTGCGTGTGCGTGTGCGTGTGCGTGTGTGTGTGTGCGTGCGCGCGCGCGCGCGCGCGCCTGTGCCAGCCAGTGGCAAGATCGGTGGATTCTTCTGGAAGAACAAAATTTAGCTTCATTCAGGTGTTTCAATCAAATGTTCAAAATATTCACCATTATTCCGTAAACATAATCGAAGTCTACTTTCAAAGTTTTCTAATACTAATCTCAGTATTTCTGGAGTTATCCCTTCACAAACTTTTTTTATTTTATTTATCGTCTAATCTGATATCGTCTAATCTGATAATCGATTATTGTCATAAACGATATTTTTCGAATAACTCCAGAAGAAAAAATCCACATTTAAATTTGGTAATCTTGGAGGCCACGGGACTGGTCCTCCTCGATCTGTCCAATGATGGCCTATCCGCATAGTACATCTTGGGTAATGCGACGGTATTGTATGTCCCCCTTCGATCAAATAACTTTTGTCTGAAACATTTTTTCTGTCTTGCTGAAAATGTCTTGCTGAAGAAATATTTCGGTGCAACTTTTAAAATGGGATATCTCTTGTATATACAGTAAGAACATTTCAAAAGTTACGCGCACCATGTTTAGAATCGACATTCATCATAATTTCATTAGAACATGATCAAGAAATCTCATAATGCGTTTTTTATTCTGTTTGCGTAAGTTTTTATTTACGAGAAAATAAGGCGCCGTCGCGTCCATCCATCGGCAATGCTATATACTGCAACCGGGTAACAATTAGTTTTTTAGTTTTTCTTCAACATAATAGTGTGCAATACTAGCAATGAATTTACATTAAATTTATAGTCAATATTCACGTTACTGGAAACCTTATTCAATGCATTTTCAACATAACTAATGTTTATCGCTAATGCGAGCCAATGTGCTACTGAGGAATTTATTACTCTTTAAACCGTAATTGGTTTATCTTTGGTTTACTTCATGCTCTTAATTGTTTAAATGCCAAAAAGTACAGTCGCGCTTCTTATAAAGAAAATTGTAACGCAAAGAAAATTGCACCCTAAAAGGGCATCGTTCCTAGCCGAACATCCGCTAGAGGAACGGCCTGCTCGCAGGACGTTACGGCGCGGTGCGCCCAGCATATCTTTTGCCACTTCAAAACTCAGCAAGGATCCGAAAGCGCCCGAACAATCCCGAGCACTACCGAGCCTCTCGCTTACCGAGACTCCCACTCCGCAGCATCCGCACCGCGCGGAGGAAAAGCTACTACCGAAGGAAACGAGAGACACCGAGAAATCTCGAACATAAAATTTTTCAGTATAAAAAGGGAATCTTTTTGAGGAGTCGAGACTTCGCTCGCCGGCCAGCATCTCGATCCGCTGAGTCTACGATCCCGAGCCTGCTCCGCTTCCTAAAGCACAAAGAGCCTTTGGCGAGATCAAAGGGTAGAGCATTCTCTGCCTCTGTCGAGCGATCTCGACAGTCGGCCGCTCAAGCCGTTCCTTGCCGGGTCTTCGACAAGACAAGGGGGTAGAGCGTTCTCCGCCTCCATCGAGCGTTCTCGACAGCTCAGTCGACCGCTCAACCCTAGCCTATAGGAACACGGCAAGAACCAGGGGGTTGAGTGTTCTCAACCTCCGCCGAGCGTCCTCGGCAGCTGTGCTCTCCTGCACTCAAAGTTCGCGAAAACCACGGATCACCGCGATCGCCTAAAACGGTTACATCGCCCAAAAAACCTGGCACGCCAGATTTATCGATTCGTCGCTAATTAACGTTCTGTCTCCTGTGGAACGTACGCGCGGTATATCTCGTAACGCACTCGTCCTGTTCCGCTGTATCATACGCGCTCTCTATCTGGTAACGCACTCGTTCTGTTTTCTCTGTACTGTACGCACTCTGTATCTGGTAACGCACTCGTTCTGTTTTCTCTGTACTGTACGCGCTCTGCATCTTGTAACGCACTCGTTCTGTCTTCTCTGTGATATATGCGCTTTGTATCTCGAAACGCACTCGTTCTGTCTTTCTCTGTACTTTACGCGCTTTGTGACATGGTCGTCTTGTCGGCTAAACTCTACGTCCTTCTTGCATTTTTCTCTTATCTCAATAAAGCAATCTCTTGTGTTAAATAACTACCAGACTTCTTTCTTTTCTCCAACCGCTTTCGATCCCTGCCTACGATCCGCGAGCTAGTCCGCGCTATCGAAAGCCTGGTTTTATTTCAAAATGATATCCCTCGGATGATAGCACTCGGATAAAATATACTATATGAGATGATTATTTCTTAAAATTCGATATGAAAATATTCTTGTAGAGTCCAATTACTTTGTCTAACTATTTTTACTACTTATTTTTACAAAAATTTTTTCGATATTTTTTTTAGCAGAAGCATTACAAAGCAAAGGCAACAAATGATTAGATAGATTAGATATCATTTTCAAGTTAAGTTATAATTGAAGTTTGCAATTGAATGAGTAAGAAAGAGGGAGAAAGAGAAAAAGAAAGAGGTACAAGTTGAACGTATGCCAGTATCAACTGATCGTAGCAGATGCCTCACGTAAACAACCGTGTAGAACGGTAAGTTGCGCCTCCTTACTCTTTGTACTCTGTAATACGCTAATTATTAATTTTTATAATTTATAAATTAAGCTACTCACAAAACTTTTGTTAAAAGAAAAGTCGTCTTAGAATACGATCAAAAATATGTTTCTTTAAGGGCAAATGAATTATTTTGAATCACCCTGTATATTGCGACTAGGGAGCTGCTTATTGAATAAGAGAGCAATCAATTTATCCGGAAACTGATGGCTCTAGTTGGCGAACAAAATATATCGATGTTATTATTTCTTGCGTTGATTAAACGAGAAATCAAGATAATTAAAATGACTGATGATCATGAGTACCTTACCCTAAGGTACTATCTAAATTAAAATTTGATCTATATTCCAAGAGTTAGATTACGGAAAAGAACTCGAAAATATCACATTTGTGTGAAGTTTTGGAGGGATTTTTGGAAGGATTGAATAGATCTTTCATATAAGCTCCGCGTTTTACACATATCTCATATTCTCACATATTCTCTTATTTTTTATAGTAACTAGAAAATAACTGCTGTATAATAAATATAATAAAAATTTATTATTACACTTTATGTCTCTGTTTTTCCATTGCGTTAAAGTTTTCACCCCATTTATATAAAAGGTTTCATATTGAAATATTTCTGTTGCAGCATGTTATACAACATATTGCAGAATTCTTTCAAAATTATTGCACATGAAATACGAAAGATAGAAACGATTTTGAAACCTTTTTAAGAACTTTCTGCCATGACCTGCATAATACTTATGAAGTTTTTATTCATTTTGATATGAAATATACAAATATTTGTCAATATGTTGATAACTTTTTTATTTTTTAAATTTAGTTATTTTACTAAAGTTTTATATATCAAAGGTAATTTATATTTTTTTCAGATCATCATCTACCTTGCGAGTTTGCGATTACATCGTACATTCGGACATCACTTCAACTATATTAACTGTCATTCTATCAAAAAATTCTAAATGATATTAATAATGACAGATGATGACAAAAAGAATAACATAAACAAAATAAAAGACAAGAGGTGAACGAAAAAAGAAAAGCTATGATAGATCACAGGAAAGAAAATTGTAATAAGCTAACGTGGCGATTGTGGAAAATGAAAATTTTAGGCCAACCGGCTTGAGATAACAATAATATCTTAATAATTCTCAAGAACATCTTTATTGCTATTATTAGCTGAAATAGCGAAACATCATCATCATCATCATCATTATCATCATCATCGTCGTCGTCGTCCTCGTCGTCGTCGTCGTCATCATCGTCGTCGTCGTCGTTGTCTTACGATTATCAGGTCTACGTGACATGCAATTTGTTTGTATCAAGGATTATCGACTCACGTCCAAGTAATATCCATAATAAAGTCCAAATTTGAATGCCTGCTTGGTATCACGAATCACGTTTAAGATATGATGTAGTGAATTATCCAACAATCCAATTTTGGTTACGCGATTTCAAGTAACATTTTGCCTATTCAAGATAATCAATCCTGAGTTAGTCATATTGAATTAATCTGTTGAGTAATCAAGCGGTGAATTTCTTACTTGATCATCCGCAATTGTGTCAACAACATTTCTATGATATGGCTGCCACAGCCAAGCATGATTTACATCAAAAGTTTTCTACGGATATTTCCGGCGAGGAAGATATCGCTGCAATCGCTAAACAGATCAGTGATCATGCAGAAGCAATTTATCAAACGTGGAAAAGCCGCGGATTAGCACCGACAGAGATTTTAACTTGCCACAGCAACACAACTGCTGTTGACAAATTTGGTAGCACATTGACACCTTGCAATTCAACTACTATTGGAAATGCTATTACTGATATTGGCGATAAAATGTCGTCATCATTCGAAAATTCTTCAACAACAGTAGATATATTAACTCAAACGCCGAATATAGATAACAGCAATCTCGAAAAACTAGTCAATAACTTTGTAGTAGAGGACAAAGCTAGAATAGCTGCTTCTAAGCAGAAATCACCATCTAAGCTACTATCATCTTCTATACAATTTGCTTTGCAGAAATTTGAGAAAAACTCTATGCAGCAGCAGCAGACGGATGTTGCTACAAAGAATAATATAATTGCCGATAACTCAAAGAAATTGACAAGTGTCTTACTATCTCCTACTTCGTTTTTGAACAAACCGTCACAAATAGTAAAACCTCAGGTCCCTGTGAAGACGCCCGGTTCTCATCACTGCGAAGTCTTCCTAGAGACTATCGAAACCTCTTTTCCAGTCGATTTGGCATCTTCTAATAAAGTGACACAGCAAAAGAGGCCTACTAGTACATTAATCGCATCATTGTCCACTGATTCCTCATTAAACATAAACTCATCGCATTCGACTACTTTAGGTTTGACAACTTGGCCATTGAAAAATAAATTAAATGACGTCAAAAGAATCGCAGATGTATCTCGCACATCAACTAAAACACCTCAACAAGAGGATATGGAAATATTTCCAGCGCAGGATGAGAAGAGATCGGTTATGATACAAATAAACTCACGGTGTGCATATCTCGACGAAGTTGCACGAGAGGAAGAAAGACTGATAAATGCTTTAAAAACAGGTGCTGTAATCACTGAAGAATCAGACAGGATGTTAGCATGTTTACACAATAAACAGAAACCGACTATCAAACAAGAAAAACCAAAAGTTGAACCGATTAAACAAATTATTATCGGAGGCCATAATTATGGGACTAGTTCGACAGTATCTAACTCAAAGGCTTCTAGTATGACAAATATAACCAATAATAGCAATGTTATCACTGCCACAGTATCTACTGATCATATTGCATTAGTTAACAATGCGAAATCATTCAGCAAGGACGATCTGTCCACTATGTCGGCAGTTGATTATGCCAAGACTAGATACCAAGCCGCTCAACAAAATCTATCTATTCAACAGCGATTTAAGGAACAGCGAGCTTCCAACAATTCTTATAATAATTCCACCACAGAGCAATTGGTTTCTAGCGCAAGAACAAAGTTCGAAATGGAGATACGAAAGGATAAAAATATTAAAGACTCTGATAAAGACTCAGTAACTAGATGGGGACCAAAAATTACTTCTCCACGACCACGTCTAGAGCAGGCTGTACCCCATCCAGAATTGACTAATCAACAAAAACAGCACATAAGAACAACCGTGGCGACGGGAACGGGCAACAATCCCATCAGGCCGTTTCTCACCAGGGGCTCCGTAGCAGAGCGTGTACTCATTTTCGAAAAATGTCCAAGCGAGCTGCTGTTAGACAAACGTGGTTCACGACAACCAGCCATCAATACATGGAGAAATAGTCTCGAGGTGCGAAATAAAGCTCAGGTAATTCTTTCAATTTTTAATTTTTGTCAAAAAAATTTATTGGAACATTTTTCTTTTCCTTTTATAGTTTACTAACGAAATGTATAACATTAAAGTCCATTTTTTGAACAAATTATGACTATGAATCCAAGATATACTCTATAATAAACTCTATAATACTACCAGAATATTATTTTACAATTTTACGTGTACAATATGAAAAATAATTGAAGAATCAGAATACACAAATATATAAAACGTGTAATACATTAAAATATACACATACAAAGTGATTTAAAACAAACATTTGTCCTTGAAATATCGCATTTCTAACTTAATTTTAAGACGACTTTTCCTATTATAAAATTATTTAATTTACTTAGTTTTTGAATTATAAAAAGAAATAATTTGCTTATTTTTGGTCGAATATAGAAGACAAATAAAGGCAACTTAGCATTGCGCGCGTTCACATTCGTCTCTCTCTTTCTCTCTCTCTCTCTCTCTCTCTCTCTCTCTCTCTCTCTCTCTCACGTTTACTATGACCTTGTAACAGTGTTGGGTAAATTAATCTTTTCTATTAATTAAGGTAAGTTAAAGTTAAGTTGTGATCTAAATGATCTATAGAATTAATTTATTTACGTTAAAAGTTGTATAACAAAAAATAACTTACAAAGAAACATAACCAACTGACTTCCTCCGATTTAAATGAGCTTTAGACATGTTAAAATATGGACAAAAATAAGAGATACTTTTCCTTTTATATGCTGAGTCGCATGTTAAGGGGGTGAAAATTTCCCTTGAAAAAATCGGTTTTTTTCTTTCAGAGTGAATATCGTCGAAACTATGAAAGATAAAAAAAAAGTAAAAGTTGAATGGTTCCAAGCGTACTTAATAACTATTAAAAAATTTTTTTTTTAATTATTTGTTTATTGTACACCCACCCCCACTTTTAATTTTCAAAAATTTTTATAATAATAAAAATTAAAGAGCATTTTACGCTAAAAACAACGACATATGATATAATCATGTTTCGACAAATCATTTTTGCAATATTAACGAGAAACACCTCTATATACGCGTTCCATAGGTATTCGTCTCATACCGCGAGATAACGTTGAAAGCAAATACAATACGGTTCATCAGTATAGTATCAGTACAGCAACAACTATTGAAATGAGAGCTTTTTTATAATAATCTTTTGATAATAATAATAATAATAATAATAATAGTGGTTTGGTTTTTTTTTATTAAACTACTAAAACCAGTCAAATATTTCTGATGATATATAAAAGAATGTACAAAATACTTTGGACAATTAAAAATAAAGTATGAATAAAGAAATTATTACTCCGACAATGACCGTAGATATCTTTCGTTGCATGAAGAAAGTATAAACATTAATTCACGATTAGAATCTGAAGATCGACTTCGAAGTCGACTTATGGTCGAAAATGTTTATTACAACTTCTTTGAAGACCAAGAACTAATAATGGGGAATTCTGCTAAAGTAATACCATCAATATTTCATGATGAGAATGAAATTTTCAAATGAGATAGGTAGGATATCAGTTATTATTTGTGCGTAAGAAAAAAAGGATATGATATGGTAATTACATAAATTTATTTTTAAATTTATAGAGTATGAATATACGTATAATATAGATGATACTCTGGTATTATATATTATATAAATTGTAAGATCGTGTCTACAAGAAATTTGCAAAATAAAAGTTTATTATTAATACATTATTATAATTAATGATAACACGTGTACCTCTTACATATTTATAGAACTTTCTTTCTCCTCCATTGTATAGAACAGGATTTAAAGAAAAAAACATAATTTTTTGCATACTTTTATTATTTGCAATCCTACGAAATAATAATTCTGAACTTATTGTTAATTTGATATGTTTATTACGATATAAAACATCAACAATCAATTTGTTCAACTTTATTTCATATTTAAAACGTGTTTATTAAAACGTGAACATTAATTATCATCTTTACAATGAACATACAAACTGTTGCAATAATTACGATTCATACTGATCACGAAGATGATGATCATGAAAGAAATGTGTTATGCTGAGAGACTTTTTGCACCATGCACAAATAATTATAGCTATTTCACAAATATCGCATGTTGGTTTTGAATATTTTTTAAAACAAAAATCTACGGATATATCAAATTCTTCTGGCTTATGTTTCAAATAACCACTTTTATACAATGCATACTTGAACAAATTTATAAATCTCGGTGATGAGAATTGATTATGTGCTAATGATTGTAATTTTAAAATGGCGTTTCTTGAATGAAGCTTTACTTCGAGATCTAAAAGCACGACAACATCCGAAAAATATTTAACAAATGCTGAGATGCAGTATTTCTGCTGAAGCGTTACGTGGAGCAGGAACCGAAAGAAACGAAACGATTGAACACAAAAGATATCTATGTACATTGTCACAAAGCAATATCAGAGAGTGAGAGGTTTAGCATTCGCACGTTACAAAAGTTCAGGCAACAACAAGAGAGGCGTGCGCAACAAGAGCAATTCTATAAGACGTTAGATCGAGCCCGCACCACCGCTTCAAGACGCATTTGCATGAGTGGCACGCGCCATCAGTCGACTGTGGCTCGCACCAATCCGTGGATGCACCAACAATAAAATTTTTTCATAAACGAAAACCAAAAACGTCTAATGATTATATTCTTCCTGTTGTTCCAGCTGGCATAGTTAACAGAACAAAATCGTATGCTGATTCTGGTCTATTTCTTTCAATTATATCCGGACAATGACCAGTCCATGAATCTAATAATAAAACTGAATTTGGTCCATTTGGAAAAAATACTTCCTTTATCCAAGTTTCAAAATGATTAGATGTTAGTTTACCAGACTTCGTGGCCATAACAAAAATATTGTTTGCTGTAAACATGATCTCTTGTACTCTAGGACCTAATATCTCACTAGGTTCTTTTAACATTATAAGAAGTGGAGATAATAATCTACTATCAGCTGAAATGATAGGTTGTATCGTATAACTATGTGTAATTGCAGATGTTAACCGCGCTACAGATTCTGCTTTTTTTACACCTTTCTTTGTCAAAGTACGACCAGCATGTAATTCAAGTTGAAAACCATCTTGATCCGAATTGTACATATTTTCATTACATAGCGCTCAATGTAATATTTTACATTTTCAGTAAATCTATTACTGTCTACGTTTAAACACTAAAAGAACTACACTCTTTTGACATTAAAAATTTTTTGTTATAAATTTGGTAATTTTTCTGGGTACAATTTGATGCGCGAGCTTAAATCTTCTAATCCGTGTCTAACTTCGTGTGATGCTTTTGAAACTTGATACGTTTTCTTGTTGTTGCGTTTGCAAAGCCCATTGTGTAATATCGATATCATGGATAATTGCTTCCTTATGAAATTCAGTAAATTTGTCTAATGTGTATGCTGAAATTTGTCTCAACTTTTCCTTTCTACTACCATCTACATTAATTTGCTTTTTCCATCCGCAATTGTTTTGTTGATATTACTTTTCGAAATATTGATTTCACAGAATTTATTGTTCTTGGCTTTAACTCACTTGTCCAATATTCAACTGCTGCTCTTTTATATTCCCCTAAAATATCATAGGTCACAAAGCATTTCTTTTACATAGTGCGTAATTTTCTTTTTCATCTACAAGTTCTACTTCTTCTGCTTTTGGTACGTCAAATAAATTTAAAAAAATCCAATGATTCTTCTTCAATTTCACATCGGTCTTCGTATATTTCTTTTAACATATCTTCCAATTTTTCCTCCATTATAAATTCCTCTGACGTAATAGGACTTTCTGGGAAGTTCAAAGCACTAAATATAGCGGATAACAGTATTATTACATTTCGTGGAAACCGCATTATTTTCTAAAAATCAATATTATTTATATCTTCTATTTATAATATAATAATTATTAAAGTAGAGAGAGACAGAGAGGGAGAGAGAGAGAGAGAGAGAGAAAAGTTCTTTACTGCCTATTTTATAATAAATACCTTTTTGTTGGTTTTCCTTGAAGGAGATCCATTGTACAAGAGAAAAAAACAATCTTGCACAATATATAAACGACGTTTTACTATCCGCAAGTATTTTAAAAATATTATAAAAGTTAATAGACTATTTTATCAAATTTTAACAGTTAAATGAAATGTATACAGCTAACTATTTCAGTTCAAAGAAACTACAAAATAAAAATTGTACAAAAATAAACAACAATAAAAATTGAAAAAATAGACACTATTAAGCCTCACTCATAACTGATAGTATTTATTGATCGATACTACTAATTGTAACCAACTGCAATGATTTATACTCATGTTCGTGTTAACAACGTACGCAGACATACGTCAGTAAATTTTTGCATAGCGTTGCATTAATAAAGACGCAATCTTATTCATTGTCAGAAGCTGGAGCACCACATCCATGAGATAGAACACGAGGAGATACATAAATTATTGGAAATGTTTTTTTTTACATTTACAACATTTGAGAGGAAACTATGCGAAAAACAAAAATTATTGAATAAATGCAATAAATTATTAATAATGAAATAAATACTTTTGGTCTATGAGAAGCACCAATTTGTGTACTCCTATTTTAATAAATAACAGTACGTATAAAACTGTTGCTACTGCATATGCTACTGCACATATGAGCAAATCTATTTCCTCTATTCCTGCATTAATAAGCGTTACAATAAGACGCGTCGATAAGATGTGTTATCAATATATTCATGTCAACATTGAACACTGCAATTAGCTGCTTTATGGTCAAAATGAAATATACGATATTTATGAAAATAATAATTTCTTTATTCATACTTTATTTTTAATTGTCCAAAGTTTTTTTATACAAACTTTTACATATCATCAGAATTCTGATTTTAACAGTTTGACCAAACCACTATTATTATTATCACTATTATTATTATCAAAAGATTATTATAAAAAAGCTCTCATTTCAATAGTTGTTGCTGTACTGGTACTATACTGATGAACTGTATTGTATTTGCCTTCAACGCTATCTCGTGCAACCAACGCGGTATGAAACGAACACGTATGGAACCCGTATATAGAAGTGTTCTCGTTAATTACAAAAATGGTTTGTCGGAACATGATTATATCATACATCGTTGTTTTTAGCGTAAAGTGCTCTTTAATTTTTATTTTTATATAAATTTAAAAATTTTTGAAAATTAGAAGTGGAGATAGAGGTGTACAATAAACAAATAATTAAAAAAATTTTTTTTATTATAGTTATTAAATATGCTTGGAACCATTCAACTTTTATTAAAACATTTATTTTTTATCTTTCATAGTTTCGACGATATTCACTCTGAAAGAAAAAAATTTTTTTTCATAGGAGATTTTCACCCTCTTAACATGTGACTCTGCATGTATAAAAAGAAATATATCTCTTATTTTTGTCCATATTTTAACATATCTCATTTAAAGGAGGGAGTCAGTTAGTTGTGTTCCCTTGTTAGTTAAAAATTATGTTAAAATTAAACTAACTTACTTGAATTAAAAGTTAACAATTAATTTGCAACAATATGCTTCTTCACTGAGAATATGATAATTATAAAAGCATAGAATGTATAACTCTCGTTTGTTTTAAAATACATTAATATTACTCGTACCCTTTTAACAAGCGAGACATCAGCTTGAAAAGAATCTTTTTTAGTTTTTTCTTACGTTTCTGTAAATAAGAGATGTTTCATGTAGAAATGTGTATATGTTATAAAATTTTCTCGATTTCAATCCGCTCTTTTTAGAGCAATCAAAAATAATGTATTCTTTTCAAAGTGACCAATACCTTTCTATGTAGAATGTCCCTTATTTGCAGAAAAGAAAACGTAAGAAAAAATTAAGAGAGATTCTTCTCAAACTGATATCTCACTTGTCAAAAAGGAGATAAAACGTTCAAGTTATATTAATTTACTTTAAAAAAAAGAGTATTATATGACATTATACATTTCATGTTTTCGTAATTATCACATTCTCAATGCAGAGAGTTCAGCCAATTATAAGACATGGTTGAGCCAATCACACAAGTTCATGTTCAACAGTTAAAACATAATCTATCGACTGCTTGTTGTCATCGAGTAGAATCTCCGCGTCAAGTAATGTTTGCTGTGTACGTAATGCGTATATTTTTTCAAGTGATTTCAAATTGTCGAATTAATCGGTAGAGATTAATAGTTAATATAATGAATTGACTGATTTATTTGTACATCAATAATCAAGTGCGTGAATAAATTGGTGAATATGTTGATATGTGTAATTTATGAAAGAAACTTTTAATGTGTAATTTTTCACATTAGAAAGTGTAATCTTATTGCTATCCACAACTAAGAAATTATCTATCTTTTTCAAGCTACAGCAATATGACGACATCGAATTTCTACAAGATAATAAGAGAGAGAAAGAGAGAGAGAGTGCGTGCGTGCGTGCGTGCGTGCGCGCGCGTACATATTTTGAATATCTTTTATAAGAATTTATGATTGCATATTTTATAAAGACATGTTTGTATATTACGAAAAGGACGTCACGCCCTTTTTTCGCAATAATACACAATCATTCTTATAAAAGATGTTCAAAAACATTGTTATTTTAATTCAAGCAGAGTTGAACTCTGTTCTGAAAACTTCGTACGATCTCTGTTAATACCTCTGGGGATATTTTCACAAATTCTTCGAATTCTCTTTTTTATATTTTTCTTTGTTGTTGGTTTTTCAACGTACCATGTTCTTCAAGTATCCTTATAAGAAAAAACCTGGGGAAGTCAAATCGAGGGAAGGAGCCAGATAATAGATCCGCCTTCCAATTTAGTGTACCCCATGAGTCATATTTAAATAATTCGTAACATATCTACACGAATGTGCGGAAGCTCCATTTTGTTGCCATCACGTTCTTGTATGCGTATCTAAATCAACATTTTCTAAAAATAAAGAAAAATTTCCTTAAAAAAAATGAAAATAGTTTTCACTACTCAAGTGTTGATCAAAGAAGGATGGCCCAATAAGACATCTATTTAGAATTCCCCACCATAAGTGTAAGAACCATCAATGTTGATTGTCGACAATCCAGTGTGGGTTGCCAATAATGGTAATTACGGTGCCTGAGTTGTCCATTATGAGATGTAAATCCAACCATACTTTTACATCGTGCACCTTGGGTGCTAATGCCGGCGGTACTGTGCTTTCAAGCTTTATAACTCGAAACGTACTTAAAATATAAAAAATATATTATTATAGTGTTTTAAAAAGCTTTCGAGGTAAGTTATGAGAATATGCAATAAAAAATAGGGAGTTCTTTTTAAAAAATTTAAAATGACCTTGCCCTGCCCTTGGCAATTTCGCCGAAGGTCAAACCGATGGTATCATCTTATGTCTCACTCGATGTCACATAACTTTTGAAAGTTTTTTCAATCCCATGTCTTCTTCTCGAAATATTCTAGTGTATCAATTAAAATGAAACATCTTGTATATACATTTTTCACTGATCACACCCATCCTCTCAAAACCTTTAAATTAAGAAAATTTATAGACTAATCAATAATGTCAAAATAAATTGGATTGAGGAGTTCAGTATCTTATTAGAGATAAAAATTTTTAAATTGTTTTTTAATGTAAATCATTTCAGAAATCAATTGTTTAATAAATTAATTAACTTGTTATTTTAGTTACTTATATTAAGCAATGTTTCCTCCAAAATCTCGACTTAATAAAAATCATGGGAATGTTCTGAACGATGTTCGTGATAAGATGTTTGAAAACATAGGAGTCACATAAAAAGAAATATTTTTTTAATATAATTCCTATATTCTTTAATTTTATTTTTAAGAAAACGACGAGTTTGTCCTACATATGAAGCTTCGCAATGTAGACAACGAATTTCATAGATATTGGAATATTGGAATGTAATGGAATAGGTATTTATGTTATGTCTTTAGTAAATTTACTTGATTTATTGATCCCAAAAGCAAGCTTAAAATTCGGAATATTTTTAAAATATTGCATAAATTTTTTAGCAGTATGATTGATATAAGTTATGACAAAGTAATTTTCCTTCATATTATTGGAAGTGCTTCGACTTTATTATTATTTGCTGAAGTTATTTGATGAAATTTGGACAATATTTTATTATACAATATTTCAAAAACATTTTGAATTTTAAGCTTGCTTTCTATAGGATTAATAATTTAAATAAATTTATTAAAATAACATAAAGACCCCTTGCCTACTTTATTCCAATGTTGTTTATAAAATTTGTTGTAAAACAACATCAGGCTCTCGATCGCACGGTATAGCTCGTGAGTTATGTCCAGGGATCGAAAGAGGTCGGGGAAAAGAAAGAAGTCGGCCAGCAATAATGTATATAATTAAATTTATTTAAAGATAAGAACGCGAAATAGAAGGCGTGGATTTATAACAGTAAAATTATCGAATGAAAGATGGTGGCGACTAAAGACGATTAGTTTACAATGATTATATGATACACTGAATTCTCAGGCGGATTTATCGCGATTGTATTACAGCGATTACAGGTAACGAATTTACAGTGATGATATCACAGCGATTGATGGCGCGTGTCGGCTCGGCGTGCGATTGGTCAGGTTGTCGCGTATCCGTTGAATTCGCGTCGTGTCGCAGAGCGGCGCCAGCTACTGGGAGCGTGAAGTCGATAACGAATCGATGAACTGGCCTATTTTCGCGTCGTTGGAGGCGGGCGCAAAATTCGGATGGATGATCGTGAGACGTGCATGTTAATGGCGCGTAAGAACTAATACGCGATCGCGTAACTCGAGCGCCAAGGGCGCAGTTCGAACTGGAACGACGAGATTGCCGAGAACGTTCGGCAGAGACTCTCAGCCCTTGGCTTCGCGTCGAAGGTCCTGAGGATGCGTCGGGCGGCTAGTTGACGGCCGAGAACACTCGGCTGAGACTGACAACGCTCAACCCCTGTTTTCTCGTCATTTTGGATGACTGGGAGGGCATTGAACAAGCTGCCGAGAGCGGACACTCGGAGACTGAGACTATTCTCGACCTTCTGGTTTTGCTTGCCTCGGATGCTTTAGGATTTGGAACAGGTTCTGGATCGCAGACTCAGCGGAAGCGTACGGATTGTTGGCCGGCGAGCGGATTGGATTTTTCTGCCGACGGATCGGCTTTTTATTCCGCAAAAATCGCGGGTTTGACCGTTTCCGCTGACGCTCGGTTTCGTCCGCCGATTGCCTACTTTCGGCGGATATGTGTTCATTCGGTGATGCTCGTGCGTGATCGTACGGTTACGCGGTTTTGTACGTTTAAAAAAACGGCGTACATTTCGTGGGTGGCCGGTGAGACGTGTCCCGGCGGATGTTCGGGGAACGATGTTTTTTTTGGAGTGCAGTTGTCTACATTGTAAAGCTTCATATGTAGGATAAAGTCATCGTTTGCTTAAAAATAGAATTGAAAAACATAGGAGTTAAAAGAAACATGTCTCAAACATTTATTATCACCAACATTATTTAAAACACTCCTATAATTTTGATTGGAATAATATCGAAATTTTGGATGAGGAAGTACTGCTTAATAAACATTGGATTTTTTAAATGATTTACATTAAAAATAATATAAAGGTTTAAATCTCCAATAAGATACTGAACTCCTCAATCGTATCCAATTTATTTCGATTTATTATTGATTAGTTTATGAGTTTTCTTGATTGTAAAAGTTTTGGGAGTATCGGTGGAGAGAGGTATATATACAGTAAATCATTTTAATCTTTAATCTCAATTATCTTTTTGGAAAAGCAAGATAGAGAAAAATTTTTTAGACAAAAGTTGTTTGGTTCGAAGGGGGCCAAAAGTCAGTGACCTTGAATTTGAACTTGATCTCCACTTTCAAGGTGATTTGAAGGTCAACTTCTGTTTTTCAAATAGGAACCCTGTTTGAGCACGATCGAAAATTAAGAGCGCGCGGTGATATAGTTTCGCGGTGCGCCGAATTTACGAATCGGCGCCACCCCTGTAACGATCGACTCGTGCGATCAATAGTTAGATCGATATCGCATTGCGGCGCTGATGACTTCCGAAAAGAGAGTGCTGTCGCTGATTGATAGCGCGCGTGCCTTGTGCTATCGGCGTTTCGTTTTCACCTTCTTTTTTCTCTTCTTCCTTGAGAACTCGGAGCATGAACACGTATCGGAAGAGCCGTTAAGTCTAAAAGGAGCCTAAGTCTGCAGTGCTCGCTGTCACGCAAGTTTGACTAAACGCGAGTGCTTTCATTTGTCGAACAACAGTTCGATCATCATTCGTTCCTGAGTGAGGAAGAAGATGCAGGAGAATCGCTCTCGCTTCTCCATGTTGTTCTCGAGTAATCGCGCTGCATGGCTGTAGTGCTATGATCCGTAATCCGCGTCAAGATCTCCGTGATCCATCTTCCGTACGCTCTTGTGTCGCGGGCAAGAGTCTCGGTAACGCGCTTTCTCGCGCCCGCCATTGCCACGCGGCTCGGAACATTTGAGAACTTTGCGGATTCAACTTGTAACGGTCCGTGACCTTGTAAACAATTGACTGTGTGACACCTGAACAAAGGAGAAGTGGTCATTTCTCCCCTCTTTAACCTCACTTCGATATTATAATCCTTATCGTCTCAATTGAGATGAAAAATAGTGCCTGCGCTCTCCATCTCTCTCTCCCTTCGCTCCTGCCGAGCGTCGCTGTTCGGCGCTTGCACCTTACGAACTTAAAGTACAATCTGTACCATAAAATTCTGATCCTTTGAGCTATCCCGCATAAACTCCTACTTTTGACCCCAGATTCTGAAAGAGCACGAAATTTTACATTCAGTATGACCTTTAAATGATCTTTAGGTTGAAAATCAAGGTTATATCAAGGTCAACTTCAAATTTTTAATGGAAAACTCCCAATGAAAATTTTTGACCCCAGTTTCGGAAAGAGCAGGTAGATTTGACAATGACTTCGAAGTCAATACTTGATTCATGTAAGTCCCCTCGTCTCTCACGTTCTGGGTACTTGATTTACGTAAGTCCCCTTGCCTCTCACGTTCTGGGTGCTTGATTTACGTGAGTCCTCTTGCCTCTCACGTTCTGAGTGCTTGATTCACGTGAGTCCCCTCGCCTCTCACGTATGGGGTGATCGATTACCGTGAGTCCTCTTCCCTACTATGATTACAATACATATTGAAGTTAATCACGAATTAATCGTTCGAAATTACCGCCGTTTTCTTGAATACATAGATGAAGTCACCTTCTAAATTGACTTACCATTTTAAGTAAAACGATTCGACGAGATATAACTGCACAAGCAGTACGAATGCGTTCCATCATGTTCTTTCTCGTTACTGGCTGTTGTGCCATAAACAACATTCTTGAGATATCCTCATAAGTAACAATCAGGAGATGTTAAGTCTGGTGAACGAGGAGATCACGCAACGGGACCACCTCTCCCGATCCACATGCCGTTATAATGGGTATTCAGATAATTGCGAACAATATGTGCATAATGTGCAGTGGTGCACCATCTAATTGGATCCACATTCTTTGCTTTGTTGCTAAGTCGACAGTAATTCTGATAAATGTCTAAGCAATTCCAAAAAGTTTACCCTATTCACATTCTCTTCAAAGAAATAAGGACCAATCAAATCATTTACGATTCCACACCAGAGACTCCAACGGTTTTGATTATCTACGGACCTGAATCATTAAGGATTAACATTTGACCAATAATGGCAATTATGTCTATTTAACTCTCCAGTGTTTTTAAATATTGATTCATAAAAAAAAAGACATACTTAAAGAAATGATTTTGTCGAGTGATCTTGTCGAGTCATTCGCAAAGCCCATCGACAAAAACGTACGCGCAGTATCATGTCATTCGGTGTTAACTGTTGCGTTAATGTGATAAACATGATATCTTCTCATTCAATATTTGTAGTACTGTTGATTTGGATATACCTGTTTCTCTTTCTATTTGACGACTACTAACATGAGGATCTAGATGAATCATAGCTAAAATGATAATAATGCGCGGGTCATTTTCGTTGTATTAAGCTCTTTGAATGAAGATTTGAATTGTGACATTACTGGGATGTCTTCTGTTAGAATAGCGTTCTGCATAAAATCTTGCAGCTGCGGCATAATTGTTGCGGCTTTCCCCTAAAATCATCATCATGTCAACAATTTCGTTAGGACGATAATCAGTCATGTTTAAATTCCAAAAAATTAATGTTCAAAAAAATAAAATAAGAAAAGGAAAGCAAATTAATTTATTAAAAGTAATAACAATGCACAGGAAAAGATAAAAGATAATAAATTAACAAGTTACAGCAATAAGTAATTGAAAGAATTACAGATCGATTGGATTTGGAAAAATTTTTTATTCATAGACTTAGACAAATTTTTGATTTTCGAACATAAAAAAATTGCAGATCGTTGAAAATATTTTTTTCGATTACTAGACTTAGAAATTTTCGATTTTTGGATTTAACAATTTTTCGAATTTTCAGATTTATAGAAATTCTCGATTTATTTCAATTTGAGCAGATTGAATTTCAGTAAGCCGAAGCATTTTTAGTAAAAAAATAAAATATCCTGTGCTTTTCTGTATTTTTTTATTAATATTCACTCTGCATAATAAAATTAATATTCAATACTTCCCCATAATGAGGTTTCGGCATTTGACTCGCGATATTCGTTAAAAACGCCCGAATAACTTCAAAATGATATTACTCGATTTAAAAAAATCGATAGCGCGCGTACCTTGT
Organism: Cephalotes varians; assembly: GCA_037157785.1. NCBI lineage: Eukaryota > Metazoa > Arthropoda > Insecta > Hymenoptera > Formicidae > Cephalotes > Cephalotes varians. The sequence goes on along the minus strand of JANQDE010000158.1, from coordinate 187,007 downwards.
GCTGGTATTGTTCGTTTCCGGCTTCGGCCATTAAGCGATATCGAGAGTACTCGGAGAGTTGACACGTGTTCGTGGCAAGTTTATAAGGAGAGTCTACAATACTCGCGGTCGCGCAAGTTCGACTTAACGCGGGTGCGTTTCGCAACCGAGCAATCATTCGATTCTTCATTAGCTCCGAACAAGGGAGAAGCCAAAGTGGAAGAAAATCTCCCTAACTTCGTCACGTTTATGCTCTCGTTATTCGCCAACGCCGTATGGTTGTCGTTCCAGTACCATCGCACTTACGAGGCGGCATAATAACGATCAAGATCTCCGTTATCATCTCAAGATTTCCGTAAACGCGATTCGGAACATTCTCGAGCCTCTGTGCTCACGCTGATTGTGCCGTTCAAATCCGTTATATTGGTGAAATAAACAGTTTACTTTGTGATGATTCCGGGAAAAGAAGAAGCGATCATTTATCCTCTCTCTGCCTCCACGTTGATTCCACGATCCTTATCATCTCATTCGAGACGAAGACCAGTGTCTACGCTCTCCATACATCTCTCTCTGTCTCTCCTGCCGAGCGTCACTGTTCGGCGACGCTCGCATCTCTCGAAGTTAAAGTACAATTTGTGTTTTAATTTCTGGTCCTTCGTGCTATCTCGCACACAACTATTTTTTTTAATTGCTGTATATGTCACCTCAAACGCACGCAAATATTGTCAAATCCAATTAATATTACCAGAGTTATGCGATTCTAAAGCCAGGAGAATACAAAGAAACTTTTTCCCGATATGTTAATTTTTGTTTCATAATTTGTATTAACATGGATGTGATTGCGCAATATATTTTTAAAAAGAAAATTAAATAATAATTTTTTTATAATAATAAGGGATTGAGATGCTTGTTAGCATCGTTATTATTAAATTGATTATCAATTTAATATTGTGATATTACTATCTTTGTTCATTTTAGGACTGTGTTTTAAGACTGTGTTTTAAGAAAATTTATTCGGTGCGCAGTTGAACTTGAGATATGTATACAAATTCACATAAGAAACATTAGCACGAAGACCTAGCTTTGACCGCTTAGCGCATAGTTAATTAATTGTTGTGTTTTCACATATCGGTCACAATTCTATTCTTATTTAATAATTTTTTTTTGTTTCTTAAAAATATGCTGGCCAATTCATGTTAGTGCAGATTATTAAAAAAAAGAAGAAGGAAAAAGCAAGACTCGAATCAGCAACCACGCAATAATCCGTCGTAATAATCGGTTGTCTTACGCTTTCAGCTATGACTGCTGTTCGACAATTCTCCTTACAAATCGGTAGCAAACCCAAAACATAACTGCAATATAACACAAAAGGAGTATGTGATATAACAGATGTATATTTATGTTATGTTACTGTTATAAGGTGAACAAAAAATACGTGAATCCCGAAATATCTCGAAAACTATAAGTTTTATAGAAAGATATTTCAGATAAAAATTGTAGGATTTAAAAAGTTCTATTCACCGATCTTATCAGTTTGACCTTAGGTCGTGTCACTAAGGTTAAGACAAAATCACTTTGAATTTTTTAAATGGAAACTCCTATTTTTTTATTTCATATTCTTGTTGCTGACTTCAAGATTTTTTCAAAACATTATACTAAAGTATTTTTTTATTAACTTTCTAAGTTATAAAACTTGAGAGTTTACAAATAAAAATAAAATTAACCCATTATCTTAAAGCAATTACGTTTAAAACTAAGAGAGAATGATGACTTTGAATGACTTTGACATGGTATTCTTAAGTTCAGGTCAATATTGAAAAATTTACCTTGAATTTTTTAAATACGTTTTTTATTCTACTTTTAGCGTTATTCAGAAACAATAATATAGACATGATAGTTTTCTGGTTTTTTTGGAATGCTTTATTAAGTTAGTTAATTCCTCTTTTTCACTTGAGGGTGCTTGTTTTACGTGAATTCCTTCTCTTATGTCTAGGTGCTTATTGTGCTATTAGTACTGTATACAAAAAATGGGCTAAAAATAAACGGAACATTAAAAATTTAATAAATACTAAAAAACATTTCCCTGACATCAATGTAACATTATAACCGAAAAACGAGATGTCGAACTTAGTAACAAATTTTTAGCAATTCTTTGACATGCTTGTGATACTCGTCTCTTCGTATCATCCCTCGTCGTTGTAAAAATAATGTCTCAAAAAAAATCAAGCGAAGATAGATTAAGAGAACGTGGTGACTATGCTACAAGTCCACCGATCTATTTATCCATCCCTAAGAGAACCTTTCATGCAAAAGCGATACACTTCAGTGGTTGTGCGGTAGTCATTATCATGCTGAAACTAGCATTCAGCATTCAGTCTTGTGTGGACATCGATATTCTCAAGACTCGGTAAATTATTGCATAAAAATTGCAAATAATTCTGTCCATTTAGAGTATCGTCTGAAAAATAGAATCTTACAAGATATCCATTAGGAATCCTACACCAAACATTTAAACGCCATGAATGTTAATATATAATCTGCTAAAATTATCGTTTTTTTCCGATTAAAAGTAACAATTACGTCTGTTTAGCTGTCCATTATGAAATGTTGCTTCATCACTAAATAAAACATATCTAAAGAGATTTGATCCCATCCCGCAACATTTCTTAAAACCATCTGCAAACTCTACGTACCATGTTACTATCAGACAGTATCTGTGTGAGAGTCACGTGGTAAGAATAAAACTTTAAAGGTCGTAGAAACCTGGAAGCTGTGCTTCTTGGAATGCCTAACTCGCTCTCTATTTGTCGAGAGCTCACATGTATATAATAACCAATGCACCAATGATGCACATTTTTATTATTATTGTAGAACCTTTAGGTTGTCTATTTCGTCTCCGAACTCCGCGTTGTTCATGACGTTCTATTACACAAGTCATATTATTTAGTAATAGAACACCATTTTTTAGGAAATCTCTGATGATACAAAGCTGTAGCTCTGCAATAGTTCTGCATTCACTAAGCACTAAAAAGTATGTCGGCAATCTCATCGTTCGCGTTGTCAGATATACTGATCAGATATCAGAGTAACAACGAAAACAAACTTAATAGACTGAGAAATAGTAAACGACAGTCAATAGATGAAAGAATACGTAAATAATACACGAATGATTCAGTAACAAATAAGATAAAAAATTTAAAACTTAGCAAACATGTAAGATAAAATAGTGTTACGCCCGTGCCTCTTCTATTGGCTGCGCCGAATGTTACCACATGACCTGAACGGCGGAACACGAAAAAGAAGATCGGTTGCCGGGGCAACGATTGTGTTTAGAAAGTAGCACAGCTGGAGCGAGAAGCGCGTTTTAAAAAACCTGAGCTGTTCTCTGAATATTCTTTGACTGTTACGTTCTAGTTGGTTGTGTAAAATAATAGTTTTTAAATTCGTGCCTTTTATTTCCGCGAGTGCCGCGTTGGAGTGTTCGTATTGCGAGTAAACGAGTGCGTGACGTGAACGTAACATTTTGCTCGTCCGGGATTGAACTGGAGGACGCTATGACCTTGATGACTTCACCGAAAAAAAGGATGTGTACGCGGTTAAAGAGGAGCGTTGAGGCGGCAGACGGAAATGCTTCTTCGTACGGCGATGGAGGAATTACGGCAGTTCAGAGAGAAGCGTGTTCTTCAATAGCTGCGGCAGGAGGAGTTCGCTACGATGTTGCAGTTACGGGACGAGGAGCTCCGACACCTCCGAGAAAATTTCACAGCTATATCTCTCCAATAATAATCTTCCTACCACGAACGATTTTCCGTCAGGAACTATGCGTTTGAGTTATAAACCGGATGTTTTTGATGGCGATATTCCTCTACGAGAATTTCTTTCCAAATTTGAATTAATCGCGCGTGCGAATGACTGGAGCGACTCGGCCAAGACCGTGGTCCTCGCGGCATGTTTGCGGGGAAAGGCGTGTTCCGTTCTAGAAGGAATCGCGGAAATAGATTTGATTTTGTTCTCGGAATTGAAAGCGAAACTTAAATTATGATTCGGGGAGGGACATTCGGCTCAGTCTTATTATTTTCAAATTGCCAACCGTAGACAAAAGTTCGGTGAAGATTTTGTCACCTTAGGCACTGACCTAAAGCGTTTAGTGCGTTTGGCTTATCCCGAGTGTTCCCTCGAGGTGCGTGATAAGATTGCTTGTGCGCAGTTTATTTCTACGTTGACAGACGGTTTTATTAAGCGCTTACAGCTAGAAGGGATAAATTCCTTAAGAGTGGCGATAAAAAGGAGCGTCGCAGTTAAGGTTATTCAACAAAATAGTTTCTTGCGCGGAAATGAAAGTTATTCTAAGGGAAAATTTAATTTCGCCCTAGAAATAATAAAGGGAGAGAAAAAGGAAAAAGAGAGGGGAAAGAAATTCGAAAAGAAAATCTTCGTAATTTTCATGGGATTGGAAATAAGGAATGTTAGCAGTGCGGGCACTTCCGATCAGAATATCTTTCCATGAAAAACGAGGAAAGAGGAAACTAGGTCTAGTCGAACTGAGAGGGACAGGTTCAGCTGGAAAGCGTGCCCTAAATAAGAGAAAACAATATTCCTACGGAATTGGTAAGATTATTGCAGATGGGAATCCTTTTTGTTTTAAGGGAATTACGGGCGGAAAGTTATGTTTTTTTTTAATTGACACGAGCTCCGATGTCTCAATTTTAAGTAGAAAATTAGCTTGTTTCTCGAAGGGGCGTCTACCACTAGGGAATTACTTTCCGAAATATCCTACTGGTGAAGAGGTTGTTGTTCAATTTAAGGTGTCTGCTGGAATCGTTATAAATTTTTTTGGGAATTTCCTCTATTAGTTGCGGAGATCTCTGATGATTGTATTTTAGGAAATTTCCTGGATTTCCTTAGGAGAGTAAATTTGATCGGAATATTGGAGCCTGAATTCGGAAGCAATTTTTTTCGAATAACAAAAAACAAATTGTTCTTGTGTGATTTCCGAGGAAAGAATTCCCGTTTTCCTTAACGGGCTTTTACAGCAAAGTTCGGAAGAACTAAGCGTCGTGCAGAAAGATAATTTCATATCATTTTTATCGGAGTTTCAGGATATCTTCTTTGAAGACATTTCCGCAGGAAATTGCAAAATTTTAGAGCACTCCATTAATGTTTTGGATAAACGACCAATAAAACAAGCTCCGAGGCGAATTCCTATTCATCTGTGACAGGAAGTGAAGTTTATTATTGATAATATGAAACGTCAAGGGGTCATTATCGAAAAATCGCAAAGTTTATGGCTCTCGCCGGCTGTTATGGTTAGAAAAAAAGATGGATCACTTAGATTCTGCGTGGATTACAAGAAGTTGAAAGCTATTAGAGATTAGAGAAGGATTGTTATCCTCTACCGAGAATAGATGATATCCTGGATCATTTGGCCTGGAAATTCCTGGTCTTGATCTTAAAAGTGGCTTAAAATTGGCAGATAGGAATTCGCTCTGAAGATAGAGAGGAAACTGCGTTTTTTATCAGCAATGGTCTTTGGCAATTTGTAGTAATGTCTTTTGGTTTGTGTAATGCGCCAGCCACTTTCGAATCGAACATCTGATGGAAAAAGTTTTGCACGGGGTTTTGCATAAAATTTGTTTAGTTTATTTGGATGATATGATTATTTTTAGTAAGACCTTCACGGGAATGTTGGAAAATTTACGGGAGATTCTTCTTCGACTAAAGGAGGCCAATCTCAAAATTAACCTCGAAAAATGTTCTTTGTTTAGTAGAAAAGTTAGATATCTTGGTCACATTATTTCTGAAAAAGAAATTACTACGGATCTTGAAAAAACTTTTGCCATCGAGAGCTGGCCAATTCCCAAAAACAAGAAATAGGTGCGGAGTTTCAATGGGGTTTCTTATTATAGTAAGTCAAAGGATTTTCTTCGTACGCTAAACCCTGTTTGAAATAACGGAAAACTACACTAAATTTATTTGGTCCGACTCTTGTCAGGAAGCTTTTGTTACTCTCAAACAATGTTTAATTTCTTTTCCAGTGCTTTCTTTTCCTATGAAGGAAGGAGAATTTATTCTTGACACGCATATCATATCATAATCATGGAATCGGTGCAGTTTTTCTCAAAAACAAGAGGATCAAGAAAAAGTCATCGCCTATTTTAGTCGAGTGTTGAATAAATCTAAACGCAATTATTATGTAACCCGACAGGAATTATTGGCTATGTTATTTCCTCAATGAAATCCTTTCTTTCATCATTATTTATACAGGCGGAAGTTTCTAATCCGAACTGACCATGTATCCCTTCGATGGTTAATGTCATTTAAGGAGTTAGAGGGGCAATTGGCTCGTTGGTTAGAGAGACTTCAGCAGTAGAAATTTGAAATAATTCATCGCAAAGGAGAATGCATCGTAACGCTGGCGGATTGTCGAGAAGCGACTTGTTGTGACGATTGCAACTATTGTGGTAAAGTGAAATTTAAGGAAATTTCGTCGGAAGAAAGGACGGTAGCTCGCATTATTTTAGAGGGTGATGTTTCCGAAGAATGGCGTAGAGATCACTTAGCTGATTCAGTGATCTCTGTTTTCTTGAAGGGGAAGGAGTTAAATAGGAAACCGCTCTTTTAGGATCTTGTTTCTTTGAATTCTTCAGCAAAAATTTATCTTATTGGGATGCTTTGTTTTTAAGAGATAGTGTCCTTCACAAGAAATGGGAATCTCCTAATTCAAAATCAGAAATTTTGCAAGTCGTCGTACCTCGTAGTCGAATTAATCAGATCTTAGTCATTGCCTACGATTCACCGTCAAGGGGACATTTCGGAATTAACAAGACCCTGGACAAAATCCGTAAACGTTTTTATTGGGGTTCTTGTAAACGAGATGTAGAAAATTGGTGTCGAACTTGCAAAATCTGCAACGCGAATAAGAGACCATTTGGGAAAGGAAAGTCGCCTTTGCAAATTTACAATATGGTCGTCCCTTTCGAAAGGCTCCAAATGGATATACTTGGTCCTCTATTCATCTCATCTTCTAGAAACCGGTATCTTTTAGTTATCTAGTTCTTTTAGTTAACTATTTCACGAAATTGGTGGAGGCTTTTCCATTGAAGAATTCTAGAGCTAAGACGATAGCCAGAATTTTTTAAAAGATAGTTTCTCATCATGGTATCCCTCTTGAATTAGCACGGGTTAAGGCAGAAGCTTTGAATCAAAAATTTTTCAAAAATTGATGTATTTACTCGGAATTAAAAAAAACAAGTACATTCCCTTACATCCTCAGTCTAACGGTCAGGTTGAACGCCAACATCAGACAATCCTTAATTATTTATCCAAATATATTTTGGAAAATCAGAAGAATTGGGATGAATGGATCCCTATGTGTCTTTGATCTGTCGTTTGTCTAAGCACGAATCTGCAGGAATTACTTCTGCTGAATTGTACTTTGCTCGATCTTCATTTATCACTTGATCTGTTGTGTAGTTTTCCAGATGAGAGGGAAAATTCTGAAGTGAGTTGTGTTCAAAGTTTAAAGGAGAAATTAGATGCTATCCATCGAAATGCTAAACAACATTTAAATTTTCAATCTTCTCGATTAAAAAATTGTTATAATCATAAGGTGAAACAAATTGATTTTAGAGAAGGACAAAGTGTATAATCCTCAGAGGAAAAAGGGTAGAACCCCAAAATTGCAGAGTAATTGGGAAGGACCTTATAGGATTGTGAAAAAGTTGAGCGATGTTATTTTTATGATTCAAAAGTCAGCAAGGCATAGATTAAAAGTTGTCAACGCGGATAGGTTAGCTCCCTTTGAAGAAAAGGAAAAACGATTAAACTTCCTTCTTAAAAGAGTGGAAAAGGAGAAAATGAACAAAGAAAACTTGACAGAGAAATGTTTTTTTTTACTTTAGCGAAAAAAGAAAAATGAAATCCTGTTTGCTCCTGTTTTTTTTGACAGGAGAGGAGAGTCTAGTGGGCGCCGCGGCTATTGTAAACTCCTGGTGGGAGCCGCAGCCAACAAAGACGTCCAAAAGGCATTGCAGCAAACGAGGACGACCAGTAGGCGCCGCAGCCAACTCTTCTAGCGAAAAGAGGCTTGAAGTCGTGACAGAAAACTTGCCTTGCTCACGGTTTTTTTAAAATAGTTTTTCTGTGGAACTTAGGGCGAATGCCAAGGCAGAGATCTGGGAAGTCCTTTTGACGATAAGTTCACGGAAGTTGATTCCCCCCTCCCCATTTCCAAAAACTTCAAGAAGATCGACGATTGAAGAGGAGCAACTTCGGAAATTTTTGCGCCAGCAGAATTTAAGATTCGAAAGACCTGCAGCTCGAGAATTTTGGAGTAATTTTCAGAAAGAGCAGGAAGATTCGCCAAGAATCCACAAGATCTTGGTAAATTTCTTCCCTTTGATTGTCGGGACGACAATCTTGAAGAGGGAAAGTTACGCCCATGCCTCTTTTATCAGTCGGATCTTAACCGCGCCGAACATTACCGCATGATCTGAACGGCGGAACACGAAAGAGAAGATTGGTTGCCGGGGCAACGGTTGTGGTTATTTAGAGAATAGCACAGTTGTCGAGAAGCGCGTTTTAAAAAACTTGAGCTGTTCTCTGAATATTCTTTGACTGTTACGTTCTAGTTAGTTTGTGTGATAAATCAGTGGTTTCTAAATTCGTGCCTTTTATTTTCTCGAGTGCCGCGTTGGAGTGTTCGCGCTGCAAGTAAACGAACGTTACGTTGCGTGACGCAAACGTAACAAGCATTAATACAAATCACTGAAAAAAGCTTGATATTGTTTACAAGTTAGTACAAACTTGTATGGACTCTTCCAAAAAAATTACGATGTCCTTTGTAAATTTTGATAAAGGTTAACGTGATCTCATTATATTTTTCTCTTTCGCTGCGGCGAAGTCTAATGCAGAAACGCGCGTGGCAGATATTCAGCTATAACTGACGCTATAGGCGGCGAAATTTTATTGCCATTGCGTTATTGTGTAAAAAATATACATTGTATAGAAATTGTCGACATAAAATTGCATTGTATTAAAGAAAAGTTTTTAGTGAAGTTATATTTTTTATTCAATTTTAAATATAAACATTTAATATTTTAGTAATGATTAATGTAATTTTAATAATAATAAAAATGAACGCCTAAAAACGCTAACAGCACCACATTGATGATATCAATTGAACGCCTAAAGGCGCTAACAGCACCATTTCGATGTTATCAGTTGAATACCTAAATGCGCTAACGGTAGCAAATGGATTAATTACAAACAACTTTTGGTGTACCCCAAAGAGAATACTACCACGTCCACGCCGTTGTTTCTGGGTAACGCTAAAAATAAAAGTAGAATTCAAAGTGACCTCGATTTGAGGCTGAAGACAGCATGTCGAATTCAATCAAAATCATTCTCTCAAATTTAATTGCTTTAAAATAGTAGGCTGATTTAATCTTTTCTTAACTTTCGAGTTTCATAACTCAGAATGTACATAATAAAAAAATATGATATGATTATATAATAAAATATGATTATAGTGTTTTGAACAGGTCTTAAAGTTAGCTACAAAATTATGAAATAAGGGTAAATAGTACAGTTGTTGACCCCCCAACAGTAATTGGCCACTATTTTAGAAATAGAAAGATATTAAGAAAGAGCTTATTTCAAATTTTTTTAATGAATATATTCAAGTTTCTTGTTCTTTTTTGCTTTATATACAATTAATATCTTGTCACTCACTATAATATTATGATTATATTAAATAACTAAAGAGTATGATTTATCGAATATTATACTACACTATAATATTCAATCAAAAAAGCTTAAGAGTAAAGCTGTGATTTGATATTTTAATGTCATTACAATAAATTTACTCTCATATTTGTTATATACTGATGAATAGAGGTTAAAATTGTATTAAAACATGTTTATCTGTTAAAAATATGCATATTATTATGAAATATATAATAGGTGGCCAACGATTATCTTATAAATAATGTTAAATGACACTGATTGGCCAAGTGGCTAATTATTATTTTGAGGTTGTGCTATTTGAGAGCCATTAATTAGCCACTTGTTATCATCATTGAAATAATTAGTCATTTGTTATCATCATTGAAATGTAAAGTAGCAAGAATATTTATTCATTTATTGCTATGAAAATTTAGTATTTAATCATCATATATTTTGCAATTATATTATAATATAAAATACAAACGATAAATATAATTACATTAAGTTAAGAATGAATAAATATTAAATTCAAACATCCTATGATTGTTAAATTTGCAATTTCAAAATTTTTGGATAGGTTAGGAATTAAAAAAATAAACAAAAAATGCCGAAAACGAAAAAAGAAACTTCTTATGAAAAAAAATACACAGAAAATATTCAGAAAGCAGTAAACGCTATACAAAGAGGTATGTCGCAGCTTCAAGGATGTTTGGTGTGCCGAGATCAACAATACAATTTCGAATGAGCGGAGCATTTGTGAAATCTAGTCCGCGTCCACCTCTGGTATTAACTTGTAATGGAGAAGAAGATTTAGTTAAGGCTTATCGAATGCAACAAAAAAGGATTCCCAAGAAGATTGGAAAATATTCAAGCTAGTGTAAAACATTTTTTGGAAACAAGTGGATTGCAAAATCCATTACATGATAATGTACCGGGTCAAGAATGGTACAAAAGTTTCCTAAGAAGACATTCTGAACTTACGGAAAGATATCCAGAAGCGGTAACAGCTGCCAGTTCACATGTCACAGAAAAAGACACATAATTGGTTTGAAAAAATATACGATTATCTGGCAAAGAAAATTATCTACATATTCTACAAGATTCAACACAAATATTTAACAGCGATGAAACGTGCTTTATGATTTGTCCTAAAATCAAAAATGTGATTGCCGCTCGCGGAGCACACAATGTATACGAAATTGAAAGAGGCAGTTCGAAGTTAAATGTAACTGTTTTATTTACATTTAATGCAAGTGGAGTTATAATTCCACTTACAGTTGTATATCCGTACAAAAGATTGCCTCATGAAGTAGGATGTTCCGTACCAAATGATTAGGGGATTGGTGTGACACCCAGTGGAGGAATGTGTGAAGAGTTATTGTAGGATTATCAGGATGGTCAATAATTGGCACACGAGTGATTTCTTTAGGAAAGGTATTTACTGAGCGTTCTGTACGAGCGTTAACAAAGCACTGACTTCGCGACGACGCACAGTGGGGCCAAATGAAATTTCGTGTTTCAAAAAAAGCTACAGCCTCGAAATCTCAATCGATTTCGATGCATTTTTTTTTTTTTTAATGAAAGCTAATGAAATTTGGAACAACTTTGTCGAGTCCAAATGTTAATTTTTGCTTCCCTTTTTTACTAAATTAGACATAAAATAGTTAGATTTAGAAGATCTTCAATCAAACGGTACAGATAACTCACTTAATATCTCATTTAATTTAACATCAGGCAGATACTGATATTGAACTTCAATATTTAACCTTCAGGCGGTCGGCATTCAAAACTTAAATACAATGATACTTTGGGGATTATTTTCCTGTAAAAGTTTTTTAATAGACCGTATATATGGGTCGACCAAAAGGGTATCCCAAAAGATACCATGCCGGCCGTCTGGAGGTTAAATGATTATTCTTGAAAAGAAACCATACAAATTAAATTTCTCTAATCTTATCTTAACAAATAAGATTAATTGAAATAGTATCTAATTTTAGTTAATAAAAACTATTAAATCAAGTAAGACTAAATTATTATGTTATCAGTATTTTATTATTTTTATTAATTATTTACATTATTTATTTTAATTATTTTATTAATTATTTATAATATACAAATTTTGAGCTTCCACATCTACAGGAATTGGAGAATGCTTCCATTCAGTACGAAAACTACTTATACAAGGATCTGAAGAGATCAAAAGTTTATTTATAATATCTTCATTTGTTGCAAATCTATTATGTTTTCGGGTATTAAACTCTCTAAAATATTTGAAGTCTTTATTACGTGCCTCTTACGCCTCCTCAGATAATTCTCCTATCGGAATTATAAATGATTCAATAATGTTTTTTCCATGAATCAGAATCTTATGAACTGATGCTGGCATGTAATACCAACTATATAATTCAACATAAGTTTTGCTGTCTCTGAAGCATATTTGTCAAATTTATTAGCATGTTTTCCACAAGCAAGTGTTTGGAGAATTATACTGAATCTTCTAATTAAACATTCGTTAATATCAGTAATGCTCGAAGTAATTTCAGGATCTCTGAAGAACCTTCTGGCAATTCCCATTATTGCTTGTTCCAGTTCCTTGCTTTGGAACGTCTACATACAAAGCCATCTTTTTTCTAAATTGTTCTTGAATTCTAATTTTAATCTCTCTCATTACTGCTTTGTCTTTATCATTTCTGGCTGATCATTTGCGAAAAGGTAAACGGTAAGCTAAATGCAAAATGCACTCCATGAAGCATATCCATGCATGAAGTGTTGAAATTCCATATTGAAAATTTTCAACTTTTTCTATTTTCTTTACACTTAACTTATTCATTTCTGATGGTTTTACTCCACAAATTACGCAATTTGATGAGGAAGAAGTAAAAGTTAAAGCTTGACAAACTTTCTCATCGATCATAGTCAGAAACAATTCATGAAACACTTCATAAATACCATTATCTGTTTGTAGTATAGTAGAAACAAGATTTTTTATTTTATCATTAATTTCATTTACTTCATTTCTTATTTTTTCAAAAGTTTCAAAAGCATATTCAAATTTTATTGGTCTACAGAACTTAATTGATGAAGAACGAGTATTTTTCCAAACAACTTCCCATCCAGATGAAGTTTTAGTTTCTAATTTTAATGGAACCATTGAAATCATAAATATGCTTTCATCTGATGATGCTTGATTAGATAAATTTTGATTGTATTTACTGTCCAGATGCTCCATCATATCCCCATTTAGCTACAAAACGTAAAGAACCTTTTTTATTTTGAGGTATTTGAAGTAACGTAACGTTTCGTATTTTTATTATCTGATTTAGTGTGATTAAGTAAATGTTGTAAATCTATTTCTACACCTTTTTCTTCAATCTTTATTGCTGATTATAATGGATAATACAATATCTTTGCTTCAGAAATTGTTTTGTAAGAAGGGAAAATATTTACATTTTTCGATAGGGCATAAGAACGAAGTGTTTCATATTGATGTTTTATCAATTTAGTGTCTTCGATTTAAAGCTAAAATTTCATCTTGTTCTTTGCTGTTTTCATTTGGTTCCTCGTACATTTCTTCGGTATCCGGAGATAATAATTTATTAATTTTATTTGCTAATTTGGAATTTCCATTACTACGTAAACCCGTTAAGAAAGCTTGTTGAATTTCAGCATGAGAATAGATTTGCCTAATGTTATTGATTTTTCTCCATTTTGAAGATCGAAAAGATTCATTATCATATCCAACAGATTTCCTTTCTCGTTTTAATTCTTTAACATTAAATGCACTATCTTTTGATGTAGCTTTTCAAATTGACTTTTATTGTAAAAAGCATGTTTAACCCTTAAGGCGCACACGTACCTTAGAATTATCATAAAGCGCATACGGGGTCTTGCAGGACCCCACTGAAAAAAGCTGCTAAAAGCAATAAGAAGTTTTTGAAATTTTGGCGAGAAAAAAATTTGAACTATTCTTTACGWTGTATTCTTTRASAATTCTTTGTTAGATTGACCAAAATGTAGTTCAGTGGATCAGGAAAAAATCATGATTATCGAATAACAAAAAAAGTAACGTTTTTTACATAAAAAATCATAACTTTTGTAATTTTTAATATTTTAAGCTGAAAATTGAATTGGATACTCTTGAATAGTGTACTTTTAAGGGAAAAATTGTGTTATTGTTGAGGCTTTCAAAAAAGATATTTATTTTGCAAAATGAAGTGAGTGATTTATGAAAAATAAAAAAATCAATAAAAGCGCTTTTTATCCTTTTTAGAGACTTTTATTTAAATTTAATTAATGGTAAATTGATATTTTTTGACCAACAATGAAGTATAAGTATCATTTAAAGTGTAATAATGGTAAAAAATTTTAAAAATTCTACTCTTATTTTAGGTTAGATTAGGTTGGGCCGTGAACGTAAATTGTATGCCATCTAAAAATATTCAAAAATATTCTAAAAATATGCACTTAAAAAATTTTTTTATCCAAAACTCTAATACTGACACTTACCTTTTTTCAATGCACACACAGAAATTTTATTCAAAAAAAATTTTTTTTTAATAACAAAAATAACGTTGAACGCATACGGGGTCGTTTCGTACCCCAAAACTTTTTATACATGACTTCGATGAAAGCCACAACCAAACTGAAGGTATAACGATGCTCACCAACTGCATTATCGTATATTAGTACTCACAATCTAACCATAAACAGATACTCATTTAGTCTACGCTTAAGTGGTATGCTGCTTTAAAAAAAGGACTGGGGTCTTCTGGTACCCCATATGCGCCTTAAAGGTTAAATTTTTGTTCAAAAACAGGCATGAAAAATGTAGAAATATATTTTCTTAGCTTATCAAATTCAAAGTCTTTGAGATTATAATTACGTTGAAAATAATTATAAATTTTATGAACATCTTTTTCACTGTCATCTAATATTACGTCACAAAGTATACTATTTTTTATTATATATATATATTTATTATATATATATATAATAAATATTATATAATATATGTAATAAATATTATATATATATTTTTTATTATGTTATATACAGGGTGAGTCATCTGAATCTATCACCTCCAATAACTCGTTTGGGTGGCCAGGTATCGAAAAAAGTTTCATATAAAAGTTGTATGGACCTCTAATAAGCTAGCAGGACCAAATCAGCAGAAACAAACCGAAACTATTCAATTATTTAGTACCTATTTTGTACTAATTTGTACCACCAATAAAAATTTTGTACCCCGTGCCGTTTAGGAAAAAAACGTGGCGCTGCTAGCTTAATATTAAGCTAGCAGGACCACAAAAAAAAAAAAGAAAAATAAGAAAACAATAGCGGAAATGCAAAGAACTGAATTTGTACTAATTTGTACCATCGAAAAAAAGGTAACATATTCGTCCCTTCCTCGTGGAACAACCCCCAATTAAATTAAATTCTATTAGGCTCAAGAATAAAGTACCTTTTGCCACGAGCAGAATCAGTCGATACTCTCATAATCGAAGCGGTATAATTTGTACCGCTAAAATGTGAACTTTCAGATTTTGTACCTCCACCGTTCC
>JANQDE010000158.1:150966-168797 GCA_037157785.1 Cephalotes varians | reverse complement strand
TTGAAGTAACCCACTTCCGGTCAAAACCAAAAGTTGAAAGGTACGCCATTTTGGTTTCCCCTCGAAACCACACAACTTTTATATGAAACTTTTTTCGATACCTGGCCACCCAAACGAGTTATTGGAGGTGATAAATTCAGATGACTCACCCTGTATATTGATATCCCCTATTTTTGTTTCCATTTTTTTGTTAGGTACAGTGATTACTCCCTTAATTGTTTAAGGTTTAAGAATACTAATTGTAAGATTAAATTAATTTAATCACTTAATTATTTAAAAAATTAGACTTAAAAAATTAATATTAAGATAAAATTAATTTTATTACTTAATCACTTAAAAACTTAAACTTAAAATAACTAAGACTAAACGAAACTATGACTAAACTAAAACTAATAATAACTAATATTACGACTAAGCTAAAAATAATAAAATTAACTAGTATTAAGTCTAAGCTAAAAATAATAAGATAAACTAACACTAAAAAATACTAATTATATATTTATGAAATAGGATAATAATAATGCAATAAAAAACAATATTTCAATATGATATATATTTGCGTAGTAGTAGCAGCTAAATGTATCAGCTAAAAAGTAGCAGTCGTAACTGAGTATTTTAACGCGTACATGCACTGAGCAATACAGTTTGCCTTGTTGTTTTAACAGAATGCTAGAGAAAATGTGTCGTTTCCCTTGTTCATTCGTATGTATATTTGTTTTTTATTCGCCGCCTAGACAGCTCTGACGAGCATCGCGCATATCTTATGTTACGAGTATCCACTTGATGTGTCTGAGGTAAGCGGCAAAAGAAACGCAGTATTAACATTAGCGAAACAGCATTAACAACGCGAGGATTTGTAACAAACGAAGATATTATAAATAAACTTTTGATCTCTTCAGATCCTTATATAAGTAGTCTTCGTACTGAATGGAAGCATTCTCCAATTCCTATAGATGTGGAAGCTCAAAATTTGTTGTTATAAATAATTAATAAAATAATTAAAATAAATAATGTAAATAATTAATAAAAATAATAAAATACTGATAACATAATAATAATTTAGTCTTACTTCAATTTTTATTAACTAAACTTAGGTACTATTTCAATTAATCTTATTTGTTGAGGTACGATTAGCAAGACTCAATTTGTATGGTTTCTTTTCAAGAATAATCATTTAAATATTGAAGTTCAATATCAATATCTGCCTGATGTTAAATTAAATGAGATATTAAATAAGTTATCTGTACCGTTTGACTGAAGATCTTCTAAATCTAACCATTTTATGTCTAATTTAGTGAAGAAGGGAAGTAAAAATTAACATTTGGACTCGACAAAGTTGTTCCAAATTTCATTAGCTTTCATTTTTAAAAAATGCATCGAAATCGGTTGAGATTTCGAGGTTGTAACCTTTTTTGAAACACGAAATTTCATTTGGCCCCACTGTGCAACATCGCGGAAAAACAAAGAAATCATAGATCGATGTAGGAATACACGACCGCTGCAAGAATGAGTGCTCACTATCAAATCTGCTACACTATTTTACTACAGTTTCGGCCATTCTGACCAAAAAATCGACCTCGATCTCTTCAGTAGGATCAAGCGCTATGAATACAGTATCTTAAACTAACGTCCTCTTAGCAAAGAGATTTTGCGCAAACTTATTATCTAAACTCGTTTCTAGCCTATGAGTAAATTAAAATTATGTATGACAAACATTTATCGATTCGCACTTTTGGAATCAGATTTTATCCACAGGCGCACATTTTTTGACTCCCAGACTCCCTGATAGCTTTTCTGTGTATTTTGGAATCCTTCTATGTCTGCTATTAGATAGCGATCGTTTCGCAATATTTTTTTAAATACGTAGGGTCCCTTAAATTGTGGAATCAATTTTCTGGACATTCCAGCCATGCTATCGAAATTACGCAACATAATGTAATCTCCTTCTTTGTAATTAACAGGTTCTTTATGTCTCTTATTAAAGTACTTCTCGTTATACTTTTGTACAGCAGTTACTTTCTCTACTGTCTTATTTCTTATTTCATCTAAATTTCTCGGTTTAACATTAACATTCGCGTTTACATTCTTTTATTTTATCGTTAACCCGTCCACGCTGATCTATACCAAAAAGCAATCTACAGGAGGTTTCGCCGATGCTTCTGTTTTTAGAGTTGTTTATAGCATACTCAACATATAATAGTTTGTACCACTATTTTCCTTCTTCTTTATTTACTATCTTACTTAACATTGGAATTAATACTCTATTTATACGCTCTACTTGACCGTTGTTTTGTGGCGAACCGGTCGCAACCAATATATGTTTGATTCTTTGATTATTTACGAAGTCCGCAAATTCTTTCGAAAACATGACCCGCGATCGAAAACAATTACTTGAGGTTTGCTATAATTACTAAAAATAATCGCATAGAGCCCGTATAGCCTCACTGCTGGCAGTAGTTTTTGTTGGATACAATTTCACATATTTAGAAAACGCGTCTATTACTAGGAAGACATATTTTTTGCTTAAACATTACTTATCTATAGGACCTAAGTGGTCAATATGTAACGTATCTAGGGGAATATTTCCCTTTGGTATAGAATGTAAAGTGCCTTCTAGTTTTTCTGAAGTCGGCGAATATGCAATACATGTCAAATAGTGTGCAATATGCTGCTTGACTTTAATCGTTAAATTCGGAAACCAGTAATTTTGCAATATCGCATTCGCAGTCTTTTCCACTCCAAGGTGGCCCATTTGATCATGATATTTAAATAATACGTTCTTTTCCATCGCTTCAGGCACATAAAAAAATAAATCGCTGTTTTTCTTCCTATACACTAATCCGCTACGCATTTCGAACAGGGCTTTCAGTTTGCTCTAACTCTTTGCTTATTTGTCTAATTTTCTCGTCTTGCGATTGACAAATGGATAGATTGTACTCGAAGGGATTGTCTCCCACAATACTAATATTAAAAGACCTACCGAGTCATCAACATGTTTCATCCGGTTGCCTGGTCTATACTCTACTGTAATCGTAGCTTTGGAGCTCTAAAGCCCAGCGCGCAGTTCTATAGTTAATATCTCTTTTTTGCAAAGTCATCTTAAGCGCGTTGCAATCAGTTACTATTTTGAAAGAGATTCCAAGCAGATATACTCTAAATCTGTTTAACGCGTAAATGATCGCTAATGTCTCCAATTCAAAACTATGATAGCGGCTTTCCGCAGCCGTAGTACGCTTTAAAAAATAAAATACAGGATGTAATTTAAGATCAAATTTCCGTTTTATGAGCATGGCTCCAAAACCGTAACTACTCGCATCACAATGCAATTCCGTAGAATCATGTGGATCGTAAATCGCTAAGATGGGTGCCTTTATTAACTTTATCTTTAATTCTTCGAAAGCATTTAACTCGATATTCGTGAACTTGAATGTATCTTTTTTGAGTAAATCATAAAGAGGTTTAGTGATCCGAAAATCCTTCGATAAATTTCCGAAAATACGAACACAGTCCTAAAAAACTTTGGACACTTTTCACACTCTGAGGAATAGGAAAATTCGATACGGCCTTGACATCACTCGTTAGTCTAATATCCTCTAGAGTAACTAAATAACCCAAATATTCAATTTCAGTGAACATAAATTTACGCTTATCAATTCTTAAATTTAATTTATTTTCCACTAACAATTTGAATACTTTTTTTTCAATACGATTAAAAGATGTTCTAACGATTTTGTCGCGATTAAAAAATCCATCAATATAGACTATTACATCTCCTGACCGAATTAATTCTTTCAACACTTCGTTTACAAATTTTTGAAATCTACCCGGGGCTGATTTCAGACCAAAAGACATCTTTATATACTCGAATTGCCCTAAAGGCGTGATGAAAGCTGTGTATTTGACTGATTCTTCGGCTACTCGAATATGAAAAAAACCGTCTTTTAGATCCAATATGCTAAAATAACTTTTATCTTTTAAAATATTAATTTGATCTTCAATTACTGGTATTGGATTGTTTGTACGCGCAATATATCTATTTAATGTTCTGTAATCTATACACAAACGATACTCGCCGCTTTTTTTGTTTACAAGTACTATCGGAGACGCATTGCT
Organism: Cephalotes varians; assembly: GCA_037157785.1. Classification (NCBI taxonomy): domain Eukaryota; kingdom Metazoa; phylum Arthropoda; class Insecta; order Hymenoptera; family Formicidae; genus Cephalotes; species Cephalotes varians. The sequence continues at coordinate 164,684 of JANQDE010000158.1, read as the reverse complement.
CCGAATTGCTAGGTCTAATTACCTCCTTAGCTAACAATTCGTCCAGTATTTTCTGTAACTGTTCCCTTTCCGTATAAGCAAGCCGTCTCGGAGAAAAATGAAAGGGTTGTACATCTTTCAATTGTAGTTTCAATTCTGCATCCACTTTTGGCTCTTTTGGACGCTCCGGACTTATGTATTCTTTCTTGAATATTTTTTTAAATTCTATCTGTTTATCCTGTGCAATTTTGGGATTAATTGTTAATGAGTCAGTTACATTATTTACAGTTTCTATCACATTTATACTCAAGATTTCGTTGACATCCTCGTTTTCTTCACTTCTGGATTCATTTGCTGTATAAAGTTTAAATTATTTTAAAAGATCTCGACCTATTATCATCGAAAAGGATATAGTATTATCAGTAACTACGTAAACGTGAACCCCGATTTCTTTTATCTTATCGCAATTAATATCGACCGTAGTGGAACTAATAATATTTAATTTACTTCCATTTATCCTGTATAATCTATTTGATATATCAGCGTAATTAACGAAGCAACTAGGAATTATTTTTTCTTTTATGAAACTGACTGGACTTTCTGTATCCAATAATGCGTCCACTATTACTTCACACTTCAATTTAGAGTTACTAAATTTTAGGGTAACTTGATTTTGGAAATCATTAATAACGTGTATACAATTAACTTGATCCGTCTCTACTTTACTCGTACATTCGCCAATTATATGGCCCTTCTTCCCACATTTGAAACACGTACCCTTTTCTCTTTTGGGTAGCTTGCAGTCTTTGGATATGTAACCGAACTTGCTACAATTATAACAACGTATTTTTACTTGCGTTACACTAGACTTCTCCACTGCGTTCTTCTTTGGCTCTCCTTCTTCATCTGAGCTCGCATCCTCTTATAGTCTTTACTCGATGTCTTGCAATCGCGTTCTGAACGGTTCTTTGTCTCCGTCAAGCTAATATTTTCGAAAGCAGCCAACAACTCGATCCCTGAATCAAATTTCTGCAATTGTACTTGATTCCGCAAATGTGTGTTTGATATGCCGTCAATGAGATATTCCATGATCTCTTCTCTGTCCACCGGGACTCGATTTGCCAAAATAATTTTCTCGTGGTAGTACGCGCTGAAATTTTCATCGGTTTTCCAGGTTCGCTCCTCGAACTGCCTTCGTCACTTCAATCTGCTTTGCCGACAGTCGAACATTTTCTTCTGCTAATACTTTCTCTACACTTAGTTCGATGTGCTCGGGACAAGAATGAAATCATTTTAAAGCTTTTCCTTTGAGTCGCAATCCTAATAACATCTTCGCGTTGTTCTCGTCCAACTGGTAGATTAGCTTAAGCAGTCTCAACTGTTTCTCCCAGTTTTGATATAGACCCTCAGATCCATCGAATTCACTCACTCACCGCCTTAACTCTGATTTTCGACTGTACTTCCGGCCTGTTCTCTTTATCGCTCGCTACATTTCTCAATAGCCGATTTTCTCTCTCGGCGATCTGCAGCTCTCTTTCCAATAATCGTTGTTCTCGTCTCAGCCACTCGAATTCTCTTAACGTATCGTCCGACGTTTCATCCCTACCACACACGTTAATCCGTGGCGATATCGGGGGGACTTCTTCACTGGTCTCCATTTCTATGGATGCTGTTGCATTCGCGTCCATGTTTTCCAATTCGCGCATCCAATGTCTATCAGGATCTGCCATTTGCAATCTAACGATCAATTCTGATTTGTTTCCCGCCGTGGGTAGCTGCCGCTTCTGTAACAGCTCTTTCAATTGTGCAACCTTGAACTTGCTCGGATCCGACATGTTTCGACAATGCAATCGGAAATATGTTCGAAACATCGTTGCACTCACTATCCGAACGAATATCCTCTGTATGGTGGCTAGCCCACGCAACTTTCTGTTGCTCGTACAACAATCAATTTGCCTATCGTACTGTCTTACTATCACTATTTGATATCCAATGTTACTATCACTTTTCACCTTTTTATATCCCACTTCTGAGAAATACTGTAGGATTATCATGATGGTCAATAATTGGCACACGAGTGATTTCTTTAGGAAAGATATTTATTGAGCGTTCTGTACAAGCGTTAACAAAGCACTGACTTCGCGACGACGTCGCGGAAAAACAAAGAAATCATGGCTCGGCGTAGCAATACACAACCGCTGCAAGAATGAGCGCTCACTATCAAATCTGCTACACTATTTCACTACATTATTCTTAGATTATTTAAAAAACATATTCTATCCATTTTAAAAAAGAAAAAATAACATTTCCTGTACTTTTATTTGTTGATGGGCAGCCATGTAACAATGCAAATTAGTAATCTTTGTACTAAATTATGAATTATACTCATTTGCCTTTACTCAAATTCAACACGAATTCTACAGCCAGCGGATATTGCAGCGTTTAAACCTTCAAAACATTTATGGAGAAAAAGTGTATTGGAATGGAGGCAATAGAATCTGACGCAAATGTTGTCCCTAGATAGAGTAGCACCGTTACTGGAGACTGCTATTGAAAAATTATCATCCAATGTGTTATTTGCGTATTACTTGTTATTTTTGGGACCGCCCCAAGGAGAGGACCGAGATTCCCCTACGCGAGTCACCGAACAAAAACCTGTCTTCCCTTTCCTTCTTTCTCGCCGCCAGATGTCCCTCTCTTCACGCTCGTGGCGACTGTCCCCTTGGCGCGGTCCGCGTTGCTAACTTGAACGATAYCATTATACCACATCTCCCCTTCCTGAGCGTAGTCCCGCTCCATTTTGGCGATTTCGGGCAACCCAGTGTTTCGTAGCCTAAACGCTAACTTTCTTCCGGTCGCGTACGGGGTATGCCTTCTTTCCCGATAATTTGAGAATTGGGTCGATAGTATTCTCCTTTGGAGCAGGTAGTTCCTGTCTTCCGACTGATGAAGGTGGCTTCTCCGGCGTTCTGGGTTTCTCCGGAGATTGTGGTGGGGTAAGCCACTCCTTATCGGGCATATCTTCCGGTGTATCGAAATATCCTAGAGGCGTATCTAGGCGATGTAAATGGCTTCTGTTTCGACGATATGTTCCCGTATCTGATTGTATGATATAGGATCTTGGCTGGTCCGCACGTTTTTGTATAACGCCCCAACGACGTAAATCGCGAACCCAAACATGATCGCCAACTTCCAGGTCATCACGCTCACTCCTGTGGTGACGACTATCAAAATTCTTCTTCTGACGACAAACCCTCTCCTTTTCCTTCTGCAGTAGTATATCGCGATCAATTGTTTTGGGCATTAGTAGGGATGATGTAACTGGGAGAAAAGACTTGATTCGTCGCCCCATGGCTAACTCGTTGAGAGAGAAACCGCATTTTAAGGGAGTTGTACGGTACTCTAATAACCAAATATTAAAATCTTTTCCAAGCCACTTTTTACGGTTTTTACCATCGCTTCTATGAAACCGTTGCTTTGTGGGAAATGAGGGGACGATGTTTCGTGCTCAAATCCATACTTCTTCTTGAAAGCTCGGAACTCCATTGTGCGTAGTGGGTCAAATTGTGTTCCGTTGTCRAAACGAATCATATCCGGAATCCCATGGCGTGCAAAAATTTCTTTCAGGCGAATAATGATGGTCGCTGATCGTAAGTCTGGTAACWGGTACACTTCCGGGTACCGGGAATAAAAGTCTGCAATTAATAGATACCAACTGGYACCGTGTTTGAATAAATCCATGGCGATGATTTGCCACGGTCGCTCTGGACAATTAGATGGCTTCAACGGCTCAGAACACGCGGGCCTGTTTTGTACGCACACCGCGCAGCTGTCCACTAATTGTTGAAGTTCCGCTGATACTTTCGGCCACCAAACGCTGTACCTAGCGCGGGCCCGGCATTTTTCAATGCCCTGATGAGCATTATGAATGGCTTCCAGGATTTCCCGACGAAGTTCCGTAGGAATGTAAAATCGATCGCCAAACATGATGAACCCTCGTGCCAAGGTGAAATTGGCACGAAAGTCGTAGAAGGGTTTCGCTGAAGCGCTGATCTGGCCTTTACGCGGCCATCCATTTTGAATGTACTTCACCAGTTCGCAACATACGGGCCCTTCGCTTGCAAAACCAAAAGTCTTGAAAGTATTGTGTCTGATACTGGAGATTGTTCAAACACGAACTGAACGTGGGCAGAAATTCCTTCCTGTAAATCAAGGCTGCCCGACGTCTTCAATGGAGAGCGGGATAGGTCTGGGGGAGCGGGATAATCTGCTGCCAGAATATCTTTACTTGCCGTATAGAAACACTCAAAGTTATAATGCATTAACCGCATACGCATTCTCTGAAGACGAGGCGACAATTCGTCAAGATTTTTCGTCATTAGTAATGGAACTAATGGCCGGTGATCTGTCTCCAAGTAAAAGAACTTCCCGTAAGTATAATCGTGGAACCTCTCACATGCCCAAGTGAGGGCTAGTGTTTCTTTTTCAATTTGTGCATACCGCCACTCGGTGTCAGTCACAGTTCTTGACGCGTATGCAACAGGGCGTTCTCCTGTTTCATCTTCCTGTCGAAGTACTGCTCCAAGTCCGAAGGATGAAGCAGTCCGCCGATTCGGCCGTCCATCGATTCGGATCGAAAATTGCCAGACAGGGAGAATTGCACAACACCTTCAATATTGATCTGAATRCCTTCTCGCAATCTGCTGACCACGCGAATTCTTCATTACTTTTCAACAGATTATARATTGGAGAAAGGGTCTCAGACAATCGCGGTACAAATTTCCCTAGGTACCATCCCTAAGAAGGATCTAACGCCCGTAACATTGTTCGGTGCTGTCAGCTCAGCGATGGCTTGTACTTTTGAAGGATCTAGACTAATATCATCAGCCGAAATACGATCCTAGGAACGTCGTCTCCTGTACACAAAATTGACATTTGTTAGCATTTAAAGTAATATTATTTCCTTCCAAACGACGCAATGCAGCGCGAAGTCTGGCGTCATGTTCTTGTATGGTTCTTCCCCACACTATTATATCGTCTATCAGGTTAGCGACTCCCTCTAGGCCTTCTAGGATCTGTGAAACTCGTTTTTGAAAGTACTCTGAAGCGGACGAAATTCCGAAGGAAAGTTTACAGCAACAAAATCTCCCGTACGGGGTAATAAACGTAGTTAATTTCTTGGAGTCTTCACTTAATGGCACCTGCCAAAATCCCGATACACAATCGAGTTTCGTTATGTACTTGGCCCCTTTCAGCTGGCCCAATGTATAATCCACAACCGGCATCGGATGATGCTCGCGTTCCACCGCCTGATTCAGTTTGGTAAAGTCTATGCATAAACGAATATCATCTGTATTTTGTTTTTTTACTAAAACAATCCCGCTGCACCAATCCGTCGGCTCCTCTATTTTCTCGATGACTCCCATCCACAACATTTTTTAAAGTTTCTCTTTTAATTTCGCCATTAATGCTAAAGGCACCCGACGCGGTTGTGATAAACAGAATGACTTTGCATCTTTACGAATTTTAATACTGTATGACGTTCTCAACAGACCCAAGCGATTAAACAAACCGGGGAACTCTGTATAGGGTCTCACACCGCTCTGTGCAGAAACTTGTGAGTATCGCATTACCAGGTTCAGCCCGACACATTCACTTCGTCCTAGCAAATTTTGCCGTAACCCTTTTACGACAAATACGTTGGCATTCAACGTTCGACCTCCATAACTAAGCCTGGCARTGAACATACTGATACTCTTCAAYGAATCGCAAGAGGCACTTTCTAGGTTTCGATCCGCGGGATACAAATTACCAAATGTTTGTTTATTTTCTTTGTACGCACTGTCCGAAATCAATGTCACATCGGCACCGGAGTCTAGTTGAAAACAAATCGTAACATCCTCTACCATCACTTTAGCCCGCCACGGCTCGTCCGACGGAGCCTGTGACTGGCTCACCGTCGCCGAACGAAGAACGGGTCCACACGAGAGTCATCTTCTACCTGTCGTACGGCCGTCTTTGGTTTAATCTTCATAGTCTTGCCATCTGCCGTTCCGGATTTGCACACCTTCGCCCAATGGTCCTCTTTAGTACATTTATTGCACTTGGAACTACGCGCAGGGCATTCTTCTCTGGTATGCTTCTTCTCACTTCCGCAGCCGTAGCATCTCCATGGCGTCGAATAGTTCTTTCCTTTCCGAGCTTTGATCTTGTTTTGCACACGGTTTACCGCCGTTCCGGTTCCCGTCTCATCCGAACGTAACAATTGGTTCTGTTTTTGCACTGTTTCGTAGCTTCGGGCTACTTCCACGGCTTTTTTGTAATCCAAACCATCGAGGAGCTGCAATCTCTCAGAGAGGCGTCGATCGGCCACGCCCACGACGATCCGGTCCCGTATTAATTGTTCACGGAAATTTCGTACTCGCATGAATCTGCTAACTTGCACAAATCTGTAATAAAGTCTTCCATGCTCTCCCCCGGGGATTGCACACGCATATTAAACCTCGCACGTTCATAGATAATATTCTTCCTTCCAATAAAGAACCCGTCGAACTTTTCTCTTACTTTTTCAATGTCTTTCGCATCGGTTTCGCTTAAATTAAATGAAGTGAAAATAGTTTCCGCTCTCGGTCCCATCGCGTACAATAATGAATTTACTTGTTGTTCGGAATTTGTTACTCCCGCTACTATGCAATAGCGGTTAAATCTAGATTTATATGTATTCCAGCTTTGAGGCTTGTTAAAATTAAACGGTTCCGGGAGGGCTACTCCCGGCTRCACTATCACTGCCGTCGTGTCGGACATCTTGTCTTCTTCCTCCGCGAACAATGTTTTTTTTTCTCATGCGCGTACAGCCCAAAATCTTGATTTCTCGTTATTCTCTTCCTTTGTGTGTATTTCTACACTTTGGCGTAAGTTTGACGCTGCCACCATGTGTTAATTGCGTATTACTCTGTTATTTTTGGGACCGCCCCAAGGAGAGGACCGAGATTCCCCTACGCGAGTCACCAAACAAAAACCTGTCCTCCCTTTCTTTCTTTCTCACCGCCAGATGTCCCTCTCTTTATAACCATGGCGACTGTCCCCTTGGCTAGTGATGGTGATACATCCGAAATATATCGATATTTGGTATCGATATATATTTATGTCCAGAATATCGATACACATAATATCGGAAATAAAATATATCGATATTATTAATATCGATACGTGCCATTAAATTAAAATTTATTTAAGAGTTAAATTTAAGAATTAAGTATAAGTGTAAATTATATATGTACTGTAAAAAAAAGTATATTGTATAACATAATTATAGAATACCTCAAGTATAAAACATAGAATATAAATTTTATTCAAAATATCAGGTTTCATATCATATAACATATAACATATAATAAACTGTTTTAATCAAGATGCCAATCTTCAAGTGACAATGAGCCTAAAAAAAGTAACTGATCCAAATGATCTCCACTTAGACGATTCCTCGATTCATTTAATATCCGGCCCGCTCTAGAAAACAATCGKTCGGATGGAACGGATGTTGCTATTATCGATAGATATTTTTTTGCCAGTTTACTTAGAATTGAATTGTTTGATTGATTCCAAAATTTAATGGGACACTCATCTATCTTATTTGGTGGTTGATTTAAGTAGAATCTTAATTCTTCCGGCATTTCAGATGGATTATATTTTCTTTTAATTTATTTAAATTTACCAAATCTTCATGGTATGACCAAAAACCTCTCCCTGTTTTAGTACTTGAAGAATTTTGTTTTACATCCGTTACACTATTCTCTATTCTAATTGTATTGTTCACTAATGTCGTTATCTTATTGATAGCATATGAGCATGCTACTTTATCTAAAAAATGTAACCGCTTGAATCTAGGATCTAAAATTGTTGATATCGCTAGGTTTGATACTTGTTCAATGCACGCAAATCTTTGGTTAAATTCTGCTAATAAAAGTTGTTTTAATCGAGTGCCAGTATCAGTTTTAGGATTCACCAATTCTAAATTTCTCCGTAAAGTGTTTACAATCGGTATAATTTTACTGCCTGTTAAGTAAGATTCTCCGGAAAAGATTTTCGTAGCATCCTCAAACGGTTGTAATAAATCTACGAATTCTTTTATACTTTGTACTTCAAATGCAGATAACATTGGTGGCGATTTGGGACATTCTAATAATATTGAACTTATTTTTCCACTTAACTCTATAAATCTATTAAACATATAATATGACGAATTCCATCGCGTTGGTTCAGATTGAATAAGTTTAAGGTCAGAAACAGCTCGCAATTTATCTGCTGCGATAACAGATTGCTTAAAGTATTTAACTATATCTTTCACTTTGTGGCATATTGAATTTATATTTTCAGAATGCATTACGTTAGAAGGTACTAGATTTAAACTGTGTGCAAAGCATGATAAATGCTTGTCAGCACCAAAAGCATCTTTTATTGCTTTTTTTATATTGCTTCCACTGTCAGATACAACTACAGTTATGTTGTCTTTATTTATATTCCAATCCTGTATCATTTTCAATAACCACGTTTCAAGATTTTTAGCAGTGTGTCTTTCATCTAACTCCATTACACCAATTGCTATCGACTTATATTCATTATCTAATATAAAATGTTAACCCCAAAAAACTTTTTGTATTTAAGGTATCAGTCCAAATGTCTGTGGTGAGCGATAAATGCTTTACCACCGACAGTTTGGATTTCATCAAACTTGATAATAATTCATACTTGTTTTCCATCATGTTTGTTATAGTTTTTCTGCACGGCGCTTTGTACAAAGGAGCGATGCTCTTGATAAATACTTTAAATTCCTCCTTTTCTACAATTTGGAAAGGTAAATTATCCTTTGCAATCATAAACAATAACTTGTTTGTGATTTCAGTTTCTTTTAACCCTCCATCCTGGAATGATTTTTGTTTTATGAAAGTCATATCAATTCTAGGCTGCTTTTTAGGGGTTGTTTTTCTGCTAGACGTTGATTGCAAGGATATAATCGAATCTGTTGATAATGCAGGAGATAGAACTCTGTTATCCTCAGGAATTGACAAAACATCGTCTTTTTCTTCATCTTCAATCTTTCTCTTCTGTCTTGACACAGACATATCCATAGTACCCATTTCTATTTTTGGATGTGAATGTTCCAAATGATATTTTAAATTTGTGGTGTTACCACTTGTTTTTACATTTAGTTCACAAATTTTGCATTTGCCTCCCGTTTGAGTTTTTACAAAGTATTTCCAGACTACACTTTTTGGCGGCACTAAAAAGTAATGAAATATGTTGAGATATAATACTAAAGAACAATTAAGTATTTGAGTAAGAAAGTTTTAAAATGCTATACATTACATACTATGAATAGTGTATACATACACATGCTACGTATACTATAAATAGTAAAAGAATAATAATATGTTGACATAAATAATGTATTCATATCATGATATAGGAAAGGGTATAAATATCTGGACAATATTGGTTGTTTTCCAACTAGCAACACACAGCAGTCATTCTGTCCTTTTTCAATATTCAGTGAGAGACAAAGATAAAATGATCTTATGTCAACTTGTGTCGATAGCTGGAAAGCAACTATTGTTAGGAAATTTATGTGCATACTGTTATGGTTGTGGAATGTAACAGCTGCTGGAAGAAATAGGTAATTTTGCAAAGCTGCTTTGAACTAAGCTAAAAGAAGTACAAGGAGCAATCAAAGAAATTAAATGTTGGCTGAAGGAAGTATAGTAATTATATACCAACACCAATAATTTCAACACACAAGAGCTGAAAAACGCAATCAAAACCATCACAAAATTAATGCAAAGCATACATAAGCGGTACACTGATGAACAATGAAATAACCATATAAATAATATGTGAGATAATGACATGACTGACCTTTTAATGAAATATGAGACAGTGTAGATTGTGGAACGTAAATGAACGTGTTAGATTATAAACGTTAAATTATCCAACACGTGTATACGCAGCAAATACTCACGAACACAAAATTTACAATAACCGTTATTGTTTTGCTTTCTTTTTTTCCTTCCACTTAAGTTTCCTCTCTTTAATGTAAGACAGATTCTCATGTACACAAAGTACGCTGCATTGTGCGTCTCTCCATCAAGTGTAGAATTAAGGCCGAAGCACAGACTTTTGCATAATGCATAAAAGTACCTTTTCATATACGCAGCACGCTGCGGTAGCAAACATCACGTGACTCAAATTGTCTAGAACTGCTTCTGCTACTATATCTCATTCGATGCCATTTTCTGTGTTATATTGATGGAATTGTATGTGCAATAATACTACATGAAATTCCATCAACTAACGCAGAAAATAGCATCGAATGAGATAAAGTAGCGGAAGCAGTTTTAAAAAATTTGGGTCACGTGACGTTTCTGCCGCAGCGTGCTGCGTGTATGAAAAGGTACCTTAACACATAAGACATAAGAAAATCAACCAATCCAGTCTTCCATTTTCATCCCTGCCTTTCGTTCYAGAAGRCTTTGATTGGTTGATTCTCTTATGTCTTATGCGTTATGCATTATGCAAAAGTCTGTGCTTCGGCCTTTACTGGAATCGGACCTCCACACTGTTGCTATTTTCTTGCTCGGCGTGGCTGGTTACAACATCGATATTCCTGACGTAAATATCGATACGTTAATAATCGGTTCTTAAAATATCGATAGAAAATAGCGATATATCGACTGGAAAATATCGATATCCACAGTTATCGATAAATATCGCCCATCACTACCCTTGGCGCGGTCCGCGTTGCTAACTTGAACGATACTATTATACCACATCCAATAATAACATTATTAAAAACGGCTTTAAAGCATGTAGATTATATTCTTGGAATCCAAATGCAATTGACTATACTAAGTGTCTTGGTTCAAAACAAACTGAAGAAATCCAAATGTTAATTATCCACCCGATACAGCAACAATTACTTTCAGGAATTTTGGGAATATAGTAGGAAATAATATATTTAAAAAATTAGAAACATTAAATAACCAAAAGTAGTAAAGCACAAAATGCAGAAGAGTTTTTTATTCTTTATCAGTTACTTCAAGAATTCAAAAAAGCTCCAATCCCCCAGAACCACGATTTAGAACCATTTACAATTAATAGTCAAGACATACCTATAAATATTGAAGACATACCTGTAATTATACAAAATGATAGAATAGTATTAAGTACCTCAAATATTAGCTGTGACAATGAAAATTATAATATAAGTGATATGAATGAAAATTATATAGGTGTTCAACATAATTTAGAAGATAATATTATACTAGCAATTGGAGAGTGACGAGAAAAAAAAAACGAAGAATGTGGTAGGATGATAAATTTCATAAAAAGTACCTGATATTGAAAAGTACAATGTTGAAAAAAATGCAGAAAATGTAGTTAGTATAAATAACAGTGTGTGTGCTTACATAATATTATTGATCAGGCGGAAAGTCCCATAGAAAATAATTTAGAAGAAAATAATATGGAGACTACTAATGAGAAGAAAGACGAAATACTTGATTTGTCACTTAAGCATCATACTGATTGTTTTAAAAAACTGAAGGGTTTTCTACTGCGGCTATCGACTCCTCAACGAAAAGGAAAAAATTCACTGAAAAAAATGCTTTGCGATTTCATCTCTTGAATGGAAATTAAACGAAGAAAAAAAATTCGAAAAAACAAAAAATTGAAAAACATAAAAAAGAAGCTAGAGGAATTGAGTTGTCTGAAAAGAAAAAAATTGCACAAAAGGAAAAGGAAGCAAAGCAACTAACAAAATTGCAAAAACAGAAACAGATGCAGGAAAAGAAGCTGCTATCTCAAATGAAGAGAGAGAATAAGGAAAATATTGCAAATAAAAGAAAAAAATGCCTACAATTTTAAACAATGTAAAATGTTCAAAAAACATATAATTAGTTAGAATTGATGATAAGTGAAGTAAATATATTTTTTACTTTTAGAATTAAATTTAATTAATTTAGAATTAAAGTTTTTAAATTTAATTAATTTAGAACTAAAGTTTTTATTATTCAAAGAAAGCATAATTATTTAATAATAATTAATAATGGTTGGTAATCTTTTGTTATCTTAATATAAATATGTTTTGACTAAGTGCAATCAGCTAGAATTATCCTAATTCTTTTTGTATAAATAAATATAATTTATTTTCAATAAAAAAATTTATTTGCTCTATTATATTTATTATATACTTTTTCAAAATAAATATATTTATGTGTATAATAAACCCTTGAATCAGAAAATTTAGTCATTTTTATATTGAATTATCATTACTCGCATATTAATGATTTGAAAAAAAAAGAAAATCAATTGTAACATAAAAGATATGTTAGAAGGTTTTAATGGCAAGAACGCTTTGAGCTATAAGTAATGAGAATGTCCTTTTGCTATTGAATTTATTTCAGGAAGCAAAGTGCACTAGCACATCGCTCGCAGACTTACACTACACGTCAGCAAAGACAAAACACGCTAGTCGCTCACAAGAAGAATAATAGGGATATCATTACGCCACCTAGACAAATCGCAAAGGGGACTTCATACGTACATATTCATCGAACGCGTTCATCTTAATCTCAATACGTATTTTCACATGCTCCCTATCAACGCACTTGATACGTTGAACGCATAAAGTAYGAATTACACTGGATTGGAGTCACATTCTAAGTTTATCATCTTTACACATTTTTCATGTCTAGCTCTTGACAATGCCTTGGTTAGTAGATCGGCTAACATACGTTCTGACTCCAAATACTTAATTTCTATTCACCGTTTTCGCTTGCTTCTCTTGAGAAATGGTATCTTATGTCTATGTGTTTACTTCTACCGTGGTAAACGTTGTTCTTACTTAACTGAATTGCACTTTGAATTGAATTGCACTATCGCAAAATATCTCAGTGGCACCTTCGACTAGATTACAGAATCCCATGTGCCTTAACAAACGTCTTAAATACATGGTTTCCTTTGACRCTTCCGATAATGACATGTATTCCGCTTCCATTGTGGACAGAGYYACCGATTTTTGTTTTCTCGCCTCCCAACTGATAGGACCGTTTGCTAACATAAAGATATTTCCTGAACATGACCTCCTATCATCAGTATCGCCTGCCCAATCCGCATCTACATAAGCACGCAATGCTTCATTTTGTTTACGATACGCAATACAGTAACCGATTGTGCCCTTTAAGTAACGTAGCACTCGTTTTGCCATTCTCCAATGCGTTAAGCCTGGATTCGCGCAATAACGACTAACAATAAGTACGCTGACTGCGAATAAATCCGGTCGTGTCGCGTTTGCTAAATACACGAGTCCTCCTACGAGTTCTCTATACGGTATATTACGCATTTGCTCTCTTTCTTCTTCCGTACATGGGCATTCATCTTTGGATAATTTTACGTTTGAATCTAATGGAGTTGCAACAGGCTTCGCATCCAACATATTGAATTTAGTGAGTAAGCTTCGTATGTATTGACATTGTGATAGTTTTATGCTACCAGTGGGTCCATTTCTGTCGATGTTAATTCCTAATATGCTATTCGCCGGTCCTAAGTCCTTCATCTGAAATTGACTCATTAATATCTCTTTAACTTTACGCAATTCTTCAATATCGCTAGACGCTACAAGTAAATCATCTACATAAATGATAATTATTACTCTGTTTTCTTTCGTGGAATTAATGTAAACACAG
>JANQDE010000158.1:119280-150431 GCA_037157785.1 Cephalotes varians | reverse complement strand
GCTTGGGTCCTCTTCAATTGTATCGTTTTCTTCGATATTGATGATTCCTTTCGGCGTATTCCATATGCCGTCGTCATGTGGATCCGTTGCATTTTCATTGTTGATAACAGCTGTCTCATTTTCTGTTTTTGTCTCACTTTTTGCGTCGTCGTGTTCATTAACATCTTCTTCGTTTAATTTTAATGGTGCTTTGAATAATTCAGTCGTCCGCTCATCTGARTTTTCTTCTTCAATGAATCGTACATCTCTGCTTTTAATAATCTTCTTTGTTCCGGRTTGCCAAAGTCTGTAAGCTTTGGATTCGCTTGAATATCCGACCATAGTCATTAGTTTTCCTTTGGCTTCGAATTTTCCTCTGTTTACTCCTTTGATGAGAGTGACTGCTTTGCATCCGAACGTGCGCATRAATCCTACRTATGGCTTCCGATTGTTCCACATCTCAAATGGTATTTCATTATTCAATGCTTTTGTCGGACATCTATTTCTTATAAAATTGGCAGTATTTATTGCTTCTGCCCACAGGCTGTTGGGTAGCTTCGACTGCAACAACATGCAACGCGCTATTTCAACTAGTGTACGATTGGCACGTTCCGCTACTCCATTTTGTTGAGGTGTATGTGGTACCGTCAATTTGTGTTTGATGCCTTCAGATTCTAATAATTTATTGAATTCCGTAGATGTGTATTCCTTCGCGTTGTCTGTACGCAGTTCCTGGGCCCATAGCCTGTTAGAAGGTTTTAATGGCAAGAACGCTTTGGGCTATAAGTAATGAGAATGTCCTTTTGCTATTGAATTTATTTCAGGAAGCAAAGTACACTCTGTTGTGACCACTTTCCCTTCTGGCTCGTAGCATATATTTCTTGAAAGCAGACAAGACTTCAGAACGATTCTTCAGCATAACAACTTCTGTGTATCTCGTATAGTCGTCAATAAATGTGGCGAAATACTTCGAACCTCCGAGTGATGTGGTGTTTATCGGGCCACAGATGTCCGAGTGGACCAAACCTAATTTTTCCTTCGCTCTCCTGGACGAACTCTTGTATGGAACTTGACATATCTTTCCAGTATGACATACTTCGCAATCGAATGAAGTTTCATCCGAGCTAAAGTTGATTCCACTTACCATGTCGTTGGCCTTTAATTTTCTTAAATCACTAAGGTTTAAATGGCCAAATCTTTCATGCCATTGCTTGATTTTGTTCGTTGCACGTCCTTCGGTATTGAACGCTACACACTCTCTCTCTCCGTTGACCAAATATAACTGTCCTTGACGTCTTGCGGTCAGCGGTCTAGCGATTGATCCATCTGAGCGCTTTACCACTGCACCGTTTTTACGAAAAATTACGACATAATTGTTATCTGTCATCCTGGACACTGACATGAGATTGTTCCTAAATTCTGGTACTAACATTGTATCTTGCAATCTTACGCCATTGGATATGTTCCCTGGTATCGTTATCTTTAGTTTGACGTCTCCAGCACCTTCCGATTTAACTTGGTGTTCCGCTGCAGTGTATACGTTGCATGCCTTGCTTTTTGTGAATGTGCTAAATTTTGAACGGTCGTTGCACATATGTCTCGTTGCGCCACTGTCTGGGCACCATTCTATGAGTCTTGTTGGCTCCGTATTTAATGCTATAGCTTGCATCGCGTCTTCCGCGCCGATTTCTGTGATGTGTGCCTTGTTAGTTCTACATTCGGTCGCGCGATGTCCGAATTTTCCGCATTTATAACAGTTTCCCTGAAACTTAGTGCTTTTTGATTTTATCTGACGTTTCTTTGAATTAGGCTTATGTGATCCTTTGGGATTTCCACGACCTTTAACTAGTAAAGCGTCTGTTTGATTATCATGCTTCAAATTTTGCTCTTCGAGTCTCGCTTCTTGTTCTATTAATTTTAATTTTAGTGATTCCATATTCGGTACATCATCTCGCGACTCGATCGCTACACAAAAATTATCGTACTCCGTGGGTAAAGAACTGAGCAACATTACCGACAGTAATTCCTCTGGGACTTTTATGCCGACCTCCTCGAGCTGCTCGGCCGTGCGCGTGAAAGAATGAACGTACTGCGTCATGGATTGGCTAGCTCCCTTCTTCATTCGATGAAGTTGTTTGTACAGCACTGCTTTCCGCACAGGTCCCTTCGTGGACTTTCTCTAATTCTATCCATGCTTCCGCTGACGTTTCCGCTTTCTTAATGTATGTAATTTGATTTTGCGACGTGCTCAATGTTATTAGCGCCAATGCTTTCCGATCTTTCTGTTTCCACTCAGCTTGACTTGCTTCGGTTGGGGCTATTTCACCGCTAACATATCCCCATAGATCGTTGACGACAAGCACACTCCTCATCTGGATTTTCCACGACTCGTAGTTCATGTCGGTTAACTTTTCGATGTTGCACGTGGCGTTCGGCATGGCCATTGTGTCGATCCTGATTTTTCGTTCTTGCACTGCACGAGCTTTACTTACGCAGTGAGAACAGTTCCTGGGCCCATAACCTGTTAGAAGGTTTTAATGGCAAGAACGCTTTGGGCTATAAGTAATGAGAATGTCCTTTTGTTATTGAATTTATTTCAGGAAGCAAAGTACACTAGCACATCGCTCGCAGACTCACACTACACGTCAGCAAAGACAAAACACGCTAGTCGCTCACAAGAAGAACAATAGGGATATCATTACGCCACCTAGACAAATCGCAAAGGGGACTTCATACGTACATATTCATCGAACGCGTTCATCTTAATCTCAATACGTATTTTCACAAGATATAAAATATATTATTAGGAAGATATATAGAAACTAATGGCCAATCACTATCGAGCAATCAAACAATCACTGTTTAAATCTGGCCAACTATGTTTTCTGATAGAAAATACATTTTTCGAAAAATTTTTGGTAATTCATTGATTTTTATTAAATAATTTTATTTATTTTTGGATTATTAAAATTCCTTAAATCTATCTTTATTGGTATTATTCTCAAATTTACTAAATCAGAATGTTACGATGTGTATTTATATGATGATCTTTCTTATAAGGGGCCAATTACTATACCATTTACCCCTAATAAATGAGATTTCTATTTAAAAATTTTTAGGTAATCTCACCTTGAGAAAGTAAGTTATTCAAGGTCAAAAATCTGTGTTATATGTCCCTTTCCAAATTACTTTTGTGTGAAAAATTTTTATGTATAACAAGTTACAGAAGAGAAATTTAAATGTATTTAAAATAGAATATATAAATAAAATATAAGAAGTTATATAAATAATATTAATTAAAATGTGTAAATTTCAAGATAAAATTATATATAGTTATATATATATATATATATATATATATGTATATTTATATAATAAATTGTACATAACTAAAAATAATCGTACTATATTATCTCTGTATACATAATACTTATTTAAAATTATATTCATAAGTATTTATATATAAAATTATATATACATACATATATATATATATATATATATATATATATATATATATAACATTCTTCAAAATCTGATGAATAAAAAGGTTCTATCATGTTATGGAATGATGCAAATTATGATCTCATATGATATGGAATGAAATACCAGTAGTGCGAAACGACAATATGATAGCAACAATGATTCTAGAACCATTATAGGCTGTTTGAGTGGACTAGTTTAGACTACTCGACATACAACTGTAAATGTAGAAAATGCGAGAAAGACATGATTGTCGAAGAAATTTTTACGGATCAACAAAGGCAATAAAGGCTCATATTACTAAAAAAATTGTAATTGAAAATGAGATTCTTTTAAATGAAAACAATGAAATTAAAGTATTGGTAGGAAACGATGATAGCTCTACTATTACGGCATGTAGGACTGCATCTAGTCATTCGATAATCCAATAGTCTGATGTTAATCATACATCAGGAGGAGTGAAGAAAAAGATACAATATTACAATATTTTACAATATTTTAAAAAAATCAGTTAAGGACTTAACCAAGAATTGCATCGTATATCTTCATAGATGTTTTGATAATTATTATGTAGAATAACGAATCACCCTTCGATGATCTTGATTTTGATATATTGTCATTGTCTCGAGTAACCTTTAGAAGATTTTATTCGGCGCTCATTGTTTAAAAAATTATTAGCAAAAAAGTTTGAGAAGTATATCAACTTGTGTCAGTGTAAAGTGTATGCGTAGAGGCAGTGTGTTCCACTCCCCTGCAAGAGGCTCCATTATCTAAAATCTAAACACATAGACACATTGGGTTGAATTTCGTTTTGCGGGGAAAGTTGTAAATTCATGTGGAACCTAATCTTACTTTGTATGAGTTTACAATTTTTACGTGAAGCGCGTTTCACATGGGTTTAGAAATTTCCACGCAAAGTTTAACCCACAGTTATGTGTCTAGTTTTTGGATAGTGAAGCTTCCTGCAGGGAATGCGGAACACACTGCTCCACGCATGCACTTTACAACGCGAAATAAGGTTCCATATAAGTTTACAACTTTCTACACGAAACAAGATTCCATATTTTTATTTATTTTATTTATTCACTACTTACATTTTCAGTTATAGAATATTTATTATTAGTTATTATTAGTTATTATTAATCATTTATTAGTAAAAAAAGCGTCTAATTGTTTATAAAAATCAAATGTTTTTTTAAACATAAATTCTGCTAAATAATGGTTAAAATGGAATTCTTTACGATAGTATATCAATATTGAAAGACAGTGTCAGAAAATTATAATTATAATTATGATACTTTTTTTATTAATAATTTTTTAATGAACACTGAGCGCTAAATAAAATCTTCTGAGGATTATTCAAAACAGTGATTACGTATGAGACAACATGTGTCAAAATCAAGGTCGTCAAAGGATGGTTATTTTGCATAATTATCAATGTTTTACATATAAACTGACTCAGAACCAAGGCGATAGTGTAGCTTTAGCAAGTGCAATCTGGCGCATTTCCTACCATGTCTTCAATGACTACTGTACTAAATGGTGCGACTTTGTTGAAAATAAAAGAAATTATGATCATAAAATTATACTCGAAGTTATCAGGATCGGCGGTTATTTGAAGAACTCAAAGACATCTTTAATAAATTAGCTTCGAATATATAAAAATTTTTAATTGATGCATCTAGCAACAAAAGTTTAAGTGCAACTATAACCAGCAAAACTAAGTTCCGATGCTACAGTATGACTGCTTCTGTTGACTTTCATTTTGCTTGTGCTGTAAGGCAAAAAAATTTGGAGAAGCACTCCAGAAATTGCTGAAAAAATCAATTTATTGCTAAAACACATTCAGCACATATTGAAACAGAAAATTTTATTGAAAAGACGAATTGATAAAAACATCTGCACATAAAAAAAAAAACGTATGCAATTGAAAAACTTTGCTCTGTTATACGACATGAAAAAGCGAATATAGAAGGTGTTACTTTTATGAGACTAATCTTTTGATCGAACCTGTTGTTCTAATAAATGAAGAAAATGATTCCGATTTTGAAGAAGAAAATCTTTGTGAAACTCCTATCCTTTTTGAATTTAGAAACACCTGGGTTTCAAGCTGACTGTTATTATATCTTACAAATTATATTATATTTTGCCGCAAAATGTAATAAAACTATTTTTTCAATCTACATCAATCCGGTTCAATAAATTTCATCAAAGGCTATTGAAGCTACTGATTTAGTCAATTCGCTACGGCGATCTTATACATAATGGAGTAAAAGTGTCATCAGAATAACATTGAAAAATTTCCACATTTAGTTGCAATTGTTTGAAAAAAAAGTTGTATAATTATATATGTAACGGTGCTACCTTTCGCTCGGATGCGAAAGCGGGAGCCGGAGGAGTTGCCAGGTGTCGCGGGTAGAGTGAAACGGTATTTCGTGGATTTAGAGTGATAATTATTTATTATCGAAGCATTTGATATTTATTTACACAGTATGGAAGTCGGCATATAATAGCTTTATATGCAGCGCGGACAGAATTAGCACAGAGAGATTTAAATCGACATAAATCATCGGATATTTACATTCGTTCGGTGATTAGCCGCGAGGAGCGCGGGGAAACCGGAAACGTACAAAAATAGCGTCAGACGCAGCGCAGGTGGATTGATATAAAGATAGAGAAGAAAGATTTATTTACAAAATATTTACAGTTTTTGGAACGCGCATTACCCTATAGCGGGTCTCGGCGGGGCGCGGCGAGTGCCGCGGTGTTGTGGCAAAGCCAAGGATGCTTCTAGCTGGCGAGAGAGAAGGAGAGAGACCGGGAATCTCCGTGCCTCTTGAGCGGTTCCGGGAATCGAGCCGGGAATATCCGTACTCGGTGAATTCGGAGAGAGACCAGGAATCTCCGTGTCTCGCGAGCGGTTCGTGGGAACGAGCCGGGAATATCCGTACTCGCGGAGATTCGGAGAGAGACCGGAAATCTCCGTGTCTCTTGGGCGGTTTCTGAAAACGAGCCGGGAATATCCGTACTCGTGGAAATTCGGAGAGAGAGACCAGGAATCTCCGTGTCTCTTGAGCGGTTTCTGGAAACGAGCCGGGAATATCCGTACTCGTGGAGATTCGGAGAGAACAAGGATCTCGTGTCCGTAACCGGGAATGTCCGTGCTAGGTGCCGAGCGGAGCGGATCTGGTCCCTATCTTTTTCGCGCGGGCCGTTTTATACCCGGCGGGCCGAGTTCGGTGGCGCGGGGCGCGCGCGGTGCGGGCGCGGATGCCCGGTTTGGTGACACGGGGTGCGCGCGGTGCGGGCGCGGATGCCCGCACTTGGCCGTGTCCTTCGCGCCGTTGTTTTGATGCCGCCGATTATGATATTTGTCGGTATATCTTATTAATACAATTTAGTGAATAATATGAATTACGCTTAGCTTTAACGGATTCGGGCGTATCGTTACATATATAGCTATATATAGTTATAATTATTATATAATCTTACTTTTGATGTTTTCAAATGAATCTCAAATTGTTCAAAGCAATTATTAAAAGCAATTTAATAAGTGATTTTTCAATGACTTTATAGACCCCTTGTCGATTATAAGAAAACTAACAGATAGAAAAAAAAGAGATGTTCATGGACGTTCACTGAACTAGCCGATGCATTAAATACACACGGACACCAGAGGCGAAAGGACCATCCATCCTTCAATAAATCAGTGGATATCGCCCCTGTCGAAGCTGCTTAAGTCAGAAAGGGAAGTAGAACCTTTTCTTCCGTCCCTCCCGGTCGACAATCGTGTCCTGCATAAGATCTTCTCGAACCATCTCACATAGCTCAACGTACTCACCAGAGATGAGCGCGCGTGGCATGCGCGGCTTTCTCGCGTAGTACGGAACCTCCAGGGAACCGATTAGATTCAGACGCTGCCCGAAGCGGAACCTCATTATCAGCCGCAAAATCCGTCATGTTGACCAGTCCCGCCGACACACGAGACCACGCACGTCATGTACTCGCAAAGTGCATTGTTGGTCCCCCTCCTCCCCAGAATCCGGGCCTGCGGCAGCCATCGGTCTATACGGTCGAAACTACCGAGGGATTTCCCGCAAAGCGGAGTACTTCTCTGAAGTAGAAGTTTTTAACTTTGCGCTATCCATCATAATATGAACCCTCAATCAAAGACGACCGAGAGCGCCCAGTTGGCCGCTTGGGACTGGCAACCCGCCAGACATTCAAAGCTCGGGTACCTCATTGCCACGGCCAGAAGTTAGATTTGGGGTGATTTTTTATAGAGGTTGTCTATGTCGCAGCCCGGGTTTTTGACGCCCCGGCCTTCGACCCTCGCTCAATGCGGGGGTTACAGTATGATCTTGGCCATTGGTCCGCGGTTGCTTATTCCCCCGAAGGATCATTCGCAACTACCCATCATATCTAGTGAGTGTTCCCCTATCCGCTACTTGGGGATGCGTCCGGTCGCAGCGGCCACTGCCTTGTCTTCTTCTATGAGTTGCCCGCAAGCGCAAACACCTGTTTTCGAGACCGGATCACTGATTTATCTTTCACTAATACTTTACAACATTTTGTTTTTTTTTAATTTAATTTTAAAAAGTTTTTTTCGTTTTTGCATTTTGTTTTTTCATGTTTTTTTATTTTTGTGATTTATATTTTGCAACATAAATATAAATGGAAAGAGTGCAATTGTTCGTTCTCACCATGTATTTTACTCATCTGTATAACGATATTTATTGATGAAGATCTGTATCATCTCATTATACCATCAAAGACATTGTACACTGAAGAGGATCCACATCAAGAATTGTCTGAATATGTAACATATCATCTCTGCATTAAATATTTGTTTGATAATTCTGATATAATGATTTATCGCTCTAATAACTGCGTTGGCTCGTAAAAGCAATCTGTATTAAATTGATAAATATAAATTTTTTTTAATGTACTATTTATAAGACTTATTCACAGTTGGTTATAATAAATGATTTGATACTATAATTAACAAATTTTAATTTTAATAAATTTTTTTCTTATGTATTATTATCCAATGTTAGTGATATAAAAGCGAGATCTCAGCTCACACGTTTACAAACAGAGAATGTTCAGACATAACAGTGCCTACGTTTTAAAAGCGAATCGAGCGTCAACTCGAATAATAGGATGAATTTAATCGAATTATGTTTAATATCTTTTGAATTATTCAGTATTTGGTCAAAATTATTTAATCAAATATTTTTTTTTATATCTAGACTACACTTTTTCAAATTTTAAATTAATTTCTATCATTTTTTTTCTATCTTGTTTTTCTATCTATTTTAGCCACTTGAATCAATGTTTTCACAGGTAAATTCGTTGCAAATTAAAATTCTTATAACTTTTGATTGCTAGTGAATCGACTCCAGATTTTTTTATAAGTGTTTGAACATATGTGAGAACAATCTATAAAATTTTTGTTGAATTCTTAATATTTAAAAAATAAGTATTAAACATTCTTCAGTAACTTGCTGTGTATGCTGATAATATTAATAGCGGCATAAATATTATTTTACGGAATATTCTTTTTAAAATACGTTGCACACATCGAGCTGTCCACTCTGTTATCTAAAATGTATCATAAGTAAATAACATCTTTTAAATATTTTAATTAATATCAATTGATAGAATACAAAAGATCCAATAAATTGGCTAATCATGATTTACTGGATTGGATTAATTAATAAATAATTAAAAAAGATTTCTAAAAAATTAAATAATAAAACATAAGGGTAAATGAGAGTCTCAAGCGCTGTAGTTAGTGCACACAAATTAACAAACTTAATATGATATTATTATTATTATTATAGAATAAATTATAACTAAAAGTATGTCGAAAAAAAATCGAAACGTTTAGACGTATTTTTATTCGTAATTTATTCTAACAATATTATATTGAGTTTGTTAATTTGTGCGCACTAACTACAATATTTGATTTGCCATTATGGTTTCATTATTTAATACTAGAACTACCGACAATTAAGTCAAAACAATTGGTCCGGTATATATAGGTATAGTGCATATATAACTTTGAAAAATGAGGAGAAGAGGAGAAAACAAATTGATAATTTAATTTTTCAGAAATTGTAATAAAAGACATGGAAAATTTCTGAAATAGAGAGTTATAAATTTCAGTATATTTTAAATAAAATTTTAAAACCAGTCATTTTGATTGGTTTGATAGTCCTAGTGTTAAATTATTTTTTCTAAGTCAATATAAAAGAATATGTTTATCGGAAACGTGTACGGTCTGTCTAAAAAGTTCCGAGACATCGACTTTATTAAAAATCAAAAAATCAAAATATAAACATTTTATAAATTTTAATAATAAAAAATTTTAATAATAAAACATTCTCGTTATTATAAATTTTAATGTTTGTATAATTTCTCCTGATGTTAATGCAACGTTTTTTTAATCGTTGGAAGCTTCTATAATAATCTTCTTTCAGAATAACCTTCAATTTCCTTATCGTTCGCCTGGATATTCAGAATGTCGTCAAATCGCTTTTTCTTTATTAAGATTTTTAATTTTGGGAATAAAAAAAATCTGATGCAGTCAAATCTGGCGAATACGGAGGATATTGAAGCACTGGTATCTCTTTACGGGCTAAAAATTGAGCCACAATTGTCGCGAATTGTGCCGGTACGCTAGAATAATGCAACAGAAAAAAATTCCGTTGTAACACTGCGGATGCATCTGATTCGTATCAAAAAACAAAAAGTTAACATTCGCATGCAAGAACGATTCATGATGAGAAAGAGTAAACTCATTCGACATTCGCTTCAGTAGAGGGACGGCTCAATCTTAGATCAGCTTCTAACTCCTTTTCTTCACGGAAACGTTTGTATCACTCAACACATGTGACCGTGACACTCTTTATTGTGTGATTGTTTCATCAAATTATAAACCTCAGTTAATGTTTTTTTAAATTTTAAAACAAAATTTGAAAACAGCGCGCTGTTGTGCCTCCATGTAAGAGGCACTGGATTTTTCGAGATTCTTGCCAGATTAAAAGTTGAGATTCATGGACCACGAGAGGATCGCTCTATTTTTTACTTAATTTTTAGTTTGATTTATTACTCCTTTAATAAAGATACATAATAATTTTAACAATCGTATGTCGTATGATTATTCTCGCTTCGCTTGATTCGATATCATTCACACTCGTCGCGGCACTGATCTACACGTAACGACGTCGAGCGTCTCGGGTTTTGGAAATAGCATATGGTCACGCGTGTACTTGCGTGAAATTTCAGCGACAGCCTTACGTGACGCGTGTATTTCTGATTTAGGACTGCCCGCCTCGCGTTGGTGGTTCCTTTTTTTAAACTCTGTATTTCGGGTTATTGATCGGCCCAGGCGGTCACTGTCCCGGCTGATTAAGGAAATCGGAGGTCTATTGCGAAGGTATTAGTTCAAAGTCCGAGTGCAAGCGAAGACTTTATAATTGAAGTTCTAGCTTGCACTTCCGCGATGTTTGCGCTTTTTCGCAGTCGCCTAAGTGGATCGTCTTACAAAAATTTTCCGCTTTCACAGTGGCCTTCGCGCGGTCGCTAATTCTTGCTGCATGGACATTTCGCGCGGTTTTGCGGTCCCCTTATTTTAATATTTAATATTTAATACTTATCTTATATAGTCTTTCGGACTGTAACAGCGCTATTCCATGATGAGTACAATAATCTTACAAAACAATGCACAGCCATCGCGTATTGCCGGTGACGACATAAAATAAATTTTGTGAGTAATCAAATGTTAATGTAACTAAAAATGTAAAAATGTTTGTTCAGGAGAAAATCAGTTTCGGAACTTTTTAGACAGACCGTGTGTTAATAATCACAAAATTTGAAAAACGAATTGTTGAAGCTATTGCCAATATAACTCTAAAAAAGATAAGAAATGCGACGCGCAATTTATATGAGATGTGCAAATGTGCAAATCTTTCCATTTTGAAGGAATAATTTTCAATGTTTTTATGTTGAACTTTATTGGTAAATATATCTTACATTTCTACATCTGCTTGGTCATGCTGACGTAACAAAAGAAAATCATTATTCTAAACGCGACATTGTTAATTAAAAAAAATTAAGTAAACAATTTGCTGGTTAATTTACTTGAACATGCCATACAATAACATTACCATAATTTTGTGTTAACCCTTTGCACTCGAGGCCGTTTTCGCGCGGACTAATTAGCAACTCGAAATGTTTTGTAGCGCTTTTGGTGAATTTCTTATCTCTAATTTAAAATGATTACACACACAAATTAACGCATAAAACTTTTATATTTTAATATTTAATGTATCTTTACGAAGATAATTTCTTAAACATTTATAATTTCTTAAACAAGTCTTTGTAATTTTGCTTTGTATGATATTTCATGTCCGGTTATGATATGCAATATCCGCACTAATTTCAGATAAGAAAATCTTACGTAATTTGGAAGGTAGATTACGTCATCTTCGTAAGATTATATAGGAAGAGCTTAGGAACCAACTTCAAAGAAATTAAACATAAATAGTTATCACCGCGCATCGAATTTCCACACCAAACAAAGTGGTGAGCGAGAGTCACCTCTCGAGTTGCGGCATTAAATCATGTGGTGAGCGAGAGTCACCTCTCGAGTTGCGGCATTAAATCATGTGGTGAGCGAGAGTCACATCTCGAGTTGCGGCATTAAATCATGTGGTGAGCGAGAGTCACCTCTCGAGTGTAAAGGGTTATACGTCTATTTTTTTGCGCAACAGGACCAAATTTTCTTGCTGATTTTTAAAAGCATAAAAAAAGATGAGGCAACAATTTTCCAGCCATTGACAAAAAATATTGGATTGTATACTTTAGTCTTTATCTCTTTTTTCAATGACTATTTTTTCTTCAATTGTTGTCAAAGTCGGATCGAATATAGACTTGTACTGGTAGCCGATTTGGTTCGTATTGATTATAAAATCAAAAGATAATCGTGGAATGATATATATCATTAAAAAAAATTTTTCTGCAGTCTATAACGTTTCTTCTAGCGATGCGATTTTTGTCTCTAGAGATGTACTTTGTTATTTCACTTTGTTGAATTCGATGCTTCTGCTTAAATCATCTAGTTAAATTGAAATATTCGTCTTGGTTCCTAAGAATTTCTAACGACTCTCGATAAATATCAGGTTAATTAATTTTTGTAATTTGGAATTTTATTCCTTTAACTATTATTATATTATTTTTTCATATATAATGTTGTCTAGTTTTGACTTTGATCTTGTCATTCACGTCACTTTATTTATAATGTTCTTTTATTTATTTATTTCTGTTATTTATTCACTTTATTATTATGACTTTATTTTATTGTTTCTATTTTTTACCGCTGAAGAAGATTTAGAACAGTCGAAACGTACATTTTAATCGTTTGTAATTTTAAATTTTGAATTAAATTGTAATTACGTATATATAGAAAAATAGTTTTAACTAACATTCTTATTTGCTTGTTTTGGTCGCGATTTCAAATTTTTGCTTTGCAAATTTTTGAGCATCTTATTACTTTATTTTAAAGTAAAACCTGGCTTTTGATAGCGCGGACTAGCTCGTGGATCGTGGCCAAGGATCGAAAGCGGTCGTAGAAAAGAAAGAAACAGACTAATAATTACGTAACATAGAAATAGATTATTCATAAAAGAAAACGCGAGAAGGACATGGATTGATTACAATAGTTACGGAGAGTGACACGCGGTATATTACAGCGTGATAGTGAATGGAACAATGACAAAAGCAAGCGTGCTACAATTCCAGAAAGTGACGGCGTTACAATGATGCGTGAATCGTGGTTATAATCGACGTATTGTTCCGAATATCAGTCGCGGTGATCCGCAGAGGGACCGATTCGAAATCGATGGGCCGGCCCAAATTCGCGACACGTTGCCGAGAGGCGGACGCACGTTTCCCCCGATCACGGGGATGGTCGTAATTAGTGCGCGGCGCGAGAGATTGCGAGCGCGAGGCGCGTAACCCGAAGGTTTTGAACAGGCACGGATGCAGACTGGTCAGGAGGACAGCTGCCCAGATCGGCGAGAGCTGAGAACGCTCAACCCCCTAGTTCTTGCCCGTGTTTCCAGAGGATAAGATCGAGCAGTCGACTGCCGAAAACGCTCGGCAGAAGCAGAGAACGCTCTATCCTTTAGTCTCGTCGAAGGTTCAGAAATTTAGGAGAACAGCGAGTAGGCTACTAAGAACGCTCGGCAGAGACCGAAAACTCTTGACCCCTTGGTTCTTGCACAACTCGTTTTCCAGGAAGCGGAGTAGATTCGGAATCGCAGATTCAGCGGTTCGAGATGCTAACCGGCGAGCGCAGTGAAGTCTTTCCTTTAGAGGTTGTCTTTTTATACGGTAAAAATTATACGCTCGGGGATTTCTCGATTCCGTCGTTTATCTTCCCCTTGTGGCGCGGATAATTTCGGAGCGAGATAGTTTTGGCGAGCGGGATGCCAATCGGCGGTGTTCGTGCTCGTATTTGTGTACGATTTGTATTAAGTTTGATTGTGTATGATTTGTATTAAGTAAAATGTTTTACAAAAAAAATCATTAAATATTGACTATTAAAAAATATTTACTAGAAAAAAATGTTAATTTCTTAATGTCTTTCTTGCACTTGAATAAAATAATATTATTTTCTATTTCATTAATTTTATTAAAAAAAGATTTGACAACATTAGGAATAGAATTTGGATTGATAGCTTGGTAAGCAGAGATGCCTTACTATACTACTATGCACTGTTTCGAAATTTTAGTTTTATTGCACTGATTTAAAACAGACATTAAAATTTTTTCGTTCATGTGTATTCGTGATCTTTATCGAACTTCTGAACGGCAAAAATATATGTCGGGCATACCGCGCCGTTATGTCCTGGAGGCAGGACTTTTTTCCAGCAGTTTTCCACCTAGGAACAATGCTTTTTCAGGGCATCGTTACAATTTTATGAATTGAAATAATTTGCTTTGGTATTATTGACTCGCTGCTGATAATGTCCACTGTTGAAAATCTATTGTGGTGATTTGCTGTAGTTGTGTCCGAGTCTTCTTGAAATAATCATACGTATAATCATCAATAATTTTTAATTTTTCAAATTTACCGCCGTCAGTTAAAATTTACTGCTCCTATTGCTATATTCTCTTTTTTAAATAAATGAGTTGTTTTTTATCTTAAAGATTGCAAAGTCCAATTTGAATGTGCCCGAACAAAAATAACTGATTTGATCTTTATGTCCAACACAAAATCAATCTTCTTTTTTTTTGGTTCAGATTCATACCATTTGTCAGTATCATGTTTCGTCAGCGACAACTTTCTCGTCTAATTCTTGTATTGTCGTCATCTTTCGTTTTTTTTAATTAGATCCTCATTTTCTATAACTTCATAATCATCGAAAATTTCCTTGATATTTGTAACAATTTTTTATTATTTTTGTCAATGGATTATGCGTCACTAGATTGTTGCGATCCGCAATAATTCTTCCGAATAAACAAGAGTGTCTTTTAAAAGTTATGTTGAAACAATTTTTGATTTTTCAACTTTTATTGTTAGAAGAAACGAAATACTTTAGATGTTGATGGCACTCTATTTTCATGGCAACAATTAATTGTAAGTAAAATTCTAATCTGTTCACTTTGATATTTCACAGTCAAAGTGACCGACCAATTTTAGAAATAAACGTTATTTTGTGGATAACAAAAAGGATGGAGGGAAATGAAAAAGAGGTTTTATTCTCTTTTCACAGACTAGTGAAAAATCTACTCAAAACATTTATCACGAAATTTATCTGGCGCCTCGCTGAAGATTTTTTTTTAATTTTTTCTCGTTTTGCGTTTTGCAAAATTTTTATAAAATATTTAATTTGCTGAAAATGTCTTTGCTTTCCGCGTTTTAACAATAATTTTCATCTTAAAATTTATATTATGTAAACGATTTGTATTAAGTAAAATGTTTTATTTAAAAAATCATTAAATATTGACTATAAAAAATATTTACTAGAAAAAAATGTTAATTTCTTAATGTCTTTCTTGCACTTGAATAAAATAATATTATTTTCTATTTCATTAATTTTATTAAAAAAAGATTTGGGAACATTAGGAATAGAATTTGGATTGATAGCTTGGTAAGCAGATGCCTAACTATACTACACTGTTTCGAAATTTTAATTTTATTGCACTGATTTAAAACATTAAAATCTTTTTTGTTAATTATTGACCATCTATACTAATAGTTTTAATAGTGCTTAGGAAGTCTATGAACTATTAAAGTTTGATTACGATTTGCGTTTTCCAATTGATGAATTATGTAAGATTAATATTCCGTAAAATAATATTTAATACTGCTTGATATTTTTATTATCAGTATAGACAGTAAGTTAATTAAATAAGTAAGAAAGATTACGGAAAGATAAATTTAAAAATGTATACAAAATTATGTTAATATTTAAACTTATTAATATCGATCTAAATGCATTTTCACTGGAATGGATCTGAGTTTTGAATTTTGAACAACTTCTTCATCTTTAAACTTTCCATTTGAAAACTATTGTCATTTCATTTTAGTATTAGAATTTTTACCTCTAAATAACTTCAAGAACTTTCCACTGGTTCTACTGTACTGGATTTCCCATTATCTTCAATTATCGCTGACTTATTAGTTATGCAAGATCTAAAAGAAATTATTTTAAATTTTTTAAACATAGAATTACCGATTTATTACCGCTACATTGATGATATTTTTTTCGTTGTTCTTGAGGATGACACTAATTATATTCTCAATAAGTTCAATAATTATCACAATATGCTTAAATTTATCATTGAATTTAAGAAGGATATTGCCTTAGTTTTCTTGATTTTTTATTAAAAATTGAAAATAACAAAATAATGATTGATTGATTCCATAAAAAAACTTTTTCTGGACGGTATCTATCCTATTTTTCAAATCACCGATGTGCCATAAAATAGGAATATAAACATTTATAAATATTTTGGATCGAGCCATCTTACTTTCTCATTCTTCTTTTTATAAAAAGAACATTGAATTTATTATTAATTTATTATTTGATAATGATTACTCTCAAATTAATATTTGATAGAATTAATTATAGAATCAAAAACAAATTTGTGAATTTAGATTCAAATTATGTATTGAAGACAATTCTAATCATAACAATAATGAAAACAAGAGACAACTCACATAGCATTGTAATATTGCCTGAATATTGCCACAGTATTGTCATCCAATATAGAAATATTGTTAGAATATTGCGACATACTGCAGCAATATTGTAGTAGCATTGCAACAATATACGAAAGTCCGCTTTTTGTAATATTTTATTTCCATATTATCACAATATTATTGAGCAATATATTCGTCGTATTAATGTAGCCATTTAAACAGAATGAATAAAAACCGTACCGGAACCTATATAATAACTTCAAACGGTTAAGTTTTCAAGAAAAATGTTCCGGAGTAAAGTGTCTAAGTTCAAGTCCATGACTTAAAATACTTCAAACTCGGTTCTCAAAGTTTTATGCATCTGGTGTTCTGGTACGTTTTATTCGCTCTATGTAAATATGCAGACTGGCCTGATTTTCGTTGAATGATTATTTAAATTAAATAAATTACATTTGGATGGCAATTATAGCTTGTGTTTTTTTCTCAGTTGAAAATTGAGATTTGAAACGGCAAAAAAGCACAAACAATATGTTTGTAATAATTTGTATGGTATTATTTATAAAAAGATATATATTCAAGTAAAATTTTTATTTTGTCAAAAATGTCTTCTAGCGAAAAATTATTTGAAAAACTTTAATAATTGCTAGAAAAAGATCAAACTCGAATCATTATAATTGTCACTCTCTGTTTATGAGTGCAGGGGTATAAAAATATAAAATCAGTATTATAAAATGCACATCTTTTACATTCGAATATGTTTTAAATTTATATTCTAAACATTAATACACCTCTACACTATAAAATCCCATATAAAGTAAGTATTAATTAATATTATTAATAGGTTTTTTTTAATTATTTTTTGTAATAGAGTTTAAAATAACATTTATTCCTGTTATTATAATTATTTAAGAATTTTTCATGGAAAAATTAATATACAAAATGATTAATCAAATTAGGTTAATGAGTAAAAAGATAAATAAATAATCATGCATATGACTCTGTTAGTTCATAAAATATATACTATGCGTACGTGCAAACCAGAAATATTGCTGCGCCAACATATTAATAATATTGAACGTCTATACGAAAATAATATAATACAGCAACATTATAATGATATTGAGACAATAGTGTTTGGCAACGTAGCAATATGGTGGCAATGTTTTGACAATATTCAATGCTATGTGGGAATTTATAGTGTTCCTGTACATAAAATCGATTTCCGAAAAGATTGCATCTACTATAAATAAATCCGAAATAATTGTAGAATTTCGTTGTTTGAACAACTTAATAGATTTATAAAAGTACACAAAAACAAAAACTAATCGCTAACAAACAATAATGTCATATACAAAATTTATTGTAAAAATTGCCTCCTACATTGGCCAAATGAAAAAACAACTCAACACTAGATTAAAATAACACATTAATAATATCGAATTGGATCCATCAAGACATTCGGTAGATTCTGAACATATTAAAAATTTGAATCATTTGTTTGATTGGGACAATGTCAAAATTTTGAATTTTAAACATAACTTCCATAAAAGACTTATCTTAGAAATGATTTATATAAAAGAACAAAAAAATAATATAAATTATAACAAGATTACGAAATTGTTGACAAATTGTTGTTCCTATTTTATCTTACTTAACGAACTCATTTATGGACATTTCTAAACATAGCATATTATCGATCAAATTTTTGTTTGACATCTTTTATTTATTGAGGTACACACTTTGATAATTAAACAATCATCTTCAGGAGAGTCTGAGAGACCAAGTAATTTGTTAGATATTTTTTACATTCCTTGACATTAATGTTTTTATAAGTTTTTTTCATTAACTTATTGTGTTGAGTAAAAAATAATTTCGTATTTTGTGGGTAGATATCATTAATAGAAAGTGTTTGCTGCAATCTTCACTCCATATCCGAAACTATATTCTTTTCTTAAAGATTATGTTTTCCTGCGCCATTTAAGTTGTCGCTTATAAAAATCGGCTCAGTAATTTTTATTTAGTGGCTTTTGAAAGATGGAACAAAACAAACAATATTTTCGGTGTTTGATGCTTTTTTATTTTTGCAAGGGGAAAAATGCAACGCAAATCAGAAAAATAATATGTGCGGTGTATGGAGAAGAACGTGTAAGCGAACGTGTCAAAATTGGTTTGCGAAATTTCGTGCCGGTGATACAACTTGTGAAGATTGTGAGTGCTCAGATAGATCTTTGGTGATTGATGATGACCAAATCAAAAGTTTAATCGAAAGTAATCCACATTATACGACACGAGAGATCGCACAGATAATCGACGTATCACAAAAGACCGTTGTAAACCGTTTACATACACTTGGTTACGTATCTCGGTACGATATTTGGATACCCTACAATTTAAGCGATAAAAATTTAATGAATACAACAATAATACGGCGAATGTGAGTCAGATTGCGGGTGTTAGTGCACAAATTAAAATTAAATACGAAACTTGATGTTGTTCAGGTGATGTAATTCCATGGTTTCATACAGATTTGAACGTTTCGGCTCGGCTTTGAGCCATCTTCAACAATAAACAATATAATATATCAATTATTCATGCTGCCAGCCAGAAGGGAGAAAATTTCGTGATTTCACTATCGGTTAGTAAGCCGTGTGATCTAACTCCTGTAAATAATATTATTTTTYACTTTTCTATTTCTGGAATCAAATGGTTTCTTAGTGGAAATCTCGAAAAACTCACCCAACAGGCATGTCGCATGGAGTTCCATAAACTCTTAACTATAATTWTGCGCAACATTACGATGAAGACATTTTTAAATCCAATGAAATTTCGCGAGGTATATGTGACATATGCGAAACGATAGTTGATTCAAGAATGACAGGGAACAAAAGCGAAACTAGCCGTTGAACAGGACAGCCAAACAATTTATAATGTCAAGAGAATAAACAAACTGAGCGTTAGTCAGTGTAAAATACAATGTGTCATATAAATAAATAAATAAGTCAAATTCTACATATGTATAAATCAACGGAATAAAATTCTTAAGCACAGTGAGGTCATCACATGWTACAATCTATTCAAAACTGCAACAATGCCGTCATCAAGACATTCTGTATCAGTCTGTAAATTAAGACTATTATCTTGAAGCTTAATATGTAAYRTTTCAGATATCATGCGTTTGGTATAAAATCTCTCGACGTCTAAAATCTCGACATTATTCCAGTCAAAATCATGCGATAAACCGATTCTGTGCTCCGTAATAACAGACTGTGTCGTAGTATTTCTATTTATGTGATTTCTATGTTYCGCTATTCGTGTTTTTAAAGATCTGCAAGTTTGCCCCACGTAAGAAGCATTGCAATCATTACATTTTAATTTATAAACAACATTCATTTTATAACTGTCAGGGAGGCTGTCTTTATGTCTCTTAATTATGCTCCCGAGCTTATTCAAACTATAATAAGCTATTCCAGCATCCAAATCTTTAATGACATGTTTAAACTTCTGTGAAAYCGATCGAATGAARGGAACCGCAAACCATTTCTTATTAATCTTGTTAGGATTCTTAACTTTCCTATTTTGCCTAAACCGAATAAGGTACTTTAATCGTGTATTGATAGTGTCAAAAACAAACCTAAGAGGGTAATCATTTTCTAAAAGCAATGTTATAACAAATTTCAAGTTATCAAGGTGGAACTCAGGATGCGCCAGATAAAATACCCTGTCGACTAAACCCATAACCGTTCCTCTTTTTTGCGATAGGGGGTGTTGGGACAAAAAATTCAAGTACCTCCCCGAGAAGGTTGGTTTATGATACCAATTATACTTAATYCTGTTATTATTAATAATAATGGTGACATCCAAAAAATTCAATTTGTCACCACCCACCTCAAGTGTGAACTGTAGTCTCTCATGAAACGTGTTGAAACTCTTAAAGACTTCATCAACCTTCCCTGTAGGAACAGCCATAACAATGTCGTCAACATATCTAGCATAAAAAGGTATCTCAAATCCCAATGTTCTCAATGACCTTTCCTCCAAGTCGCGCATAACCAAGTCGGCAATTATCGGAGACAATGGCGACCCCATAGGCGTCCCAAAATTCTGCTTAAATATTTGATTGTCAAACAAGAAATACGTAGATTCCAAAATCATTTTCAATCCAGTTATAAACTCATTATACGGAATACTGCAATTTCTTGAGATCAATTCCCATCTTCTCGACACACTCTCGAGTGTCAAATCCAATGGGATATTTGTAAATAGTGAGATGACGTCTAATGAAATCAAATTGTAATTATCTTCAAACTGTAAGTTCTTAAGTTTCTCTATCAATTGAAAACTATTTTCCACGTGGCTAAAAGTGTGCGGTATATTTTCTGTTAAAATTTTTTGTAAGAAAGATGCTAGAGCATAAAATGGACTATCAATCGAGGAAACTATAAGTCTAAATGTCCTGCCTGGTTTGTGGGTTTTGGGAAGCCCATAAGCTCTCGGCAAAATGCCGTCACTGCAGTATAGTGATTTATACTTAGAAGTCGATATGTATTCTAAATCTCTCCACCTTGTGAGTAAACTACGCAAGTTATTAATCATCACTCTCGTTGGATCTTTTTTAATTTTGATATACGTGTTTGTGTCCTGTAACATRTCATTAATACTATTAATATATTCCGTACGATCCAACACCACCGTAGAATTCCCTTTATCTGACYGAGTTACTATAATGTTAGGGTTATTTTTTATAAACAATTTACTAAAATTTAATGGACCGCATCTCTATCTAGCGATTTATTGCTCAAACGCAATGAAAACTATCCATTTTTTAAATGAATGATAACCGGCGACGAAAAGTGGAAGATAGTTTATAATAATGTACAGCGCAAAAGATCGTGGGGAAAAAAAGATAAACCGCCACAAACCACACCGAAGCAAAATATCCACGCGAAGAAAGTCATGCTGTGTATTTGGTAGGACTGCAAAGGAATTGTGTATTATGAGCTGCTTCCGCAAAACCAGACGATTAATTCCGAGAAATATTGTTCCCAACTGGACCTTTCAAGGCAGCAATCGACGAAAAGCGTCCAGAATTGTCAAATCGTCATGGTGTCGTGTTTCATCAAGACAACGCTAGACCTCACGTTTCTTTGACAACACGGCAAAAATTACTGCAGTTTGGCTGGAATGTCTTGTCTCATCCGCCTTATTCGCCTGATATTGCATCGTCAGATTTTCATTTATTTAAACCTTTGCAAAATTCTTTTATTGGAAAAAATTTCACTTCTTTGGAAGATTGCAAAAAGCACCTTGAAGAGTTTTTCGCCTATAAAACTAGGAAGTTCTGGGAGGATCGAATTTTCAAATTATCTGAAAGGTGGCGCAAAGTTATTGAAAAAAACAGTGAATATATTATTGAATAAAATTATTTTTTAATATGAAAATTTTGTCCTTTAATTTTACCTAAAAATACGAAATTATTTTTTACTCAACCCAATAATTTTTATTAATTTTTTAAATCTATTTACCTGTTATTTTATTTTACATATATTTTACATATTATGTTACATATATTTTGTGTGGGATAGCTCGAAGGACCAGAACTATTTCAAGTTCGCGAAACGCGAGCGTCGCCGAAACAGCGCCGCTCGGCAGGAGCAAAAGGAGAGTGCAAGCACTGATTCTCGTCTCGATTGAGACGATGAGGATCGTGAGACTTAAGTGATGTTAGAGAAGGGGGAAATAACCTCTTCCTTTTCTTGGGTGTCACAAAGTTGATTGTTTATTTGTAGGAAGTCACGGACTGTTACAATTAGAATCCGGAATATTCTGGAATGTGCCAATTTGCGTGGCAATGGCGGGCGCACTAAAAGAACGCGTTACGAACTCTTGCTCGCGACACAAGAACGTACGGAGATCCGAAGCTGGATCACGGAGATCTTGACGCGAATAGCGGCTATCTGGAAAGCGTATATCTTGCGGAGAGCGGACATTTTGCCGCGGATTACAGCTCACGATACGGCCATGCAGCGCGAACAATTGCGTAATGACCGCGTGGAGAAACGAGAGCTATTCGCCTTTCTTGTTGCTTCTTCCCTACTCGGGAGCTTCTAATGATCGAACGGTTATTCGGCAAATGAAAGCACTCGCGTTGAGTCGAACTTGCGCGACCGCGAACACTGCAAACTTAAACCTTTTTTTTACTTGAAGACTGACTCTTCCGATATGTGTTTACGCTCCGAGCTTTCGAGGAAGAAGAGGAAGAAGAAGGCGGAAATGAAATGCCGCGTTATTGATTGATTAGCGACAGCGCTCCCAAAAGTAATCGGCGCCGCGGTGCGATATCGATCAAACTATTGATCGCGCGGTCGATCGTTCCAGGAGGTGGCGCCGCTCCGCGAATTCAGCGCACCACGAAACTATGACCGCGTGCTTTGAACTTTCGGTCGAACATTTATTTTTTCTTCTTTTTTTCTCTTTATTTTTTATTTCACATTCTTTTAGATTTTACCTTTGACTTCTACTTATACTTTTTTTCTTATATTTTAAGTATTTGATTTTTCAAATTAAAAAATGGAATTGAACTTGATTATCGTCTATAATCAATGAATTGATTATTTTTTCTATATTTTCTACATATTCCGCTAGTTTTTTCATCATTGATTTATGATTTCATCGTTTTACATCTCTTGACTCGGGAACACCAATCGTTATACATTTTTTATATTGTCTAGCAGTAATAGGATCTCTCATTGTTTCTCAATTTATGTTTGTTTTATAATTTTTCGCTCTCTAATTGCTCCTTGCTATCTAAACATGCCGGTATCTAATTACATATATATATATATATATATATATATATATATATATATATATATATATATATATATATATATGTAATAATTTATCTTTTTATGTAATTTTTATTATTTAAAATTTTAAATTGATAAAGATTATGTATAATAGAAACGTCCTTATTATTGTTTTAATTATTTGAAATACATATTTTTTTAAATCGTATTTTTTGACCTTTAATTTGCTCATCTTTGACTGTTATCTCTCCCTATTTTGCTTTGTAAATTAAATGAGCGTTGATTTATTTATTTATTTTTGTTTATTTTGACTTATGGAATCTTTTTGAATTATTAGAAAGAAATATTTTTTGTTCATAATGATCATCTGTGTTATTTGGGAATTATATTAAATATCTTTTGATAGATAGAAAAAGACAATTTTAATTAAAATGCTGATAATATTTAGGAATTTGCGATTTTATCGTATAATTTGTCGTATAATTTCAGGTATTTTTTTACTTTCCAAGTATATAATTCAATGAATCTCAGCTTTCGGCTTTAGCTTTGACCGCCTTTCTGCTTGCTACACATGTTACACACTCGCTAGACACGCTAGACACGAGTAACATTTGATAAGAAATTTAATAATTGAGATTTTAAGTTTTTGTTATATATTTAAAACCACTTGATCTTGAGCTTACCACTAGTAGCTGATATTATCATACCATACGAATTAATAAATGAGAATAGTATAATGACCATGACATAATCGGCGTTGCGAGGTGTAGCAATGCTTTGATCACCTCTTTGAATTTCTTAAAATAAAATAAAATAAATCTTCGGTAAAATAAAATAAATCTTCGGTAATTTTTAGTTTAGAATTTCCACTACTGATCACCTTCTTCATGTGTGCGATCTCATGCGCATACGTTTAACGACTCTTAGGTCCAATAATGCACGAAATTTAAAATCAAATTAAAAAATCGACTAGTCACTCGCAATATTTCTATTATATATAGCTCTATTCCAAATGGACCCATGTGGACAGTGGGGTGTATAGACAGTAGTGGTTAGGACGGCTACGCTATCCCGAACAAAAAAAAAACATCCTATCTGCTTGGGACCTAATCATCTAGAAGTTACAGCCTAAACAGTGTCTGCTTGGAATATTTCTAATTCATGAAGATAGTAGAATGTGAGAACAGTGTTTAGAAACAGTAAAACCTATTTGGATTTCAGGGTGTAAGGATAGTATTTTTAAAGCCCATATTTACTGATTTTTGAATTGCGAAAACCAAACTATAATTACCGATGTGCACTTAAGAAAATCTGAATCTTACGCAAAATTAGAAATACGATCCTCACATCCCGACTTCCAAATGGGTTTTTACTGTGTTTACGGGGCGTAACCGCCCCGAACTAATAATCACCACTGTCTCTCTCTTCATGAATTAGAAATATTCCAAGCAGACACTGTTTAGGCTGTAACTTCTAGATGGTTAGGTCCCAAGCAGATAGGTTGTTTTTTTTTTTCGGGACAGCGTAGCCGTCCTAACCACTACTGTTTATACACCCCACTGTCCACATGGGTCTAATTGGAACAGAACTGTATATAATATAAATATTGCGAGTGACTAGTCGATTTTTTAATTTGATTTTAAATTTCGTGCACTATTGGATCTAAGAGTCGTTAAACGCATGCGCATGAAATCGCATACATTAGAGACCCTATATCAAAGTCTGAATATGAGATTGACAACTTTTGATTGGTCCGTTTGTGGYAACTCCCGCTCCAATTCAAACTTCGAACCTTATAAATTCAGATAGGAGAAATGTATGCATAAACTGTTTAGAATATTTTTGTATTTTTAACGAAAATTATACATAGACTTTTTTTTTTTATACTGGGAAAATCCTTTATGGACACCCCTCCACCCGCTTGCTCAAGTCCCGACCTAACCGATCAGGACGAGCGCGGGCTTCGGGGTAGTGTCGGACTCTGTGTGGCGCCATGCTGCGACCAAACACCATACCGACTAAAAACCCAGTTTCACCGCTGCCTTATGAGGGGAGGGAAGGCAACTAAAGCTGCAGCACAATCCGTTCCCCCCCCCCCCCAGGCTGGCCCGTTGGGGCTTCACCGCACGCGCTTCCTGGACGCGTTACTTCACCATTGGCGCGGGATCTCTTTCGTCCCGCGGGCCGAGATACGTCGCACCCGCGGGCTTACCGGAGCCCGCGCCCTTAGCGCCGGCAGTTGGCTCGGCCGGCGCCGTCTCCTCCCTCCTTTGGTTGGGGGGGGCAATCTGTCTCCCCTTTTGTGCGGCCTTGGTCCGAACACATGTTCGGGCCTTCTCCAAGCGGGGGCCGCGGGGCGTTGCCATAGCCCCGCGGTGCGCCGCCCCGGCCCCCGCACCGGTTGCATCCCGGCATCGGGAAGCCGGGGCTACTCCCCCGGTCGGTCGGGCCCCGTTCCCCCGCGAAGTCGCCAACCCCTAAAATCGGGGCAGCGGCGGAGGAGGTGCCCGACGACACCGCACCCCCAACACACCACCGCGGGCTTCCCCCCTACCAGGGGGGAACGCTCGGACGGCCGCGGGAAAATCCGCCGGCCATCCTCTCCTTGTGCGCCGCTGGCTCTACGCCTTTGACCTCTTACCCCCAAGGGGGCGGGAGGCGGAGCCGCGGCGCTGCGGGCGGGGCCGAGGATTAAATTCCCCAGCCCGCATTCCCGTAACAGGGAGACCGCCGAGAATAACTTCTCGACGGTCACATCCCGGCGGGTGTCGGCGATAACATCCGCCGGGATGGAGGAACCTCGACTCCTCATCCCTTCGGCTCTATACTCCGGGGCCGCAGCCGCCCTCAATGGCGGCCGCGGCTCTCCTTTTTTTCTCTTGGGCTCCGGCCTGGGGGGCGGCGGAGGGCTGGACAGGCCACTCCGCAACACACCCCCCGCCGGTGCCCTCTTCCCATTTCCGCCAGGCCCGCAGGCGCCGCCGGCAGTCGCCACGCAAGGTGGCGGCCGAAGCCGGCCGGACGACGCCGCGACCGTGGCGAAGGATGGCGCGCTTACAGGGGGGCGGGGAAGGGCCGGAGCCCGTACCCTCCGCTTTATTCCCCAGTTCGCGCCCCTCACCAACGGGGACGCCGGCAGGGGCCATGTCCCCCCTACCGGTCCCTTTGACCTTGGCGGAGGGATTGGAGGGAGCGCTGTCAGCGCTATGCGCAGCGCGCTGCCTCCTCCTCCTCCGCAGTCTCTCGCTCGGGGTGGGGGACGTCCGCGGGCCGCGGGAGGCTGGAGCGCCATCAACCGCAGGCCGCGCGGGGATGTCCTCACCTGGAACGCAGACGGAGTTACCCTCCGCCCGCGCACTCCTCATCGCTGATATGGCGGGAGGGTCCCGGGACACAGGTGAAGTTTGGACACTCACATCCACGCGAACCACGGGAGTACCCCCCACCGCGGCGTCTTGTCGTGTTAAGCGACGGTCCGCCTGCACGCATGCGTCGCGGGTTTTGACCGCGACTGCGGGGTATATACCCCGCCCATTCATCGGCCCTGCCAAGGCAGGGAGAGCGTGGGACCCAGGGACCTTAAACCTGGGCCCCCGCT
Source organism: Cephalotes varians (assembly GCA_037157785.1). Lineage (NCBI taxonomy): Eukaryota > Metazoa > Arthropoda > Insecta > Hymenoptera > Formicidae > Cephalotes > Cephalotes varians. The sequence goes on along the minus strand of JANQDE010000158.1, from coordinate 123,346 downwards.
CTACTCGCTCCAACAGGTCATCAAGGGTGTCCTTGGACCTGTCGAACCACGCGACCCTAAGGTTGAGTTCAACCATCGCATTGGCCAACCACCCAAAAATTTTGTCGAGGCCTCGCAGAGCGAGGAGATCGAAATCTCCATCTAGCTCCGCCTCGAGTCCCAACACCAACTCGTGGAGGTCGTCATCCAGGTCGCCGAGAAACTCCCCAAAAGAAGAGCCACGGTCGGCCCAGACCCCACACCTCGCACACCCATTCTCTCTACACTCAGTGGAATCCATCATAACGAGAGTGATCCCACTGCCCGCAGCGGCTGGACCAGCCGGGTATACCCTCACCTCCCCAGAGACATGACCTAGGGAGGGCCCCGAGTTCCCCCGGGAGGCTGGCTTATGTCTCGGGCCCCGGGATTTCTCAACCGGGACTCCAGCCCCTTACTCACCATAGGCAGGGACAAGTCCCAACTCCCGTGGCTTTCAGGGGTCCCCGGCCGCCGACAACCGGGGCACCGCTGCGGGCGCCGCCACGCGGGGGGCCCCACGGACGGGGTATTGGGCGAGGAGGCCCCCTCCAAGCCCTCACCCGCCGTGGCGACCGGCACGTCCACCACGGGGGGGGGGAGTAAACTCTCCCCCCCGGAGGACTCCCGCTGCCCGGCGACCCTCTTCGGAAGGGGCGCCGTCGAGGGACGCCGGGCTCACCTCGTGCCGCCGGACCCGGACCCCGGATTACCTCCGGGCGGCTCACGGCGGCACACGTAGGGACCCACGGGCCCAGACCTCGGAATACGTCCGAGCGGCCCCGCGGGTCCCCACTCACCTTCTGTGCCGGCGGATCCAGACCTCCGGGACACATCCCGGAGCGGCTCACGCCGGCACGTGCAGGGAGCACTCGGGCCCAGACCTGGGAAACGTCCCAGCGGCCCCGAGGCTCCCCGCTCACCGCTGGTTTTAACGTGTTTTCCTTCACGGTGAGACTCTTAGCCACCGAGGCCCCGAGTCATCCGTTGTTTCCGGTGTCCTCGAAAGGACCTGCGGACCCAACGGAGACCCTAGGGGTATCGGAGGAGCTCCCCCACCACGCCAAGGTGGTCCCACAGTCGGGGGAGATACATAGACTTACTATCATATCTTTGAGGTAATAAAATATTTTTTCTTTTATTATAAATTCTTAACCTCAATACAACAAATTTAGCAATTATTTTTATTAACAGATTATGGCACTCTAAATATCACGTTTAATTTTAATTACATTAATATTAAATATTTCATTTATCTTATTGTAAAAAATTTAAACGTATTAACTTCGCAAAGAAGTGAATTGTTTGTTGGTATCCAATCTTCTCGATTAATATTTTTTACACATACAATTTGTCGTTCAGGATTTCTAGGAAATCTTTTCATCGTATATCCTTTGACAACTGAATTATTACAATATGGAACGGTGCAGCTACCCATTTTTTTACTATAAATATTTAATTAATGTTTTTATTTCTAATATTAATATTTGTGACGTTGCCAACAGCTTCCACTTGAAAAAATATACGAATATACATATTATGATGGCTGCGTTCGGGCAGACGCTACTAGCGCTCAAAATCAGGAGACACGGTAGTGTCTCGGGTGTCAAGTATATCGAACGATATTCAAGTATATCGGGAGATATACGCCGCCCGAGAAGCTACCGTGTATCTTTACGCGAGCCGGAGAGATGCGAGCACCTGAGATTTTTGTATCTAAAAAACGACTGAACCGATCAAATTCTAAATAGGCTCAATCGATAGCTTGGGTATGAATTACATAATAAAAGTGTTTTTATTTTTTCTCTGCATGCACTACGAGCGGAGATATTGCAATGCAAAGTCAGATTTATTAAGTAATTTTACATTAAAAAACGTCATTATCATTGTCACTAACGTCATCGTCGTCGTTTGTACGGTTGTAATTTTCGTCACTAGGAGAGGCGCTAGAGAGAGGCGCTAGCGATCGAGCTCAAGCCTCTGTCAGTTTCGAGTCGCGCGTGGAGGAGATTACACACACGCATACACACACGCGTCCACGCGCTTACGCTCCCACGCTCTCACGCGCGGACGAACGGACAGACGGACGGACGCGCCCACGCTCCCACGCGCGGACGGACGGACGGACGGACGCGCCCACGCTCCCACGCGCGGACGGACGGACGGACGCACCCACCCAGCAACCACCCCACCCATCCCCACCCCCACCCCGTCCACCTCCACCATCCCACCCCACCCACCCCCACCTACCCACCCACCCAGGCTCCTACGCGCCCACGCGCCTACCCGCCCACGCGCTCACGCTCCTACGCGTCCACACTCACACGCGGTCACACGCCCACGTTCCCACGTGCCTCCGCACACACACGCCCACCTGCCTACGCTTCCACGCACCCACGTTCCTACGCGCCTACGCGACAAGCGCCTACACTCCCACGCACACACGCGTTAATACGCCTACGTTCCCACACTCCCACGCGCCTAATCGCCAATCCGCCCACGCGTTTACGCTTCCATGCGCCCACGCGCCTACCCGCCCACGCGCTCACGCTCCAACGCGCCCACGCTCACACGCTCACACAACGCCCACGTTCACGCGCTCACGCGGCTACCCGTTCATTAATTGAATTTTTCATTATGTATGTAAAAAATATAAAGTAATTTAAGAAATTACAGAAAAAATAGAAAGAATATTAAATATTGAACATAACAGTATATCAAAAATTCACTCTTGGTCAACGTGTGTTTTTTTCATTTATAATTTATTTAGAGGACAATCTTATTGCTAAAACAAGAACAATTAAATTAAATATTAACCATTAACTGCCACACTTCTCCAGAATCGCATAGCTGCCATGCTGGGACGTCTCAGACCCCAGCCACAAAATCACTTATTGCAAAGAAGCTATTGACTTTTTTGATTTGAAAAACTTCTTAGGTAGTTATCATAGTGTGTTTTAATAATTTTTTTTGGCCACTTTGCCGGAAACTAATATAGAGAGCGTAAAAAAATTCGAGTACGCAAAATACCGAAAAAATGCTTGTTTTTACAAAAAAAAAAATTATAAATTTTTCATTTTTGCATAGTAAGGGTCAAAAATTTAACACGATACTCGTAAGTTGTTGTACTTTAGAGGAAAAAATCGTTTATCAGTCGATTTTTAAAGAAATATTCATTGTGAGGAATGAAGGAACGAATTTCCGGAAAAAAAAATCACTCATTTTGTCTCAAAAGATATATTTTATTTCTTAAAAAAAGAATACTTTTACATAAAAATTGAACATATACATATAATATAATACATAATCCATAATACATAATATAATGATATAATAATACAATATAATATAATAATGTAATATAACATAACATAAATAAATTAATTGTGCCTAAACAATCATTACAAAGTGAAATGCGATGTTCATCGCAAACAGGAACGTTTGTTGCATTGCACACATCTCATCCGTTTTTTTTATCCTTCTTCCGATTGCAGAAGCCGCATCTCTTCCTCGTAGACAATTTCCATCGCTCAAAAGTGCTTGGACGCGTCGAAGCTCTGTTATACCTGATCTCTGTTGCAGGGCTCTAGTGATCCACGCGAAGCCATTTTTTTCTTTTAGTTTTACATGTGTACTTCTAAATCATTTAATGCTTTCTATATTGCACGAAACGCAATATTATAAATAAAATAATATTCTTATTCTATTACAAATTATAAATTATCTAAAATAACCTTTACACTAGAAATACTATTCTTTAAATTAAAAATCGGAATTTGATAGAATTATCGGGGTTTTAGAATAAAAATATTGGGTTGGAACAAAAGTTCGTTTTTTTAGCTTAAAATTCTATTTACAACATTTTCATCAAATTTTTCATCAAAAATGAATGAAATTTAAATTWMAAAAAAAGKATTTTAAAGCTTGAAATCTCTACTTAAYTACTCAAAAGCTTATCATATTTTTTGAGTTTATGTGAGTTTGGTAATTTTTACATACAGAAAATTATGAGTTGAAAATGATGGAAAATTTTTTTCTTACTTTGTTG
>JANQDE010000158.1:81318-92184 GCA_037157785.1 Cephalotes varians | reverse complement strand
TCCGGAATATTCTGAAATATAGGTCACTTCCGGAGCAGCGCGCGGCTTGCTCCGAGAGCAGGTGTCTGACAGCGCGCTGACAGGTGTACGGAACGACACCGTGGCGCCATCCATCGGAAATTTCTTACAGTTCGGCCAGCCTGACTGAATTTCGTCCTGAAGTTAATACATTAATGATGATTTATTGCTCATTGACTAGTTCTTTTTTTTCACAGTTTCACACACGACTTATTTCGACAACTTACACGCTACTTAACATTATTTTCCGCTATCTTACAATGTAACTTAGAAACCAAATSTAAAACTATCTTAACGCTATAACTTAAGCTACCCATCACCATTAACTACCCACAAGATTATTTATTTCGCAGTACAAAAATATGAAATATTATTTATTTCGCAGTACAAAAATATGAAATATTATTTATTTATGTTTGACACCATTATGGCGGTTTACATATGAGTTTCACCCAATATTTCAACTTATCCGACGAAAGGATGGAATTGTAAGGTTTCGTGCTAACATTAAATCCTGGTATGTCGCGGATGACATACCGGTTATTTCCTAAGGATTTATGAATCATGTATGGTCCTTTATATTTTGCCTTAATTTTAGCGTTTTCGCCGGGTTTAATTCGCATGTCACGGATCAAGACATATTCGCCTTCCTTATATAAGGTGGGTTTACGCGAATGCGTATCTTTGTATTCCTTGTTGTAGCGTCGCACTAGGTCTGTTACTGAGTCCGCTATTTCCCGAGCTTTACTCCTTTCATTCTCCAACACGGAATCGATTTCTGACAATCTTTTGACAAAGATAGTAAAATTATAATCATCGTGGCTTCTTTGTTCGTAACCGAACAGAAGCTTCGACGGTGAGGAATTAATCACTGCGTGGTAAGTATTATTTAACACATACTGTAAGGTGTGGAGTTTTTCTTTCCACTCATCCGAAGTGGAACACAGTTTGGTAAGTGAACTTTTAATGAATCGATTCACGCGTTCGACCAAGCCATTGGCCCAGGGTGACGCTACAGCAACTTTTCTGTGTTTGATTCGTAGGCTCTGTACAAATTCTTCGAACTCTCGCGACGTAAATGCGGTCCCTCGATCTGACACGAGATTGGACGGCTTCCCAAAAACTGAGAAAACATTTTCTAAATGTTTTACAACTTCTTTTGTAGAAGTGGTTCGAACGGGACATAGCCACGTAAAGCGAGTGAAAGCGTCGACGATAACCAATATATGTTTGTATTTATCGCGAGTTTCTTGTAAAGGTCCGAAGTGATCTAGATGTAGAGTTTCCATAGGAACTTTCGGCGCAGGGTAGAGAGACGTCTCACCCTCTAAACGATTAATAGAGTCATTGCTCATAATGCAAGCGAAACAATTGTTTACGTAACTATGTACCCTTTTCCGCATAGAAGGGAACCAATAGTTTTGTGCTATTCCTTCATACGTCTTGTTCTGACCTACATGGGCCATGTCGTCATGGTAGACGCGCATCAGCGCGTGCACCATTGCGTCCGGTACAACGAACTTCAGTTTCTCGTTATCCTTCCTATAGACTAACCCGTTTACTAGAGTGAACTTTTCATTGTCACTAAATTCCAACTCATTAGCGATCTCTTGAATTCGCGAATCAGTTAACTGCCGCAACTCGAGTTCTCGTTCCAACGGAACTTCACTGACGTAGGCTACGCTACGGCTCAACGCATCTACATGTCTCATTTTCTCGGCGGGCCTGTGTGCCATTTTAAAATTATAATTTTGCAACGCGAGCGTCCACCGCGCGATGCGAGGATTAAGACTGGCCTTTGTTACCGCGTATACCAGCGCGTTACAATCGGTGACGATCGTAAAGCATAATCCGTAGAGATATAAGTGGAAACGTTCTACTGCCCGAACGATAGCTAACATCTCTAGCTCAAAACTGTGATACTGTGATTCGGCCTGATTAGTCGACTGACTGAAGTACGCGACTACAGTCCATTTTCCATGTTCTTGCTTCTGGAGAAGCATTGCACCGATTCCTGACGCGCAAGCGTCTGTGTGTAATTCAGTTTCAGCGGCGGGATTGTATAAACTCAGGACCGGCTCCGAATTAAGCTCTTTCTTGAGCGTATCATAAGCGCGTACGCATTCTACATTGAATTCAAATGGAACATTTTTTCTCAAKAGACTGTATAAAGGCTTAGCCTTGATTGCGAAATCTTTTATGAATTTGCGAAAATAACTGGTCAATCCCAAAAAACGTTGAACTTCCGTTACGTTAGCCGGCTGTTTATAGTTCTTTATAGCCTCAGTGTGTCGAGGACTTAAGGTTATTCCCTCGACCGAAACAATGTACCCGAGAAATTCTATTCTTCGTTTTAGGAACTGACACTTATCATAATTTAAACTRAATCGGTATTTCTTTAACCGGACGAGGACGTCCTTCAAAATCAACAAGTTTTCTTCGACGGTTCCAGAAGGGATCAATACATCATCCATATAAACGATAACCTTGTCCTCTCGCACTAACGGCTGCAAAACAAACAGTAATCTCTTTTGGAATTCGGCCGGTGCTTCCGCGTAACCGAAAGGAAGATATTTATATTCGTATTGCCCATCRGGCGTAGCGAAGGCAAAATATTTTGTTGAATCGTCCGCGACTCTAATTTGATGGAAGCTATCCTTTAAATCCAATAATGTGAATACCGACTTATTCGCAAGTTGAGTAAGGCAATCTTCAATTACCGGGAACGGGTATTTCTGTTTGTGAATGCGACTATTCAGCGGCCTGAGGTCCACACACATCCTCAACCGACCGTCTTTCTTTCTAACGGGCACTATCCGTGCACAGTAAGAGGAGACGCTTGGTTTGATGATCCCTCTTTCGAGCAGATCATCCGTTATCTTTCTTAGTTCTAATCGTTCGCTGTGCGCAAAACGTCTCGGCGCGAAAGCGTATACCGACTCATCTTTTAAATGTACCGACACCGAATAATTATCTTCGACGGGTGAAATATCGCTATTTTCGACTTCGCTTATAATTCGTATTAACCGCTGTTTTGTTTGAAAGTTGAAATCTATCTCTGTCTGTTGTAGTTGACCCTCAAATTTCGTCAACATATTATCATCTACGAACAAAGGCAATTCGGCAAGAAGACCCAATCTATTTTTCTCTTCTTCACCTTCACCTTCGCGAAATCTAAACACTACGGTCAGATTCTGAGAACCAAGGAAGTCTCGACCCAAAATCAAATCGTGAGAAAAAGCTTGATCCTTGATAACAAACAAGGTTACCTTGAACCGTTTCTGTTTTAATAAAGACAGAGTTAGATTTACTTCTACAGTACCTATCACCTCTAACGGTAAATTTTTTATATTGATGAATTTCCTAACCGTTAGACAGATCTCGCACGCGAAATATTTGCGATACGCTAAATATATGGAGTACTTTACAAACGATGCTGAACTGCCAGTGTCTACCAGAGCTGCTAGGCTGCAATTCTGCTCCTCGATGGAGTCCACGACGACCGATGACTCACGGAGCTCCAAATGATTCTTAACTGGCTCCGCAATGAAGGCGATCGGCTCAGCTGATGATCCATCTTCAGTTACGACGGCGGGCGTCGACGGCGTCCGCTGCTGCATCTGCTGGTTGCGGCCCTTCTCTTTGGCCGCGGGGCAATCGTATTGCCGGTGACCCGATTTCTTACAGAAGAAGCACTTCACCTCTTTGCGACAGTCTTGGTGCGCGTGGCCGAAACCACCGCAATTACGACACGGTTTGGCTTTATTCTTTGTCACACCTCCCGTCTTCCTTTCTGAGTCTAAGCAACCCTCTGCTATGTTTCTCATTCTCATCGACAAAGTCTTCCACGGATTACGAAGTGAGAGAGAGCGCCGCGGCTCTCACCGGAGCGGATACGATTCCGCCAATAATCAAGTGGATCACATCCCTTGGCGGCAGGTCCAATCCGTGTATTAACGATAGCTTTGAAAGCACGTATTGGTCAAATGTTTCTTTATGAGCCTGCCATTTCTTTGCCTCGACTCTCTGCATCACTTTGAAGAAGGGAATCTTCTTATCAAACATTTTCGTGATTTCCCTTTTCAGGCTCACCCACGACTCGGTCGACGGACCATCTTGCAGGTCGTACCACTGTCTCGCGTTTTTGACCAGCTTGCTAGAGGCTGCCAGCAGGGTCACTGCATCACTTGCTCCATGAATCAGAGCCACTTTGTCCACTCTCTTCGTCCAGACATTGACATTATCTGTTTCAATTCCCCCAAACTCGGGGATTTGCGTAGCCAACCACTTTGTCGCACTAGCGTTCACATAATTGTCCGAGTTGCGCTGTGAACCAATTGTTACGGGAGAGATCCTCTCTCCTACGTCCACTCTCACCGGTAGCTCCACCAACGGTTCCTCCATTTGCGCTATCATCTCCGGCGCTTCTTCTGCTGCCCGTGGGGCCCCTCCGCCCGGTGGATTGATTCTTTCTATCACCTCTCGGAGGAACTGTTGTTGCTGCAAAATCATATGCTGTTGCAGCTGCATAATTGTCTGACGAAACGTTTCCGCCGTCAACGACGTACCCGTTCCAACGGGGCGCTCCTCCTGGGAAGAGGCCCGGGACGCCGCATCGGAGCACTCCGGCTCCCCTTCGATTTGTGGCTGACGAGTGCGCGGCATGACCAGCCACGATCGACACTAATTATCTTTCACTTTTCTTTTGAGAGACTTGACACGGTTTCCCTTGAACCACTCACACCGGTTTCTCACTACTCCGTGTTCGGACGGCCAATTTTTATTACCTGGCACCGACTGATGCAGCGTGTGCTGCGATCCCACTTCTAAGAAATTGTAGAGAATCTTTCCGTTGAATATTTAAATGTTCGAATAATAATTCCGGCACGCGTCTCTACGTTAACATCGCCGGATTCGAATGTTAACGGCTTGGCCAGGAGTAAGGATGGGTAAACGGTTTCAACTAAACGACACTTCGACTTGTAATTCGAGTATTAACACTTTATTCCGACTAGGAGAACATCTCCTTACAAAGCTTAGCGACTTTCGACTAGCGACCGAACGATGAACCGACTTCGGTTCCCGACGATTAGATGCTCGCGATTACTCTTAAACCGGAGCAACGACTTCCTCTCGGTACGGCCGATCGACGAGGAGTGATTGCTCCGATTTTGGGCGGAAGATCGATCCGGTGATCGACGATTCCAGGCTAYTCCGGAATATTCTGAAATATAGGTCACTTCCGGAGCAGCGCGCGGCTTGCTCCGAGAGCAGGTGTCTGACAGCGCGCTGACAGGTGTACGGAATGACACCGTGGCGCCATCCATCGGAAATTTCTTACAGTTTCTTTATGAAACCAGTCAATAAAAAGCTCATCATTAATTCTTTTTAGCGACAAATTCAAAAAATTAAGACAATGGCTTGACTCGTATTCTATTGTGAATTTCAATCTGTCATGGTAATCGTTAAACTTACTGAGAATAATATCGATCTTGTCAGTAGGAGCCGCCATTCTTCTTGTCATGACCGCTGACGCACATTCGTTACCTCAACGCTACATGAGATGGACGTTAATACAGTATTTGTAACGCATGGCTCTCTTTTTGCTCCATAATTTAATTGCCCAGACAGCACAATAACGTTTTAAAAATATATTTAAAATGTACATGTTGGATATTTTGGATATATTAAAAACATCCAGATTAGATCCATGGATATTTTAAAAACATTTTAAAAACATCCAGTGTTACCATTTTGGACTTCTTAAAAACGTACATTTTAGGATGCAATGGACTAAAACTGGACTAAATTAATATATTAAACAAATTTTAGACCACATTCCAGACAAAATTATTCTTATAGATTTTTATACCGTTGAAAATTTTCAACACAGCACAGATGTCCTAGAGATGTTCTAAAGACGTTCTTAAGATGTTCTTTGGATAAAGTGTGCTGCGTGGAACGGTTTTATAAATGAAATTGCTTCATCACGTCACATTTTTTAACTATTTTAGCTCAAAAGTATTCAAAAGTGCCATTTTTAGTAACTTTAAGTTTAATTTTTTCAAATATGATGTGATGTGATACAGCAATTTTGTTTGCGGATTCGTTTTTAATGACAAAAAATCTATAAGAATCACATCTCATCTAATTTGACCTAAAAAGAAATTTAAATTTATCACACAGTATATGTTAGACCAAATAATTTATTCAAATATTTAAGTATTATTTATACACTTATGTATTCTTATATATAATAATAAAAATTATATATTAAATTTGTAATAACGACTTAGAAAAGAGGACTTAGTTAAATTAAAATATTTTGTAATTCTATATACTATTTCACAAAGTTAAGATTAATTAAAGAAAAACACCCAATTTGCTTGTTCATTGGCATATTATTTTCATTATAAAAATATATTTCTTATAAAGCATAAGTTTAAAGTATTTTAGTATACAATGTTTCAATATAATGTTTTTAAACATATTGTTTTGTTCCAATTATATCCACAGCACTATATTATTTGGTTCAACATATTCTTACGAAAAAATAAACCCAGCTATTGGAAGTTTATTTCGAAGTTAACCCTCAATTTGAATATCAAGTTCGTTAAAAAGCTATTATTTTGAACCGCCAATGCCTAGTTGAGTGTATTTTTTCGTAAGAGTGATCTCTAAAAAAACGAAAAATTAAAAAATAAAAAATAATAAATCACGTTTTGGATCAAATAGACCTGAACAAAGCAATAAAATTAATATTTTTTTTGTTTCTCAACATAATATTTTCCTTAATACGTATATAATTATTTTTTTGTCATTATGTTCTTATTTATATCTCACGAAGTATTATTTTTTTATTTTCCCTCTTTCTGCAGCTCTACGCAGCCATTCTGCAATATTTTTCTCAGCTTCTTTTATATTGGCAGTTTGCCTTTTTGGCAGATTTGCCTTTTTGGACGCATCTAAAATAAATCATCATTAACATTAAATATATAACCATGATAAAAACTTATAAAGAATAATAAAAGAACAATACCAGTATGATGGTCTTCTTGGGCTTTTGATCAATATCAGTTCTCAATTTTAAATGATTTGTATTAGGAAAGCACGTACGTTTATTAATGTAAGTTCCTTCCTCATGGCATTTAGTACATGAACGATAACCCATATGACCAACCGTACAGGTAATATAAGCTTTTGCTACTGCATCACATATGAAATAAGACATTTTTACAGAATAATGCTTATTATCAATAATAATTCCAGTATTAATAACTTTTGTAATATCCTCTACGAAATCCTTTAGGTAACAGTTAGCTTCTTTAGGCTTTGCATAGCCATGATAAATGCCAATCATATCAACATTACTATGAACTTTAATAAGCCGACATAAAATAGGATAAACTTGACTTCCAGAACTCTTTGCTAAAGGCAAACCATCTATATTAATTGCAAGTTCTATTTCAGTACTCTTTGGAAAGTCATTTGAATAACGTATAAGATTCTTTATACAATTTTCTACACCAAAATGATAATATTGGCCAGGTTCAATAACTTTGTTTTTAATTTCACGACAAGTTCCTAAGAGACTTCGAGCATTAACAGACAATTCAGGAATATGAAACTTTAATAATTTTAATAAATCATTTAATGCTATGCGAAACATTATGCTTTAATGACCATTGTATAACTGTTAAACTTGATTTTATATTTCCTTCTAAATTATCTTCTTGCATATTCATATATGTACTAGAGTTGATTAAGTTTGGAGAAGGTAATGAAAAATATTCATTTGACTCATCAGATTCATTATGCGTTAGATTTAATTCTACAGTATTGCTTTGAAAAAGTTCTGATTGTGTGACACTTGTGGATGGCTTAGGAGATTGTGTTACACTTTTGTTCGATTCAGGAGATAATCTCTTGGCAATTTTAGATAAATCATCAATAAAAGATTCTTCTTGAAGAATCTTTCTCTTTACTCTCATATAATGCTTTTTCATTTCTGACATTATTAAATTTTTAACTTACAGATTAACTTAGATGACTGACTGAAACAAAATATAAAGCTAAAAATATAAATTTATGTAATAAACATAAACTAGATGTTTGTAATATGATTTATTTTATAATATTAATAAGTCTATTAATTTTTAAAATTTTAAATGCTTTTTATAATATAATAAATATATAATATAATATAATATAATAGCAAAATCATAGAAGAAAATTAAAGCCTATACAAAAAATAATATTTTTAGAATTATAATATTTATCATTATTGATAATATGCACAAAATTATTTTATCTTATTTAAAGAAAGTTATATAAGATATTCAAAAATACATGTACATATATATACTTTTGAATATTCTTTTATTTTTAATTAAACAAAGCAAGTTTAGCAAGTTAAACAAAAAGTAARTAGAGTTAAATGTAAGTTAATTAATAATACTAACGTAAAAACCAAATTAAAAAGTACACATTTAAATTTCAGCTGTCTAATCTCAGGAATTTAGCATAAATCTTTTGAGGCTAATACATTTCTTCAAAAATGCTAAAAATTTTATGATTATCTCTATGTCTTCACATGTCATATAATTAATGTCAACGTTTTATGAACATTGTTGTTCAGTTTATCAGAGCAAAAAGTAACCTGATACTAGTGATATTTTAGTATGTCAGATTGCTTTTTGCTTTGATAAAGTGAATGTCAAAACACGAAGACGACTCCTGCATAGATATCTAATAATAAAGTGTTATCAAGACACACTGACTATATTTCGAAGAACAAAAGTGAAATCGAAGCATAAAAGTGGGATAATACTAAGTCTAATGATTTAGGTGCATTTAGTATTACAACCACTCACTGAGCGCTCAGTTGTAGTACTGAATGTACCCATTGCATCAGCAATCCTTCAAAAATTTTGTAACGGACAAATACGTCCAAACCGTATGTACCTCAAAATTTAATACTTGAATCCTGTTGAATCCTGGGCCAAGCTGGCCAAGCAGTAGTGATGGAAATTTGCAGCTAACGTGCAACCGGTGCAGCCAGTGGCCAGTACAAGGGAGCGCGTGCTGTCAGCCATCCYCTCCACTAGAGTTCCTACAATACCAGAGCCTGGCATTCCCTCTATCCTCTCTTGTGATTGGCGTGTCCTCCATTCTCTTTTGTGATTGGCGTGTACATAATAGCAGTACCAATCGAGAACGCACATACATTCATATCATCAATTGAGTAATTAATTACGCATGAGTTGCACCCGTGTTCAGAACGTTATTTTTACATAAAATACACGAAGAAACCATGTTTATATAATAATTCCGATTTTAGCAATGTTTGCAGCGATGCAGCATTAACACAATACACTTAACGAATAACACAAGCAAATAAGGTTATAATACAGAGGTCCCTGATTTACAATGTACGCTATTGTTCCCCTTCTCCTTGAACCAAATTCAACCAATAAAACAATAGAAAGAGAGTCACGAGCAGCTTAGAAAATTTTTTGCATGAAATGAACATTTTTAAAATGTCTAAATGTAAACATACTTTGTACATTGAATAACGTATGTTTTTAAAACATTTGTACTAAGTCCATGGACGTTTGGACCAGATTGAAACCAAGTTTGGACGTTCAATGGATGTCTTGTGCTGTCTGGGTGTAAGTAAACGCAGAAACTGTTCTGATCTACTAATGTTCGTACAGGAAAGATTTATAGATAAAAATTTATATTCATTATTTTACATTATTATTTTCAAAACTAGCTAATATACCTACTTAGCGGTCGTACTTTTAGACAACAAAGCTGGTTTCACTTAAAACGGTCAAACTTTTGTATTTCATTTCCAATGGACTCTGCCTATTCTCGCGAGGGTACCGACGAAGGAGCTACGTTTTATTAATTTTATATCGTACTGACTTCGCAACTTGTAACAATTCGACTATTATGATCACTGTACCGGTACATTATTTTATATTTATTACTACTGTTAATTTGTAAGACAATCGTAAAAGTTTAAATTAATTATGGGACGTCGATCTCGTTCAAATTTCATTCATGACTCACACCAATTATGTAGATTATTTATAGAGTTTTAAAAGTGACTGAAGATGGCTAAGTAAGCCGAAACGTCCACGAATTATATGTATTATTTAAAATTTAACTGTTTAAGCTACATCTAAATTTTGCTCGTTACATTGGCCTTGTACACTCTTTTTTGTTTTGCATACGAGCAGCAATTTCGTTAGAAGAAATAAATACGAAAAAAAATATTATAAAGATTTTGATTGTATTAAATGTTATATTAAGAATACAAATTACAAATATTTAGTATATCATTTAAAATAATTCATTTTCTTTATGTAATGGAGCAACAACATATTTCTCACTTCCATATGGTATATGAAACATTTCCATTTGATCCATAGGATCTCACACACTTGTACATCCCCTGGATATCTGTTGGATAACTAAGACCATTCAGAATATCTTATGGTTATTGCGATATCTCAAAATGACATCCGTTGGACATCTATGGAATAAAGTGTGCTATGTGGGATATAACAGTTTAAACTGTATTAAGTTATTAAGCATTATTATCAACTGCATAGGTTATTAAAGTAAACAATAGTAAATAAGTATCGTACAATAAAGATTAACACATATAAAGAACTTATAACTTATTTACATTTATAAACGCATGATAAGTATTTCGTGTTGGATTGTAAAATAAGACTGTTTATCTGGAATTTAATATTTCTGAAACCAAACTATTGAGAATATTGACAAAAAAACTATATGTTTTTTATATGCTATTGACGTTAGATAGTCACTAAA
>JANQDE010000158.1:43789-80813 GCA_037157785.1 Cephalotes varians | reverse complement strand
AAGAGAATCATGCATCAATTTGTACATGTTCATGAACATTTCTCGTTCTTAGAGTTACCTGGAATCAACGGCGTGGACGTGACGAAAATCTGATCTCATCGGGGTGCTTGATTTACGTGAGTCCCCTTGCCTCTCACTTTCGGGATGCTTGATTACAGTGAATCCCCTCGCCTCTCACTATGTACCAGACTAACTTTACAGAAGATGTTTAGAAACGTCTCCTTCAACGGCTAGGCATATGCGCAATCGACGCTGAAGTGAAAGCGTTCTTCGTAACATTTCTTCAGGAATTAGTGCCATTGCATTACGCGATTCTGCATATCATCGGGAGTTGTTGGCTCTGTAGCAAAAACAATCTCTTTCACGTAACCCCATAAAAAATAATCGCATGATATTAAGTCTGGTGAATTCGGTGGCCAGCGAATGAAACCATTTTTGCCTATCCAACGTTGAGAAAACCTTTCATTTAAATAATCGCGGACAACACTCGCACAGTGAGCGCCATCGTGTTAGAACTACATGCCTCTGAGAGTTTGCAAATTGATGTCTTCCATCAATTCTTGCAGATCAGTTTGCAAAAACTGCAGGTACATCGTTCCGTTTAAATTGGCATTAAAAAAGTGTGGTTCAACAATTTGCCCATCCAATATTCCGCACCAAGCACTCTCCATTAGTGCTGATTGTCTATGCGACGTAATCAAAACGGATTAACATCTGAATAGTAATGGTAGTTGTGGCGATTGAAATTTCCGTTGTTGTGGAATGAGGCCTCATCACTAAAAAGCATCCTTTCGAAAAACATGTTATCTTCTTCCATCTTTGCAAAGCCCACCGACAAAATTGAACGCGTACCCCTTTCTGATCATCAGTCAAAGCCTGATGTTTTTCAATGTGGTACGGGTGGAAGTGATTCACCCTTAAAACTCGGTTTACCATAGAAAGAGAGGTGTGCAATTCGAGGCTGATTCTGCGCTGACTTACATGCGGGTTGAATGCAACCATCCCCAAAATAGCGATATTCAACACGGTTTCCTCTGTGCGATCTTTTTTCTTTCGTTGACGTCTCAATCGACCACGTGCTCTAGCGATAAGATTTGAAATTGTTTGACGAGAAGGATGTCGATGATTTGGAAATCGAAGTGCATAAAGACGAGCACATTCTCTAGCATTTTCATTACTTCTGCCATATTCAATTATTATGTCTACAATTTCCGTGGGTAGATAATCAGTCATTGTTACCATGCTAGATTCTCGTAAAAACAACTTAAGATGTATCTCATACCGTGACATTTAATGAAGCATATGAGTAATTCTTTCAAATCATGTAAGTAATTATCCGATACTTCTTTCTTTTGTAATGAATGAAACGTTGCCTAAGGACGAACGCGATACGATCTAAGAATGCAATAATGGAAGTCCGAACAAAAATGACATTACATTACATCATTACATCAGACTAACATTAATCATCCAATCAACGCGACCAAGTTGAGACTGGCCGCCAAGTTGGTCGCCAATTTCATTTTTTTACGCGGGTGTCATCGTTCATTTTTGTTCGTACTATCTGCAAGAGTTGATGGAAGACATCAATTTGCGAACTCTCAGAGGCATGTGGTTCCAACACGATGGCGCCTTGGCACACTGTGCGAGTGTTGTCCGCGATTATTTAAATGAAAGGTTTTCTCAACGTTGGATAAGACGAAAAACAAACATTTTTTCTTTAATTGTTAAATCTCCTCAAAAATTGGATTTGCATGAAAAACATGTCAGACAATTTTAATGCAGAATTTTATGTTCTTTCAGAATATGCAATGAAAAATACTACATTCCATTTAGAAAAACAAAGTTGACCTTCATATGAGCTTCATCAAAAACTCAAGCCCATCATCTTGTGTCCCCCTCCGAACCCTACAACTTTTGTCTGAAACATTTTTCTCTAAACTCAACAGCGTTTGAAATATTTGCCTGATTAGATTAAAATGAAACATCCTGTATATAAATTGATTATTCCGGCTTCATGCAAAGGACTGTGTTTCAAGACTGATGAATTGCGTCGCGTTTGAATCAGTTCGTTTGAGTAGAAAATGTAAAAATTCACAAAAAATCATAATTGGGCACCAAGATCCGCTGTGTTTTTACTGCAAGCCCGACATTTGGTTGTTTATGATATTTGCATTGTTTCAATTTCGTTCGGTCCATATCCCATTTACTATTGTGTACATTAAAACATCTTTTAGTTGACATGTGATAATCTAATAATAGTATAGTAAGTCTAATTATTAAAGAAAATTTATTATTTATAGTCACATATTTTATTAATTAATTAAAATATAATGCAATACATAAAAATTGTGCAATGCAGCACCTGTAAATTCTACATTTTTTACATTATTTATACATTATTTTTTAATTTTTAATTAATCTCGTTATTCTTTGTTTCTTTGATGTTTAATCTTATATTTTTGATATTTATCTATTTGTTACTATTTAAAAAATTTTCTTTGTCTGAAAATACCAAAAGTCTAAAGGTTTACAAGCATTTATCCTTGTCCTAATTGTCCTCGTTCTGATTAATAAATAGTTGATAAATCTTCTACTTGATTAATTTTAAAATAATGCTATCTTTTTTGCAGATTTTATTTTCCAGGAGGGAAACCACTTCCTCTTTCACAGTTAGAGGCGATCATCTTAAAAATTACTGCAGCCTTTCAAGGTTTACCGAATTCTCGTGCTTCTCGCGCACAATTTCATATTATCACGAAGGTCAGAATTAATACATTTTTTAAGTTAAATAATTTAATGCTTTTTAATCATTATTTTTATTAGAAATTTATATTAATAATGAAAACAATTAACCCTTTCGCGACAGCAACATTGGCCATCACTACGCTACCGCTATATGCTCGCTGCAAGTACGCTACTGTTGTACAGGAGTGCGAATTCGTACACTATGTATAGTGCAGTGCTCGGAATTATTACAGTTACTGACCCTCCATTATCACTCGAAGCTTCCAAGCTGCTGTGGCGCCATAGCCTTGTACCTCAGAAGCGTTATATAAAAAAATTCGCCCAAATCGTGTCTTCCGCCGAATCGTAAAGCAGTTTCCTTATTAAATTATTTTTATTTTCACAAATATTAAATTTTCTTTCTAATATTTTTTATGTGTTTTATAATAATATTAACCGTTGAGCCTCGAGCGGTAATGGGAAGGCAGTAAGTGTTTCCTTCAAAATCAAGCCAAAAAAGGCAATTGAGCACTGATATTGTATAATATTGATATTGAGTACTGATAGTGTATGGGACAGTTTCGCAAGTGACCATTAGTGATCATTCGTCCGCGAAAAAAGTAAAAACGTAAAATATTTTAAATATATATAAAAATAATGCATTGAAGTATAAAATTTATTTTTATTAACATGTACATTTTATGTAACATTAACAAATACGCACATAGTTTCCAAATTTTTTAAATTGTTTAATAATAAATTTTAATGATAAAGTTAAACAGGTGCATAGATCAACATTATAAAGAATCGGATCTATATTCATTTAAGAAATGCTCTCATACAAAAATTTTAACGGATGACTACAGACGCTTTTCATTTAGTGACACAAACATCGTTTTATCTTTCTTAGCATTCAATAAGTAATATTCAATTACAAAGACAGAACAATACTTGTGTCGACTTGTGTCATCAAATGGAAAGCATCTTATAATTATCTTATACAGCGAGCATCATGCGCGATAGGTGACTATAATCACTTTTAAATAATATTTTGATATACATTGCCAAAATTGAAAATTTATAGTTTACGTTATATTGGGTTGAGTAAAAAGTAATTTCGTATTTTGTGGGTAGATATCATTAACAGAAAGTGTTTGCTGCAATCTTCACTCCATATCCGAAACTATTCTTTTCTTAAAGGTTATGTTTTCCTGCGCCATTTAAGCTATCGTTTATCAAAATCGGCTCAGTAATTTTTATTTAGTGGCTTTTGAAAGATAGAGTAAAACAAACAATATTTTCGGTGTTTAATGCTTTTTTATTTTCGCAAGAGGAAAAATGCAACGCAAACCAGAAAAATATGCAGTGTATGGAGAAGATGCCGTAAGCGAACGTGCGTGCCGGTAATACGACTTGTGAAGATCGTGAGCACTCAGGTAGGCCTTTGGTAGTTGATGATGACCAAATCAAAAGTTTAAGTAATCCACATTATACGACACGAGAGATCGCAGAGATAATCGACGTATTACGAAAGACCGTTGTAAATCACACATTTACACACACTTGGTTACGTATCTCGATATGATATTTGAGTACCCCCACAATTTAAGCGATAAAAATTTAATGGACCGCATCTCTATTTGCGATTTATTGCTCAAACGCAATGAAAACTGTCCATTTTTTAAATGGATGATAACYGGCGAYGWRAAGTGRATARTTTATAATAATGTAYARYGCAAAAGATCGTGGRRAAAARAAGATAAACCGCYAYAAACCACACCRAAGYAAAATATCCACGCGAAGAAAGTCATGCTGTGTATTTGGTGGGACTGCAAAGGAATTGTGTATTATGAGCTGCTTCCGCAAAACCAGACGATTAATTCCGAGAAATATTGTTCCCAACTGACCCGTTTGAAGACAGCAATCGACGAAAAGCGTCCAGAATTATCAAATCGTCATGATGTCGTGTTTCATCAAGACAACGCTAGACCTCACGTCTTTTTGACAACACGGCAAAAATTACTGCAGTTTGGCTGGGATGTCTTGCCTCATCCGTCTTATTCGTCTGATATTGCACCGTCAGATTTTCATTTATTTAGATCTTTGCAAAATTCTCTTATTGAAAAAAATTTCACTTCTTTAGAAGATTGCAAAAAGTACCTTGAAGAGTTTTTCGCCTATAAAACTAGGAAGTTCTGGGAGGATGGAATTTTCAAATTGCCTGAAAGGTGACGCAAAGTTGTTGAAAAAAACAGTGAATACATTATTGAATAAAATTATTTTTTAATATGAAAATTTTGTTTTTTAATTTTACTAAAAATACGAAATTACTTTTTACTCAACCCAATATATTCTAGATTTTCAATACTAACAATGTAATATATCGAAACCTTAGTATTGCAGCGCCCGGCGTTGGGTGGTTATAGTCATCCTTAGTAGTGAAAAGATTAAAGGAGAGGACGCATGAAATTACCCGGTAAAAAATTTTTTATATAAGAATATATATATATAAATATATCTAAACATATATATAAACATATATAATTATATACAAAATATGTCCATATATTTTTTTTTGTTTTATAAAATTACTGTTTGATACAAGAAAAATAGTAGTATAATAATAGTGATATAATAAGAGTATGATAAGAATATGAAAAATAATTAAAAGGATAAATTTTGTTTCTTCTACAAAAAGTCAAAATTAAAAAAATAAAAAAAAATTGCTCATATATAATATAAGAGCAATTTTTTTTTTATTTCTTCAAACTTGATTTTTTTTGTAAAAGGGCAAAAATTATCCTTTTAATTATTTTTTGTGTTCTCATAGATGCTTTTTTCTAAATCATTTTTTTTTAATGTTACTTATATTAATAATATATCTTGAAGAAATCAATTTTTTTGTAACTCTTGTAACTTTTGATAATATTATAATTTTTAGTAAAATTGGATCATGAGCCATTCAGTTCTCAAGAGGTTTTAAAAAATTTTTAATACAAATTTGTTTTAAAAGAGAGAGAGAGAGAGAGAGAGAGAGAGAGAGAGAGAGAGAGAGAGAGAGAGATTGATTGATTGATGATCTTTTATTAAGCTTTATAAAAGTTAATAACTTTTTAACTAAGAATGTGCAAACGAAAGTCTATCGATTTATGCCATTTTAAATGCACTATCCGTTTTGAACTTATTTACCGGAATCGATCGTTTTCGAAACTTTACTTGTTAATAACTTTTTAACCAAAGGTGTGCTAACAAAAAATCAACTTGTTTAGTAATATGTAAACGAAAAATCTATTGATTAGTGTTAGTTAAACCTAATTTGCTCGTAGTTGGGGGGCTAGTGTGAAATTGGCCCCCCCGAAGTTCTTTTGTCAATAACTTTTTTATTAGAAATGTGCAAACAAAAATTCAAAATGTGCATACATGTGCAAACGATGAGCAATCATTTGATGCACTCGATGAGCAAACGAGAATGAGCTATAGAAAGTTATTTTTTTCTAATGTTGGGGGGCTAACTTCACACGGGTTATGTCGTTTGATATCTTAAAGATAAATATATTATATCGCAACCTTTGTCTTACTGACATAAATTGCAATGCTTCTAGCATGTCTTCCACTTTGATGTATCTATTACATTGAAATATTACCCTCATAGCTCTGTTTTGTACCTTCTGCAGTTGAGTTATCTGCGTCTCCCCTATGCCTATTAATAACGTCGTGCAATACTCAAAGTGATGAGCTATGATTATCTTATAAATAGTACATTTAGTATATATTGATATATAATTATCTACTCTACTTAAAAAACTCGTTTTCTTATCTATTTTCTTTAATATATAATTGCAGTGATCTTGAAATCAAAATCTGTCGTCTATAATTATACCTAGATATTTCATAGTTTCTACACGCTCTATTTCAATTCCATCCAGATATTTTAAAATAGTATTACCTCTCAGTTCTTTTTGAATACTTCTAACTATCATATATTTCGTTTTACGTGCATTCGTTTTTAACTTATTTATATTCATCCAATGCTCGATTATATTAAAAACCGTATACAATTTTAACTCTAAATCCGCGCTACTTTCTCCACTTACATATATAAGTGTGTCGTCTGCAAACATTTTGATATTGTACCCTTCTGAACATCCTTCGATTATGTCATTTATATATACTATAAATAACAAAGTACTTCCTAGCCTTATGGCACTCCGTTTCTGTTGTCAATCATTCAGACCATGTATGATTAAATCGCACCTGCTGTTTCCTATTATTCAAATATGATTTAAACCCTTCTGATTCTAAGACCCTTCTTCTAATTCCATTTGATACATTTTTTCTAATAATCTTTCTCTGTCTATTGTTCAAACGCTCTCTTGAGATCCATGAAGATTATTCCTATCATTTTACTCCTACCATTAGTTTTCAAATGCATTTCAAGTTGTTCTTTCACTACTAATTCTAACACTTTCTCAAATATTGGTAACACATTAATAGGCCTATATAAAATATAATTCGCTCGTTTTTTTCGCTTTATCTATCTTTGGAATTGTATTATCGTAGAAGTTTTTCAACCTTCCGGACAGCGACCTTTTCTCAAAGAGTTATTTATTATATTCGCAAATTCCTTATTTATTACAGAAAAGCTGCCTTCAATATATCGCTAGTTATCCCCTCTTTCGTACTTTTCATTTTTGCAATCCCAAAACAATTTTCTCTAACTGTTCTAGCTTGACAACCTCAAAATCTTCCATAATCCCTTTGTTTTCGATAATATAAATAATTTTCTTATTTATATTTATCCAATGCTCGATTATATCACTGCCGGATCTATCGATTTTTATAAAGTTTATTATACTATCAATACTTTGTATGTAATATAAATTAAATTTATCAGCTATATTGCACTCATCAATATCACCTATAATCTCAAAATCTGTATTTTCCACTTCCCTTATACCTACTGGTTTGCCTCTAATTATTTCTTTTAAGGTTTTCCACATGGTCGTAGACTTTTCTTTATTAAGATTTATCATGTTTTCATAATATTCTTTCTTCTTCTCCCTGATTAATTTTACTGCATTTCTTTCATTTTTATACTGCGACGAATTTTGCTCGGTATTGTCATACAATGCTCTTCTATATGCCTTATCCCTTTTATTCGTAGCCTCTCTTATTTCATCTAAAAACCATATTTTTCTTTCCCTTACTTTTGGAATTCTAAATTTTTTCCTCGGTGCTGTTACATCTAACGTATTTACTATATTATCGACAAGTTTATTTACTCTCTCACTGACATCCATACATTCACACTGACATCTTTGCCTTTCCTATTTTATTTTTCACTAATATAGTAAACTCATTCACATCAAACTCTTTGTAATTCCTAGCACTAAATTCTCTATACTTACTTTCATTTTTACTTACACTCAACTCAACTTTCAGCTACGCGTGGTCCGTAATTTTAGGTTCATGAATTACTTGTACTATTTTATTATTATTAGCGAAGATTAAATCTATGATTGTCTGACTGTTTTTCGTAATTCTCGTCGGTTTGTTAACATACTATTTTATATCTAATTGTAAGCTTAACATTGTTGTTTGCAATTTCTTCACATAAAACGAGTCCATCATCAAGATCTATATTAAAATCTCCTATTACTATGCATTTTTCCTTTATTATTAGCTCCTCTACTATATCCTCTAAAAATCTCATGAAGTCCCCATGCGATGCGTTCGGTGAATGATTTCCATTAGCACTCCTTTATATAATTTTTCTTTCACTTCTACCGTAATACACCATTCGATTCTAATTTTTTAGCTAATACTATCTCATTTCATTTAATATTATTCCATACATATAGAACAACTCTCCCCTGTATTTCTTTTGTCAGCATTACATCTAATCATACTATAACCCAGAACGTTCACTCATTATCTTTGATATCCTCAATCAATCTGGTTTCCGATTTAGAACAGGGTTTGTTTTCTTCATAATCTGATGTTGTATCTCATCCCTATGCGGGACCTCCTTAAGCTTTGCGCATTTATATATAGTATTAGCTCCGCTTCCCCATGTAATTGCTATTTAGCACCCTTCCAGCCAGCTCTCTTCTTCTTCTCCTAACGGCCTCTTAAAAGTCGGACATTCCGAACTAAGGTCATGTTCGTCAATTATCTTTAGATTGTACGTTCGAATTTTAAACATACAATTCACACATTTTTTCTTTGTCGCTGTACAATTGCGCGAGTTATGAATTTCTGCACATTATATTTCTTCTCGTGTACAATTTTTTGCAATATGATAGTATCCCCAGCATTTCAAACACCTTTTAACATTGATATGATTAAATATAGAACATTTCTTCCATCCTACATTTAGTTTTGCTTTCTTCAATATCAGCTCGTGCGTCTCTTCATCTACTTCCATTATTATTGATCCTTTTTCATTTTTTTCTTCTTTCTGATTGATTATTTCTCTTTTCTTTCACCATTCTCTTCACAATTCGCATATTTACTACATCTATTTTATTCTGCTTCTTTATCGTATTTATGAATTCATTATCATCTATGTACATCTCTTTTAAACCTATATCAATAATTTTTATCTTTGGTTTCGATAGAGGCGATTCCATCACACTGTAATTCTTCTCTAGCTTAGCTTGGACTATTTTCTTCAATTTTTTCACCTCCTCTCCGGTTTCACGATCACTATTCCCTTGCTTCCTTCTTTTAACTTTGTTACTCCCATAGTCACATTTTTAATGTCTACTTTTTCTTTTATCAATTTTTTAGTAGCTTCTCTTTCTTATTGTATTTTAAGCTTGATAATTATAATATTTTCTTTCTTCTTTTCTTTAACTGCTTCACTATAATTTCTTTGAAATCCTCCTACCGATCCACCTGCTTCTTCCTGTATCATCTTTTTCAGATCCTCCAATTTTTGCTTAATATTTCTCAGCTCTTCTCGAACAACTTCTTTGATCGTCATTTTAATTTCTCTTTTACATGCTGTTTCCTCTTTTAGATCTTTTATAATTTTTATGAACCAATCTATTTTCGCATCCATACTCGGTGATCCATTAGCACTTGTTCTATTTGCACTACTAAGTGTCGTAGACGTTCCCGCAGATCCTATAGATCCTGTGGATCCTAATCTATCTCTGCTGCTTCCAGTTGCTACCGATACTTTCTTCATATCCTCTTTCTTATCATCTTCAATTGAAAACTTTTCATATAGGTCAAGACACGACACCAATTCCTGATTTCTATCATAAATCGTATGCCTAATTACACAGCTTTGATGAAAACTACTTGGCACAAGACTTGCATGTGACCACCTGACTTTTTATTGATTTCCTATATGCCGAACATCGATATTCAGCATATTCAATTATCTATCGACAGTTATCGACCGAAACTGTTAATATCAACATAAGCGATCAGTCACCCTTGACTCACTTTCACACGTCACATCTTTACGTCCACATATAACGTCTACCTATCGTATGTCCCAGGCAAAAAACACTTTTCCCGTCCACAAATCAGTATATATCGGTTAGACAACTCTCATGTTTAATCCCGGTCTACACTGCTGTAACTTCAATAACTTTCTACGTCTCTCCTTCGCGATTAACTCGCTTAAAAACTATCACTTTTACGGAATGATGTTCAATACGTCTTCTCCACTGGGAAGGAGAGAGAAAGAAAGAAAGAAAGAGAGAGAGAGAGAGAGAGAGTATGCATGCATGCGTGCGTGCGTGGTGAGATGTCACCAAGAAGGGGATAAGCGCATTGTGACGCGGGGAGGCATCACAATTTAATTAAGGAGCAATGTAGATAAGCTAAATTATATTAGATAGTTTAATAAATTAAATTTATTAAAAGCTTGTTAGTCGTTATTAATAAATTGATTATCAATTTAATATTGTGATATTACTATCTTTGTTCATCTTAGGACTGTGTTTTAAGACCGGAAATTTATTCGGCGCGCAGTTGAACTTGAGATATGTATACAACATATCTTCACATAAGAAACATTAGCACGAAGACTTAGCTTTGACCGCTTAGCGCATAGTTAATTAATTGTTGTGTTTTCACATATCGGTCACAATTCTATTCTTATTTAAATCTATTAAAGTGTGTGTATGTAAAATTCAATTAATTTATTCTTTTTATATTAGATATAACCTAACATAAGTATTTAATAAAATTAGAATTAAAAATTAAAAAGTCAATTATTTTATTTTTTATAAAATCTGCACATTATTTTGAAGCGTTGCTATCTTCTTCTCCATTTTGTCCTGTCGATTTTTCAAAATTTGCATGCTCTGTTGTATTGTTTGTTGGCGACATCGCCATCATCTACTAGCAAAGCTACACATCAAATCTTGTGTGAATTTGCGTTAAAGTCGGCGGCGATCACACAAAGAGCGTTATCGCGCTAATTTCTGAGTAATCCGATTGGTTGTACTGTTTCGTTCTGCTTCTTCCAAGTGAATCCTAAA
This sequence comes from Cephalotes varians, assembly GCA_037157785.1. Lineage (NCBI taxonomy): Eukaryota > Metazoa > Arthropoda > Insecta > Hymenoptera > Formicidae > Cephalotes > Cephalotes varians. Next base: position 69,582 of record JANQDE010000158.1, on the reverse strand, counting down.
CTTATCAATCGGCATTCGATATTGATTAAATGGCTCGTTTTACGTAGTTTATTTTAAAATAAGACCAACTTCGCGAAGCTCCTCGATAATCGACAGAACTCGTTATCATGAGCGTTTGTTGCTCGCTCGATCAATCAAAAAAAGCATCGGACAATCGGAGACGATCCACTAGTTCGTTAGGATCATTTCAGTGAACGTAATCGATCTTATTGTCAGTCAATCATGATGGATGATATTATGCCTGCATTTTTTCTTCTGTTAGTTTTATGAGTAATACAAGCGGACCGATAATATATTTGTACTTATGTTCTTTGTTATCCATGATAAACATAAGAATGTCATGACTGCGTCTATGAGCATTTGTTGTCAACAATATACTTTTATAAGTTTGTTTATCATCTTCGATGTAGATGGCGTCGGAAATTCTTTTGAATATTAATTCATACAAGCCAGTATATGTATCTTTGTACTTTACTCTATTTACAATCATGGAGTCATCCATGTCAAATCGTTTGTCGCCGAGCATTGTGCCGTCGTCGCTGAGATACACGCCGTAAATGTAATCGATCTAGTTTCTTCTGTCGTCACCTAAAAGAGTTTACTTTTGTCCTGTATCCCAGCGGATACAGTTGAATGTACAATATCTTATGGCTTCCTTGTGTTTATAGAACCTTTCTAATAGATGTTTTGAGCAACGTTTTATTATTGTTTTTTGTCAAAAATTTCTTCCTTCTGCGTAAACGGCGATAATTTTGATGGTTCTAATGGTAGAATTCATGGGTGAATCCAATGTGGTGTTCAACTGTTTTGTACATTGCTTTTTTGACTGCAGCATTAATTTCAGTCATCCATCATCTTTTCAGAATTCGTTATCATCATCATCATCATTATCATCATCATCATCATCGTCATCATTATCTTTATGTTTTTTCTTAATACTAATATCCTTTGCAACATTGTCTTCTTTCTAATCAACTGAGATTTCTCACCAACGCTGTTTTCGACAATCTGTTTTAGAGAGTTTCGACGATAAACTTAAAATGTCTCTCCGCTATATCTTCCTCTATTTTTTGAATATTAATCTTTTATCAATTTTCAAAGCGCGATATTTCTTGCGAATCGAATCGCTCGTTTTCGCAATCTACTATGCTATTTTCTTTCATTCTTTAGTGTAATGCTCTCCATGCTGTACTCGGAAACGTAGACATATTAACAACTAACCATGTTACAATACCGCAAAGTCATTAAATCTTTTTCTGTAACATTCATCGAGAAGTGCGCTATCTTTATTTATTACTACGAATTCATATTTTTACTTCCAACAACTATGACACAATTCACAGAAATCCTCGTAAGACATGTCGGTGTTTACATGATCATTGTACACATGTTTCAGGTTGGTACCATCTTGTTTGAACAGAATCAACAGATTCACGTTGTGACGTATAAGATGCTTTGGTATCTTTGCGTACGTCTGAGAAAGATAGAAGCAGTCGACATCCGTATGTGGACCCATTGCAAAGTATTCTCTTATCATATCTTGCTTGTCACACACCACGTCATCAATAATAAAAATAGAATTTGGAAGAGCCTCACTCGGTGGAACAACATCGCTGTTATTAGAGAATATAAAATAATCAATTTCTTCTATCGGTGTCAGTAAATTTTTTAAGTATCGATATTTCAGTTGTTGTAACGGTTTTGAATACATGTACACGTTCTCGAAGTGTATACCGTGTGAACTTTCAAGCAAGCTTATCAATACTTGCCACAGTTTGACGGACCACAAGTGATACCACTTATAGAAATCAGCATGTTTCTATGTTTGCGTATTCTTTTTTCGGACATTAATTGTATCTTGTCATCGAAATTCATCACTTTAATTATCTGCAACTGCCGCACAAACTGCGTGTTTTCTCTCTTCTACAAAAATACTGAAAAATATTATTGAGAACCGACCTATTTAGAGACGCGAAGGACGAAATAGCTCAGTAGTAAAAATATTTCTTATCGTGTCAGATGATTGTGATATACACAGTTTAACCGCCGAACAGTTAAAGTATATATCGAAAGTGGTTCTATTGCAAAAGTTTCACAATTGCATCGATCAATTGTGGGACAGACTATCCGAGCACATAAAAGCTGATTCGGAGATTCAACAGTACCGTAGGTATCTAAAACAATATAATTTGTCGCATCATTAAACTCATATCGACGGACCGGTACTACTGATAAAGAACTGTAAATGTCAGCAGGTTGTGGTTAAATCGATAAATGCATTTTTGAATTGCATATCCTCGATATCAGTTTTGCTGTCCAGAAACACATTTAGAAAACGATTGGCCAGAGGCAAGCAGGGCATTAATTGGACGCAGCGTATCACTAGTACAACATAGCCTATTTGCATAGCAACAATCTTGCGAAAAGACGACGTAGCCCACAATATACTCATTACTAGAGCACGAAAACGCATTACCGCGACAAATTCGATTCTTGGAGAGAGAAAGCTGCTTCTACAGCCGTTTGGAAAGCTAAAATAAAAATTGGATTTGAAAGTAAAAAAGAAGAAAGCAACGAGCAAGCGAATATTTCCGTTAGCAAAACGGTAGCGATATCCTTTTTTTTGGTAACCCAGAGGAAATCCTCATGGATACCTCCGTCCTGATTAGAAAACGGGAGTTATGTGAGATTCATCGCACACGTGCAGACACTAATCGGGGAGGTACGTGCGATTCTTCTTCTTCTTCTTCTTCTTCTAAGTATGGCACCAGACTCCACTCAGCGTTACAGGAGTCGAATTGGCCAGGGTGACAACAAAGCAAACTGAATATTCCAAGAGCGTGTATCGAAATTCTTGGCGTCAGCCCGTTGTCACGGAGTATGCAGCGCACAGATCAGAGCGCCTGCTCCAGTTTTCAGGCTAAGTACGGGGTGGGGGAGATAATTCGAGAGAGCCATTCAGATGTATAGGTTGACAGAGCGAAGGAAAGCCAATAGCAAGCGACACAGTTTATGTGAAGGGGAGTTAATATAAGGAAATATGTTTAGGAAGTTGGACGGATCCTGTCGAAAAAGAAATTATAGGAGACATTTAGCTTTATTACGAGTCAGTCTGCAGTAAAATATTACATGGTTAATGTCTTGGCGAGAATCACCACATGGGCAAGCGGCAGATACAACAATGTTTTTTCTATATAAACTATAATTTAAATTATAGTGGTTGGATCTAATCCGATTGATGGTGACAATTTGCTCCCGGCTAAGTTTGTATTTATGAAACCAAGGCTTAGGCGATAAATGGAAAAAATGAGAAAAGTAATGAACGCCTTTTTCACGAAACGCTTCTTCCAATAACGAGCAAAACTGAGTTTCCATGCGCTGTTTGATAGGGAAAAACAAATCTGTGTGTGGGATTTTAAATTTTGGCTTATGACCATTTCGAGCTGCTCGCTTAGCCGCTGCATCCGCTGACTCGTTCCCCGCGATGCCCGCGTGTGATGGAATCCACACGAGTTGGATAGAGAAACCCGCGGCGGATAATAAATGATATTTCAATTTGATTAATGGTATCAAATAGTTAACATACTTTTTCCCAGCGGAGGATGAAACAGCGTCAAGGACGCTTCTAGCATCAGAGAAGATTACGGCTTTATGATTCTTTGCGCTTTCAATCATGATAAGGGACTGATAAAGAGCCCAAGCCTCCGCAGAGAAGATCGAGGTATCAGCTGGAAGTTTATGCTTTAAGATAATCCCTAAATCATGAGAGAAGACCGCGGCACCCACAGGGGAGTCATAGTCCTCCTTAGAGCCGTCTGTATACAACGAAATAGTCTGATCAGTAATAGATGATGCAAATTCCCTAAATCTATGTCTCACCTCAATCACCGAGGAAGGACGGTCCTTTCTTCGGGCTTTGTTAGAAGGCATATCAAATGACAAGTAATGAGGTACGGGAATTGTTGCCAAAAAATCATACCCTAGAGAGGGAGGAAGAACCGACCTAAATATTCGGTTCTTTTCACAGACATGCATCAAGAATGATTTAAAAAAAAGGAACATTTTTGATCAAATAGTTTCTTGCGAATTGAGTTCTGGCTTCCATGTTCAACATGTACAAACTACGTATAACTAAGTTAGATTTCCTCGCTAAATTTTTTAAAATAAATTTAGAAGTCAAGTAAATGAATCTAAGATTTAAAGGCGGCTCTCGGGCCTCACAAAGAAGGACATTAATAGGTGTGGATTGACGTAATCCAAGGGCCGCTCTTATGATCCGGTATTGTTGTCTATATAGTTTAAGTAGCAGTGAACGATTTTTATTTAAGTTAAATATCTGCGCGCCGTACTCAATGGAACCTCGGTAAATCGACCGATAGAGCGAAAGTAGAAGGTACGGATGTGCCCCCCACCGTATACCCGTGAGGGAAGTGATGATATTCGCCACACAATTGTCCTTTTTGATGAGGGAATTAAGATGTTCCTTACCGTTGAGCCTGCTGTCCAAAATCACCCCCAAAAATCTAACACTGCTCACCTGCGGAATTTCATTGTTGTCGATAGAGATACTCTCGAGGTTTGAGGGGGGGCCTCTGCGCCTATCGAATATTATAAATTTGGATTTAGCCGAAGAGAGATCTAGGCCTCTATACCTGAGAAACTCGTATATAAGTGACACGGAAGAAGATATAGATTCATGCACTAGAGGGATGTCGGAGTTCCAAGAATACAGAACGATGTCGTCCGCATACTGCAAAAGATTGGTGTCAGAATGAAGATGTCGGGATATATCCCTAAGGTAAATATTAAAGAGAAGAGGACTAAGAATCGATCCTTGTGGAGTACCTTTATGGACAGTGCGCGGTTCAGACAAATCTTCATTCTCAGCAAAACGAATATAACGCTCGCACAATAGATTTTCGATAAATTTGCATGTTCATGCCGGAAATCCCAGCGTCCTAAGATCTTGAACTAAAATATTGGGAATCACATTATCGAAGGCCCCCATTATGTCCAAGAACATAGCCAGTAGAGGAACTCTATTCATAAAGGCCAGGTGGACATGATTGGTGAGAATTGTTAGATTGTCGGCATATGATCGGAAGCTCCGAAAGCCCGCCTGTGATTCAGGCAACACAAATTGAGATTCCACCATCCACTGCATCCTGCGGTAGATCATTTTTTCAAAGATCTTTAATAAGCACGACGATAAAGTTATGGGGCGAAGTCCCCCACTAGACTTGGGAACAAACTACTATCAATGAGGTACGCCAAGCGTGAGGAAATAATCCCTGTTCAAACATTTCATTGAAGATTCTTAATAGAGCCAATCGAACACTTAAAGGAAAAGAGCGGATGATAGCGTAATCAATCCGGTCTAAACCGGGGGCAGAGTCCCCACTGGAGGAGTCGATAGCCGCCTCCAATTTGCTGATTTCGAAAGGATTGTCCATCCAGAAATACTCGTCATCAGACCGTCGATCAAGCATCTCCATTTCCCTGAGGGACTGAGTTGGTGGGAACAAACAGGAAGGGGGACACAACCTATCAACAATCATATCTCGCGCACTCGACAGGGAAGTATCGTCTACCGTGGAACGTCTTCCAGTTAGAGATTTCTTTATGTACGCCTGTATAAATCTCCAAACCTCTGCCGTTGGAGTCTTGCAGTTAAAACCGGAACATAGGGTTCTCCACCCCAATCTTTTTTCCCTTTTAAGTGTCCTCCTGCATCTAGCCACCTCACGCCGATACTCAATCCAATTATCAAGAGTGGGATTGGCTTTATACACCCTGCAAAGATTGCGTCGAACCTCTACCGCATCCGAACATTTGCTGTTCCATCAAGGAGCTGGGGTCGGAACGTGACCATCGCTTTTCTTTGGTCCAAGAATCTTTTTTGGAGCGACTAATTCGATTATCTCGGTAAGTATGGAATAGAAAGTCCGATACTTGGCAATGGGATCCAGAGAAGCAGAGGATGAGAAAATCTCCTTAAATCTGTTAGATTCATGCTCCAGAAGGCAATGCAAAGCTACGAGCTACTTCTTAAGCTGCTTGAGCTTAATTTTACATTTAAACCGCTTAGAAGTAGGCATGGTTACATTGATTGTAATGTATGATTGTAGTGTATGGGGAAGTGGTCACTATCGCACGAATCCGTCCCAGTAACGACTTCGCACAAAGCTGCCAGATCCTTACTTACAAACGTTAAATCAATGGTGGAGCTGGATGCTCCCGGGGGGGAAATATAAGTATTAGTACCGTCGTTCAGGATTACCACGTTGAAAGTTTCAAGATTCCGGAAAATATATTCACCTGATCTATTTTGCCTCCCATCGTCCCAAGTAGAATGGTGCGAATTAAATAATCGCCTAATAGGATAGCATATTTGTGTGTGGAAATAAAAGAAAAGAGACTGCGGAAAAATGAGAAAGGTGTAGAAGAATTTGGATGTCTATACATATTAAGCAGAACCACCGGGGAATCTAAAGAGCATTGCACCCGAATACCCAAGATCTCAGCAGAATGATGAGCTAGTCTAGATACGTCAATAATCGAAAAATTAAAGTCTTTTCTAACAAATAAGCAAAGCCCAGTATATTTGGACCGGTTATATCCACACGTACCAAGTTGAACCCAGAAATGGATATACGAGATATAGGCGTGAGTAGGGACTCTTGCAAACATATTATTTGAAAGTCAGAGGCAACTCTTTGTAAATCTGCAAACTTATCCCGAACCCCCCTACAATTCCACTGGAGAATATGAAGGGGGGCCCGGCCCGAGACCGGGACTACGGGTGAGAAGATGGAACGAATCGCCTCTGAGATTCTGCGAAGTCGGGGAATGATGAGGGGGACCGGTTAGCAAACTCGGAAAGTTTAGATTATAATCCATGATCAATGCCCAAAACTGCTAGTCTTTCCATAATCGCGCTGTAGAAAGGCTGCATTAGTTCTCTAAAGCAACTCCTTATTAGATTTTGAATGTCCTCCGCACTTGGTAGGAGGGGTGCAGCTGAGGAATTCTGAGAGGTTTGCATAGGGGAAGAAGACAAATGGTTTGACGAATAAGAAAGCGCCGACCCATTTTCTGAATTATATGTATTTCTTCCGTTGGGAGAGATGAGAATCTCTCGCCTAGGATCTACCGAGTGGAGAGCCTGACCGGAAGTCGGGCCAAGTTTCAGGGGACGTCCTGTTGGGTAAGTGTAAGTTCTACGTGGGCGAGCAGCCATGGAGGAAAAGGTTCTACCTGGAGGACTCTCATAGTCCATTGGAAGATTAGCAAGGACTGAGAATGGGTTTGTCTCAACAAAAGAAGATTGGTCAGGTGAATAGTGGGGGGAAGAAAATTGTTGTTTTCTACTAGGGAGATTAGGAAAATTTAGAAAATCAAACCTGGGATCCGTAAAGTAAGATGACGAATGATCGGAAGGAGAGTCGACAATCTTCCTCCTCGTGTCTGCAATAGGGATATTCTCCGCTGAGGCGAGCGACACAGCCATTTTATATTTTATTACGATCGGGCAGTTATGAGAGGTCGGCAGGTGAGCGCCCCTACAATTAATGCAACACGGCGGCGAATTTTTTAACTCGCAGTCCTCTCCCGCTTTATGACCGGCTTTGCCGCAATAAATGCACCGAGATTGGCTTTTACACATCTTACTAAGATGTCCAACACGAAAACATGAAAAGCAGATCCGAGTTTTTGGTATAAAAGGAGATACCGAATATCTGCAGTTAGAGATATTTACGTGTGAGGGTAAGAACTGACCCGCAAATTTAATACAAACTGTGCGAGACGGAAGGTATTTAACTTCCCCATCCAACTTAACCCGACGATTTAGTCTATGAAATTCAAGAATTTTAATCGGCGACGTGAGTTCTTTCAACGCTTCCAGAGAAACATCTCTAATGACCCCGGCTCGTAGCACGCGAAAAGTGGGAATGAACGCCCTCAATTTGTGGACCGTCAATTGTTCGCTAGCAACTAGTTTATTTGCCGCGTCATGTTACGCATCTCGACCGTTATTTTACTGCGACCTGTTTTACGGATTTCTACAACGTCGCGGGGAAATATTTGCGAAATAATCTTACTCATATGCAAAGGGTGAAGGGAGGAGGATCCCGCATCATCCACCGGTTGGACATGGACCGTAAAAGGTGGCCTATCCTTATTACTATATTTGAAATTGGCAAAAGAACCGCGCGCCATGTTGGAAGAAGCGTTTGCAAGCGTTTCCTCATGATTGCATCAGACTGCGTCTTACCTGACGTAATCCTTTTGTTAGGGCCCTGCTCGGAAGAGCCGTCGCCACAACCAGCGCGTTTTCTGTCCCCTTTGGAAATTTCTGCGTTTTTGCAAGAATTCTGTAACACTTTTGGATGGTCACAATTCTCACTCACGGGGGGATTGCTCGCCGTTACGTTATCTTCTGTATTATTATCCAAATCTATGTCCATGTCAGAATCTAGAGTGTCATAGGGGAGATCATTGGGAAGAATAGTATTAATCGCGTTTTGGGAGAATCGATCATATAATTCAAGGGAAACCGAGGGCCGACGTAGTGAGGAAAAGGAAAGATGGGGATTGGGAGGGTCCGATCCGTCTCCCGCGTCGCAGGAGGCCGAAGCCCCCTGCATTGTCTGAATGATTACACTGCACAAATAGAGTCAAAGCCAGTAACTCGTGTGCGGTCAACAAAGACTACAAAGTCCCTTCGGACAGGAAAAAGCAAGCCTACGACAGGCTACGCACAAGTACGCAACATCATACTGCGCAGTCGCACACACGATATAGCTCTCGGCACGTCCGCTCAGCTCGGCGCGTCGCACGCGAATCGGGAGGTACGTGCGATGCTTACCTACTAAAACTCCTGAAATAGCCTTACACAGGCATTAGCGAGGGCGGGCCGGGATCTACACCTCTGCAGCACTACCGGTCCGCCCTCTGCCATTGTCTTATTCAGGCCCCACCACGACGCCTCTCTCACCCCTTCCTGGGCAGGGCGGGAGTAGGACCTATGCCGGAGAGAGGAGGAAGACTTCCCTCATCATCCAACTGGAAGAGAGGGGAGCGGACGCAAATTGAACTCAAGCCGCTGGTTATAGGTCGACACAGAGCCAAGATTAGAAATGGTTGATTGTGACTCGATTAATTAACAATCAGGATTTTTTTTTTATAATTGATTGTCATTTTGTCGATTGTAACAAATTCGATTAATCGATCATACGATTGTTTTTTGGTCACAAATAATCGATAATCGAATAAAAAACTTCCAGTTTTGCCTCGTCTACACGTTGTTTTAAAGAAACTATCTTTAAGATAGTATGTTCAAGTAAGCTGCACTTAAAATGACTAAAGATCGATAACTCAAATTAATCAATGTCAAATTATAAAAAAACATGTTTACAAATAATATATTGCGTGAAATAAAACAAACACTATCAATAGTTATCAATCTTTAAATACAGCGTGTAGCTGAATTTTAAGTGCAGCATATTTGAACATATTAGCTTAAAGACAGTTTCTTTAAGACAGCGTGTAGATGGGCCATTTGTCATTTGTCTTGTCCGCTGCTCTTTCCTGGTTTACCAAATAACCAAACTGGTAAATGATTTATCCGCAATATAAATCACATCATTTGTGTCCCGTCTACACGCTATCTTTAAGATAATGTGTTGAAGTGGTCTGATATTAAAAGTGCACATGTAGCTGTGTTCAACCTATCTTTAAGGGACTATCTTCTGTAAAATATGTTTACAGGTTATGTATCGCGTGAAATAAAACAAACTATCAATAGTTATCGATCTTTAAATACAGTGTGTAGCTGCCCAGATAGCCAAATTTGCAGAGACAGATTTTGAGCAGAGCATTCTGTCAATGTTTGATAACAAAAAAGCAACAAATTTAATACAAAGTCTGTAATATCAAACGATGTTGCCAAATTGCCATCAGAAATCTGGCAAAACCTATTGGACATTCTGTGCAATCATATTGGTATCAAAAATCAAATAGAACCTGCTAATGAAACCTGATGATAGATTAGCGGCAGAAATCAAGCAGGATCTGCGCTGTTACTGAATATTTGCAAGACTGCCGCTAGGAAATGCTTGTTGATATCCGTTTCTTGCATGTAAAATTTATCGAGTTCTCTATATAACCAAGGTCTATCAAAGCCTGGACATGTCATAATTATTTGTGCATTATTTATACGTGCACTTATTAGTGCAAAATATGATTGTATTTTTGGACAAAGAAGTTAATGAACCTAGTTATCGAAAATGATTGCTGGTATTGGTAATATGTTTTTATTTCTTTAGACATTTTCTGAGTCTAATGTATCTTAATGTAAAATATATTAATTTCTATTAATAAAACTTTATATTATTAATTTTTTACTTATTATTATGTTTAAAATTACTCTTAAAATAAAAATATAAAGGACCAGAAACATCATTTTCAAAGATTTTTCAGTAACAATGATGTCACAATTTAAATACGTACAAAATAGCAGAGTCTGCTCGATTTCTGCTGCCAATCTGCTGGCATAACATATCGACAGGCTTTGTCGACAAATCCTGAGCCAAATGCGGACACAGATAGCTATGATTTTGCAGTGGGAATCTGATCAATTTTGTTGCCAATCAGCTAGCAATTTGCTAACATTTTTTAACTATCTGGGTGAGTAGTTATTTTAAATGCAGCTTACTTGAACATATTATCTTAAAGATAGTTTTTTTAAGACAGCGTGTAGACGGGACATAATCTATGAAATCGTTAATGTAATAGTGTTTTCAACTACAGTGGGCTTGAATCGACTTAAAACTGCGTTTTGATATTCACTACCAGTACTAAAAATCTATAGTGCACGTTACGTATACTATAGATATAATGATTAATCGATTATTTTCCGAATCAATCTAAAACAATTATTGTCTGAAAAAATCGATGTTTGAGAATCAATTATTTTTTCTACAATCGGCCATCACTAGCCGAAATACATCACACCACTGCGAACCAGGAACCTACGCTGCTTCCCCGCTCCGAAGATAGCCGGCGGAGACAGCCCCCTTTCTCCCCAATTTTTACGTGACCCGTCCTCCCAGATCTGAGAGGGCGGGCCATGCAACAGGGTCGTCAGGGTTGAGCTTGACCGAATGCCGTTTTCCCTTTGTCGGAAGAGCTTCCAAACCGAAGCTTTTTTTTTAGAAAGAATAGCCGCCCGTTCCCGGGCGTAGCCGCCACCGGAACACTGTCAACGCGGAGCGGAACTTTAACCCGACATCCCGCGGACAAATGACCGCCGCACCTCCAGCATCGGGTGCTCGCGCACGCCCGAAGAAGGTGGCCGGCGGACCCGTACCTTCAGCAAATCAGTGGAGTCCTCCGAGAGCTTTAGGGCTCCTAGGAATTCCTAGGAAGGAATTCCCAAACGGGTATCTCCCCTCCACCAGTCTGGGCGCCACAGAACTCTCCTAATAATAGCGCTAGCGTTTCGCCCGGGAAGTGATGGCGAGAGCAATCGACGAGAGATAAAACAGATTTCAGCGCGGGAAGTCATACATTCCGGCCGCCTTGAAGTATAGACTTCAACATTAGAGTAAAATACAACGGGTGCGCACGAAATAAAATAAAAATTGGAGTACAATAAACGTGACGAATGCATACACGAGGAAGAACATAAGTAATATTAATTGGTGACTAATACGCATATTTTTAGCAAGGAGCGCTGAATAATTCCTTCAATAGTTTTTAAGGATACGATATGTATCAGTCCATCAGCATTGGAATGGACATCGCAAATTCTGCCGATGCACCATTTTAATGAAGATAGATTTTCGTCGCGAATTAAAACTAATCGTCCTACTTGCACATTATTATTGCAAAGTGCTGTTTTCCACTTTGTTCGTTGCTGCATTTGTGTTACATATTTCCTTGATCAATGCTTCTAGAACGATTACTGAAGTTATGTGAAGAGTTGATAACGGTTGACACAATTTAAAGAAACGGTGTGTACTGACTCGTCAGGTAAAGCGAGCAGTGAAGTTCCAATCAAAAAATGTCCAGGCGTTCTAATTCATCATTCAAGACTTCTAATTCATCTGGAGCGTTGCTCAAAGAACACAATGGTTGCGAATTCAGTATTGTTTCGATTTGCGTGAGTACAGTATAAAGCTCCTCGTATGAAAGGAACGTGTCACCGATTACAGCCTTGAGATAAGTTTTTATCACCCTTACACTTGCCTCCCATAATCCTCCCATAAGGTGAATGAGGTGAAATGAAATTCCATAAGATTCCTTAATTGGCAGCGAAATTACTGGTTTTTGCTTGATGTTCAAGATTTGACAAAAGTTCGCCAACTTGTTGCAACACGTTGTTGGCTCCGAGAAAATTTTTGCCGTTATCTGATCAAAACTCGGGATCTCTCTTGTCGAGATATAAATCTCTTTAGTGTGTTCAAAAACATCTCAGTTGTGAGATCCGATATCAATTCAAGGTGTATCGTCTTCATACAAACAAAAAGATATAAATACGCCTTGCCTGATTTATTTCGCAAGATTTTTACGTTGAAGGGTCGAGGCATAATCAATTCCCGTGTGATTGAATGTTTTAAACAGAGTGACTCGAACCGCGGTCTCCCATATGTTGTATCGGACTATGAGACCACATTCAAAAACACAAAACGCATTTCTTAAGTACTCGTCTGATCGTGTTCTTCGCGAATAATCCAGTACGTCTCACAAAGTGTCGCTAAAAGTAGTTGCGGATCCAAGTGAAAATTATTTAAATGTTGTTGACGAATGATCAAATCTGTCAATGTACTATGAGAGGACAAAAGGATTGGATGTTTTTGTAAGTAAGACAGTGAGACTTTGTTTAATCGGCTACTAATCCGGAGTAATCCATCCCAATCAATTATTGGATTTAGTGAGAGAATTTTGCTGTGAGAATCTAAAGGTTTATCTCGATAAAGATTATGCAGTTCTATTATAAATACTTCTTGTTGGTGAATCTTTATCAGGACAATCATGTCAGTCGTTGGCATATGGTCTTAGTGATGAAGCTTGATTGTGATTCATTGTCTAGCAGAGCACGTGCCTCGTGAAACTTACCCAAATTATCATAAATGTAAACAGTTGCTGTAGATAGAAGGACTTCGGATGATTTATTGGAATCTACTGTTTTAATTGACACGGAAGTCGTAATTGACTTTTCACATGCTTGAGTAGTCGTATTCGTATCATTCGAAATTGTGGAGATATTAGGCGGAGCTGAATTCTGACTAAAGCTATTATTTACTAGGTCGTTCGTTGATATAAAGCAGCGTGATGTCTTTTCGAGCAGTGCTTGCAAGTGCGAGAGGTGTATTTTTGTACCATGTGATTTGGACTTAAGCAATTGTAGTACAGCTTTATTCTCTTTACCTCGTTGCATCGTGACTTTACTGATAGATTCTTGAAAATCTTACATGCATGTATTCGCTTGCTTGCAAAGGACACACTAACTGGCTTCATTCGTAGCTACATGTGCGAGAGTTGTAACTTGATTTTTATTGAGGCTAACTCGGTTTCGATATCGCATTTCTTCCAGAAGCAGCCTTTGCTTGAATTGAGTAAAGAGCTTTAAGGAATTCGCATCGCATATTGAGAAATTCAATTAACTGTTCAGTGATGGATGCCCTTTCCTTGATTACCTTCAGCTTCCACTTTTGTTTCGTTATAGCGTTTAACTTGCTAGAAACTAAATAAATGATGAGCATATCCCATTTGTCTGTGGGTTCCTTTAACTGTTGCAATATACGTAGATGTTTCTGAACATTATCCAACAATGCACGTAATAACTCTGTGGACTCTTTCACGATCGGCGGTGAACTGAATAGCTTGTGAACGTGATGATGAACAGTCAAACACGTATTTGAGAAACATTTGATCAGTAATTCTAACGCAATGGAATAATTCTCATTAGTTGTTGATACATGAATTATCTGAGCTGCCGTGCCTGACATGCGAACCGTAGATAATGAAATTTCTGAACAGTGTGTTTAAGTTGGAATTATCGTGAATTAATGCTTTGAATCATAGAATTGTCGCCACTGTTCATAATTTCCACTAAAGGTCGGCAGTGCGATGACAGGCAATCGGCGTTTGACTTGTATTGCGTTCGTAACACTTGGGCCTGTATCGTTAACTTGAAAGTTAAATCAAGCGTTCGCCCTGTCATGTTTATATCGCGCAAGTTTCGAGCGCGCTGTTGTTTGCACAGTAAAAAATGCGTCTTTTAATCTTTCTCGTTCCGCGTTGTCTGGCATTAAGTAGCGAATCAAGTTTTGTTTGTAACGCGTGGTATTCATGCCACAACTTATTGTACTTTTCTAACCTAGATTTTAACATTAAGTTATTCTCTTCACTACGTAACCTTCGAGATACGTTTTAAACCTCGAGCGGCTCTTAAGGATTGTTCAATGCGTCTAATTTTTCCATTTGCCTACGCCTTATTTGAAATCTAATGTAAAATGTACGCAACACTTATCAATGGTAAGGATGCAGTCATTGTGATGTTTAGAAATGTCGTTACGTCGCTATCGAGCAATATGGCGCCGCGAGCCTATTCTCGTTGAGTATGTAGAATGGCGATCATCGATGTCCAGCGTTTTCCTCAGCTCTAGATGTAGAGCATCGATGGATATGAACAGAAAAATATTTTTTAATCGGTGTATAACGTTACTAAGCTTCTAAAAGCTTCGATGTTGAATATTTGAACCCGTGTCCAATTCACTTAGCAGTAGTATCCGACTCGAAGGACCAACTTGTCCTTTTTGAAAACTGGTAGGAGTTTGCACAAAAATATCTTCTTCTTGTGAACCGAACAAAAACTCAATACTGACTTTATTTCAATACAATACAGAAAATAATACAGATTCTTTAAGTAAGATCTAATCGGAATCACTGTGGGTATCGTATTGAATCTGTTACCGAACCTCTCAAAGATTGAATACCGAATCGATTCAGTTACCGACTATTTCAAATAGTGATTACCGTCTTGATTCCGTTACCGAATATTTCGACTAGTAAATACCGTATTGATACCGTTACCAAGTATCTCTACAATTGAATACCGATAATTACGCATAAATTAGGCGTGCCTCCTCGGAATTTGGCGGTCCCGAGGAATAGCGCGTCACAAATTTTTGGCCAAAAATCGCACGGGACATTACGGACGATTCGCGTTGTGAATTAAGACAATTGACTGCTCGTTTTTTGCGAAGAGAATCTCACCGTTAGACTACATACGGAAACGACAACGTGAGATATATGTTAAATGAGCAAATAAAACAAACAGGAGACACAATTTTTAACAAAGAGACAATTAAAAGTGTTCGATCGCTTAAAAGTAAAAAGAAACTCACTGCATTGAATGTTGAATTTTGGAAACCATATAACAGCAAGATTTATATATGTTACCAAGTGAAAGTTTTCTCTACATTGAAGGAAGAATGGCGATGAAGAAAAAGAGTGATTCAATGACAATGTTAGCAAATAATTATGTGGCGTTCATGTTTGACGTTATGAACTCAACGGCGTTGAAATTGATCATAACA
Source organism: Cephalotes varians (assembly GCA_037157785.1). Lineage (NCBI taxonomy): Eukaryota > Metazoa > Arthropoda > Insecta > Hymenoptera > Formicidae > Cephalotes > Cephalotes varians. Next base: position 53,974 of record JANQDE010000158.1, on the reverse strand, counting down.
GAAACATTGGACTGATCATCAAAAAATATGTATCGACAATGTTTTACTTTGATTGAACAGAATGATTCATAGGACATTTCAAGCATATTGAAAGAATGCAACTTTTGTGTATTCAACATGTTGCTAAGCTTTTGAGGAAAGGACGTCACAATTGCCTAATTACAAACACGTTGTTATTAACGCTTGCCACGAATGAATTTTGATACAAGCAATGACAACAATTGTAGGAAATTTTTTGTCGGAGCGGGAAGTGAATTATTCAAAGTACAGACGAATGCCTCATATTATGTTAAATGAAATCAATAAATTATCCTTGCTTCGTGTTTTGAAAAGTGAACGATATCTGAACGTTTCGAGTTTTCGTTCGTGAGATCTGTATGAGTTCCCTGTTGCAGAACACGACCAAGTATTCGTGAGCCAAGTATTCAAGACGACGACTTAGTTAGAAAAACCGCGATACGTGATCTTTGCTCTACAGATTGGCCAAAAAATATCATGTAACTTGACCAACATAAAACTTTATCTGAATTCTGAATTTTATCTGATGACCTGAATCTTGACTTTAGCAAAAGTAGATACTGTTTGTTGTATGTATATGTGTTTTTATAAATCTTATGGATACTGCTTCGAACTGCTTCGAAACGTATCTCGGCGCACATTTATGGAGAAAGGACTTTTTGTAATTATTGGCTGCTCGCGATAAAACGAGTCCGTCAAGAACGCTACCATGAATGTACGAATAAAATTTGACTGCAAAGAGAATGTATCAGAAAATACTGTCTATTGTCTCATCTTACACGATCGTATGGTCGAATACAGTACATTATCTAACATGTGCGCAAAATCACATAAATTGCAATGACAGCGAATATCCTCTTTCTCAATATAAAAATCGAATCGCTTGATAATGAGGCAAAATCTCGAAAAAACGCTTGTCATGATCGTATCAACATTTGTGGACTTGCAAGGCTTCACTGTTGAGAGGAGATTTGTCGTAAAGTAAGTAACAGTGCTGAAAAAGGCAGTTTTCTCTCATTACGTTTCCCATACCATAGAAACTTTTAACAAAATCCAACAGATCTTGCGTTTCCTGATGAATTGCTTATTATCATGCATTGCAATGGGAAGACGAGATGATCTCGTACAGCATGGCGAAACATCTGATTACAATGGCTGTGATTGGTACGAAAGAGGATGATGACGAGGCTCTCGTATACGTTAAAGAATTTTAAAAAGGCTAAAGAATGGCTAAAGAATATGTTCGATAGCGAGGTAAACGTAATCATCGAGATCTTAGATGCGGATTATAAAGTTATGGAACAATTGAATAATCTAGATAATATTAACACGATGTGGAAAACATAAACATTGCAAAATGTATTTAAAATATTTAATTGATGGTCGCAACGTCAAAAAGAATTGCGAAAATTAAAAAAAAAAGTATAAGAACATTAATATATTTTATTTCTTTTCCCTTTCCTTGTAATCCTTAAGAATAGTAATAATACGATTTATTGACTGCAAGTAAATATTAATATATACTTTTCTTTGCATACCGATTTCTACAAGTCAGCAGTTTCACTATGATAAGAAAGCGCCACGTCATCGTTAATATCTGTTGTTAGATATTGTTAATATCTATGTCTCCATATAAAATATCAAAATTATTAAAGTAAGTCAAGCTAATTAATATAATAAATAAATAAAATCTTTGGAATTGCATTGCAGCCGAGAAGATGGTAAGTACACAAGAAGAAAAAACGCATACAAGAATCGCAATGGGTGGAAGAGAACATTACGGGAGAGAAAGAGAACGTATATGAAAGTTGTGGAAATGAGAAAGAGGAAAAGAGAGAAAGAGAGAGAGCGCGAATATGGCTGCGGCAAACATATACATATATTTTTATATATTTTTTTTACAAAAAAATAAAGTATTAGATTTTTAATTTTTAATTCTAATTTTATTAAATACTTAGGTTATATATAATATAAAAAAATTAATTGATTGAATTTTAATTAAATTAAATTTAATAAATTAAATTTAATAAAATAAAATTCAATTAAAATTACCTAAATTAATTGTTTATTAATTAAATTGTGACGTCCTTTTCCCACGTCACGTGATGCATTTATCCCCTTCTTGGTGACAAGAAGCTGACTTGGTTCGCGCGCGCGCGAACACACGCACATACACACGCATACGCGCGCGCGCGCGCGCACACACACACACACACACATTCTCTCTCTCTCTCTCTCTCTCTCTCTCTCTCTCTCTCTCTCTCTCTCTCTCTCTCTCTCTCTCTATCTATCTATCTATCTATCTATCTATCTATCTATCTATCTATCTCTTTCTCTCTTTGAATGAATTTATATTAAAAATTTTTTTAAATCTCTTGAGAAATGAATGGTCTATGATCCAATTTTATTAAAAATTATAATCAAATAATTATCAAAAGTTACAGAGTTACAAAAAAACAGATTTTTTTCAAAACATTAATATAATTAATATTTAAAAAAAAATGATTTGTAGAAGAAAGCATACATCAAAATTCTTAATTCTAATTTGATTAAATACTTATGTCAGGTTATATCTAATATAAAAAAATTATTTAATTCAATTTTATTTAATTTAATTTATTAAATTTAATTTATTAAACTACCTAAATTGTTTATTGATTAAATTGTGACGTCCTTTCCTCGAGTCATGTGATGCATCCCCCTCCGTGGTGACGTCACTCACTCACTCATTCACTCATTCACTCACTCACATACACACACACACACACACGCGCGCGCGCGCGCGCGCGCGCGCGCGCGTACATACACACTCCCCATATCACGTGATGTACTTGATGTCACTGATCAGTGACGTCATTCATATACATCCCTCCCCACGCTGACACATAGTGATCCAGGAACTGGTCCTATATATCTATTATTTAATCATTTTCAAGTGTATCCTTCCATATAATGTCATGTAACGCAACACAATATTCTTCTTATCCATAATCATAGTAAGAAGCTTATAATTTATATTAGATATTATATTTTTGTATTTTCTAGAATAATATAACTTTTGTCGATTTTTTTCTTTACTGCGTAGGCTTGCGATTTACCCTTGTATTGGAAAATACCACTTTTCCTGGCAGCAGGCGGTGAGCAAAATGGATTTGTCGAGATGAATGTCTTTCTAGAATTTTGGAAAAAGTAAGATATGGAATGCAATATCTTTTTTAAGAATATTTATTATGAGAAATCACAAATATTTCTTTTTACATTTTATTGAATTTTCTATATTTTAATTTAAGTTATCGTGATTTTATCGTTTTTAAGTTACATACAGAACAATTCATATAAATGATCATCGTGATCATCGTGATCATCATAATTATGTGTAAAATTTAAGGAGAAAAACCATTCATAGTAACATAAAGAATGATTATGTAGTCTTATTACATTATATAGTCTAATTTGTAAACCGAAATGCGAAGAACATTTTAAGATCAATTTTTTTAAATGAAATCATATTCTTTTCCCACAAAAATTGAGTTCCTTAATCATTTTAATTGACTTTTGTAATCATTTCCGTAATAATATAAAAATTTTAGTTTTCAAAAAATTCTTAGTTTATGAAGTTTTAGTTAATGAAATTTATAACAGTTAATAAAATTTTATATTACGTTATATTATGTATGTATATTTACATATTATTTTTACTATTTATTTATTATTTATATTTTATATACAGAACATTTCATCTTGAACACTTAATATTTCATTTGTTTTTGGCTGAGATAGGAAAAAAATGTCAGAGGAAAACATTATTTGTTTCGAATAGATAAATATTAGTGATTATATAGTAACTTAACTAATCAAATCGTCACTATTATGAATTCTTTTTTGAAATTTGTGAACAAAAATATTTGTAGCAAGATTATAAATATTTTTTTATATTGCAGTAAAATATTAATAGTGTGTCAACAGACTGGTATCAATTTTATTCGTATCCTAGATAGCAAGTTGCTTGCAGGTTGCTGCAATTTATTTGAAATTACTTTGCTTAAATTGCCTTCAATATTGAAGAAAGTAACTTCCAGTTTTGTCTATTGATTGCTAATTTATACTAACAGTAATTAGCAACTTGATGACAATAGTTGTCTTTTTACGAACCGATCAAATAATAGATTGTCATCTATAAACCATACGACATGATGGAAACAGTTTCCGCCTAAAATCTTAATTCGATAAGTCGTTAGTAATTTGATGGCATTTTGAAGGAAACCATTGTCATTGAAAAAAGGCTCATCTGATAGAGTTTTGCAGGAGTAGGCGATTTTTTTTTACAGAAATTTTAGATGTCCCAATTGCTGATTATGTTTAATAGCTTTTTTATCAGCAAGAATCGAAAGCTGTCAAAATATTTTATTTATATTTATCTTGGAGCCCAGTCTTAAGGATTTGCTTTTAAAGCATTATTTCATTAGAATGTGGGTCAGAAATTTTATAACACTGCTTTTATTCTATTTCGTATGATTTTTATTTATTAGAAATAAAATTCCGCCGCGTTCATCCATTGGTTGTGCTGCGTACTGCTTACGGATGAGTGATTTTATTCATGGCAACAGTTGGCTACAAATATTTCCAGTCGATTGACGGAAATGTGAACTAAATATTTTACGAAAACTGTTGTTCGCAACTTTTTAGAATAAAACAAAAAGCAAAGATACCGTAATGCCGGAACATACATTTGCAAACAGAAAACGATTAAGAAGAAGAAGCGCGACGCGAACTATGTAGCGAATACATCTAGAGAAAAGCTCATGACGATCTACGATCTGAGCGAATATCGCGCCTGTGCTGTCGAGTGCTTCCATGGCGGGACGTCTAATTTGTCCATAGGCTCCAACACCCCCCCCCTCGAACTGCCGTGGGACTGGAGAAATGATGACTGTCAGGGTGATGTTAGCCCCAGAAGACGGACGCACTTCTCGTGTTTTACTCTTGGTAGAGCTTTGGTGAGTAAGTCGGCAACCATCTCGTTGGTGGAGACATGTTCGATGGAGATCATCTTCTTCTCGACTGCATCTCGCACAAAGTGATGTCTTATATCGATGTGTTTGGTTTGAGCGTGAAACACAGGGTTTGTGGCCAGTTTCTGCGCTCCCATATCGATATCTAGGGTCACCTCCTGGAGGTTCATCCCGAGGCTGTTTAGTAGTTTCTTCATATACAAGGCTTCCTTGGTAGCCTTGGATAGGGCCATGTATTCGGCTTCCGTGGAGGACAATGCTATCGTCCGTTGCTTCCTCGAATCCCAGCTAATCGTCGCTCCACTCATCATGAAGATATATCCCGAATAGGACCTATGATCGACGTTGCAGCCTCCCCAATCGGCATCCGCAAACATCTTCGGAGGGTCGTCGGTGTTTCTATAAGTCATTCCGACATCGAGAGTCTCCTTCAGGTAACGTAAAACTCGTTTCGCTGCTTTCCAATGGATGTCTCTATGTACTTCGTTGAATTGACTTAAGAAGTTCACCGCGTGAGTGATGTCGAGTCTGGTTCCAACTGAGAGATACATGAGGACTCCAATTAACTCTCGATAATGGTTCGTATCGTCATGTACTTCCTTTTCAGCTCGATCAGGTAAGTCTGAGTCCTGGTTCCAACGGAGTTATTGTCGGCTTGCAATCGGACATACCGAAACTCTCGAGAATATCGAATATGTAGCCTCTCTGGTTTATCTTGATCCCCTCATCAAGTTTGGTAAACTCTATACCCAGGCAACGACTTGCTTCGCCAAGTTCCTTGACTTCAAACTTCGAGCCTTCTTTGATCATATTGATCGTTTCCTTTTTTGATTTTCCCTTTTTGACATGATTAATATGTCGTCGACGTAAACGACTAAGAGCGCTCGTACGTTCTCGATCGACATGCGGTAGATGCACGGATCTGCTGCGGATGGGACAGCCCCATTTTTCTCAACTCGTTGTCCAGTCGGGCGTGCCAAGCGCGTCCTGCTTGACGAAGTCCATACAGAGCTTTCTTCAATCGGCAGACTACGTCGCCCTCACTGAGCCTGTTCAACATGCTTCTTGCAGTGTCCTTGATCCTCTTCTCGCTCTTTCGGGAGCCAATGATGAACTCCAATCTGTCTTCGAGATACTTCGGAGGCTCCATTAGGACATTTTCTTCTAAATCACCGTTCAAATAGGCTGTTGTTATGTCGATTTGTTCGATTGTCATCCTTTCTTGGACGGCTCGCAATCGCAGCGCGTATGGTACTCAACCTAACAACGGGAGCGAAGGTCTCATTGAAATCGACACCTGGCCGTTGAGCAAAACCGCGTGCCATCATTCGCGCTTTTCTTCTCTCCGTTCAATCACTCCGTTTGAATCGTATTTGTTTCTTAAAACGAACTTGCTTCCAATTGTCTGATCATTGGAAGCTCGACGAGTTCCCATGTATCGTGGTTTAAAAGAGAAGTAACTTCGGATGCCATCGCATCCATCCAGGCCAACGAGTCCGGTCCCTGAACTGCCTGTGATACAGGGATCTCGTCAACGCTCGCTGCTACAACCTCCTCTCCGTGACTGTAGACCTTTCTTGGCCGCCCCGGTCGCCCGATTTTAACAATCTGAGGACGTCCGCGTCCACGGGTTGCCACTTGTGGCATCTCTTCATTCTCCTCGTTTTCAGAAACGTCTGAATATCCGTTCTCTATGCTTGGCGGGGTCAATCATCATTCTACATCTAGTTCACTCGTCTCACCTTCGTTCTCGTGCTGGTGGAGGATGTTATTCTCAGTATAAAAGTTTTCGATTTTCGTCTCGTTTCTTTTGGCGCGTCCCTCTAAGAACTTGACGTCTCTGATTTCTATCTTTCGTTGATCTGGTAGCCAGATTCGAAAGTCTTTCGAATTCTCCGAGTATCCCACGAATAGACTCTTTTCGGAACGAGCGTCGAACTTTCCTTTCATCGGATTCTTAAGCAATAAGCCTCACATCCAAATTCTCTGAAATACGCAATGTTCGGTGCTCTGCCGTATCGCGCCTCATATGGGATTCTGTCTAGCGCCTTCGTCGGGCATTTATTCCTGATGTAATTGGTCGTGGATATGGCTTTGGCCCAGAACGATGGGGGTAGACCAGACTGGAGCAATAGACATCGCGACATCTGCACCAGTGTCCGGTTTTTATGTTCGGCGATTCCATTTTGCTCTGGCGTGTAAGTCGTCGTTAGTCGTCTTTTGATACCTTCGGATTTCAGATATTCATCGAATTCTTGGTTCACGTACTCACGCCCATTATCTGATTGAAGCGTCTTTATTTTCATACCGTGCTGTTTCTCGACGAAGATCTTATACGCTTTGAACTCCTCGAGTGCTTGGCTCTTGTGCGCGATGAATCTCACCTCTGTCCACCTCGAGCAATCATCCGTAAACATGATAAAGTATTTTGAGGCGCCATTCGATTGTACTCTCATGGGCCCGCAGATGTCGGTGTGGATGAGAGCTAACATCTGCGACTTACGGTTTGATGCTTTTAGGAACGACAGTCGTGTCATCTTCCCTTGCAGGCAGATTTCGCAGCTTGGTTTCACTACCGTCACTTCCCGTGTATGCGCCTCGTATGATTCCGTTTCTCGATGCCTAATGCAGTTCGCGGAAGTTCAGGTAACCCATACGTCGATGCCAGATCTCATCCAATGAAGCTGCAGAATCGCCATCCCTTTTATTTGCGCATTCGACGTTTTGACAACTCTCGGGTATTGCTTTTTTTATGTAGTAGAGGTTGTTGAAACGTTTCGCCGTTAACTTCACCGAGTCGTACTTCACGGATTTCGTGACCACGGCATTTTCTTTCGTAAAGACTACGGAATATCCTTTATCCGTAATTCTGGAGACGGACAACAAATTCGTATGGAGGTCGGGTACGAGTCTCGTATCGCTGAGAGTCACTTTACTTCGTTTGCCCTCCACAGTTGTCACAATGACGGCGACGCCTTTTGCTTTAATATCTGTTGATGCGTTACTTGCCAGCCTCAAGCTTCCAGGGTCGTCGCGCAGCCACGCAAAAGCCTTAATATCTTTGCATAAGTGCGACGTGCACCCACTCGAGACACCACCCTCGGTATCGTTACTCACTGTGAGGCAATCGTCGCTTTGATGATCACTTGTGGACAACAGTGATACGTCTTCGTTCTGCTTATCGTCACTCTTCTTTTTACAATCTACGGCTTTGTGTCCCTTTTGATGACATTTAAAACACTTAAATTCGAAGCGTTTTTTACTTTTGTCCTGTCCATTCTTCTTAAAATTGCCCGTTTCTTGTCTGCCCACATAGCACCTTGTATTTAATTCGAACCGGATGCTTTCCTCGCATCATGTTCCTCTATTATCTTTACTCGTAAGTTTTCTGATATTGGTAATTCGTCACTTTCTATAGCGCATCGAAGTTTTCGTAGCTCGGCGGAAGACTATACAGCTATATCATAATCACCAGTTGATCTGGATTTATTTCGACGTCCATGTCTGACAGTTTGTTCACACAATCGAAAAACTCGTGCAGATATTCGCCTCCTTCAGCCATCTTCTGCAATGTGAGCTTTTTTAGTAGTGTCGCCTTGCGCGCAGGATCTTTCGACTGGTATGTTCCTTTCAGTTTTAGCCAAAGCTCACGGGACATCTCACAGATTTTTATCAATTTTAATTGAGTAGCCTATCAACAGGATTAAGTCGGATTTTGCTTTTTCATCTTTACTTGCCCATTCTTGAGCTGCCGTCGTGGTTGCCGCGTCTCCAAGTATGACCTCGGGCTTTGTGATCTTCCTGCTCACATAACTCCACTCGTCATTTTTCACTAGCAATGCGTGCATTTGCATCTCCACGTGTCGTAGTTCTCGCGATTTAGCGCCTCGATATGCACGATGCCACTAGAGTTCATTGCCTCTATTCCTTCCTTCTTTATACTCTTTTATTCGTATGAAAGGAAATCGGTCTGACCGATGATCGTGCACGAAGAAAGAAGAAAAGAGTCACCACTTTTCACTTCGTCGAACTACAAGCACTCGCGAGCACTGTCCCGGCTTCTATTCCAGAGTGTTCTGGGCCCATAACTTGTTGTTCGCGACTTTTTATAGAAGCAGAATAAAACAAAAAGCAAAGATATCGTAATGCCGGAACATACATTTGCAAACAGAAAACGATTAAGAAGAAGAAGAAGCGCGACGCGAACTATGTAGCGAATACGTCTAGGGAAAAGCTCATGACGATCTACGATCTGAGCGAATACCGCGCCTGCGCTGTCAAGTGCTTCTATGGCGGGATGTCTAATTTGTCCATACAAATCCAACAAAAATTATTTCTAACAGATGGTGGCAACTTTTTATAGCAATAAATATGTTACAGCATTTTCACTTGTTTACGTAAGTAATTGTTATCCGCATAATACTTTTAAGTTGTCTTAAACAAAATTATTATTATTATAACAATAATATGGTATCTGAAGGAAAACTTGTGCGAAACATTTATTTCTTTTCTCATAGGTACGATAATACTGTCAAATTATTACAAATATTATGAATATTATAAATATTAATTTTATTGGTTAATTTAATTGATCATGCGTAGTTAATATTGATAAACTGCTGTAGAATATCGTCTATATAATCCCGGGGAAAATGAGGATGCAAGATGAAGTTCAGTAGCAGAGCTAGTGAACTCGAGAGAATAAAGGAATATATATATGGCATAATCCGTAGAACTTTTAGAATTTAAGTTATCGCAATTTCAGACACTGACTTTAAGTCTAAAATTGACTTTTAAGGTCCTTATGGGTAGCGAAAACTCTGAAAAAACATGTACCAATACTCGTTAGTACGCTTTCCAAAGTGAAGTTCATATAAAAAAGCCGATAACAGAGTAAACTAAGGAATTCTTAGAGGATACTTTTACGAATTTTGATATTTAGACTCATTTTAAAAAAATAACTTTTGGCCAAAATCTTTGCATATTTTTTTGAGTAATCTAGGACAATTATACATCCTAAAAACATTGTTATGCAAGGTGTGCACGTTATCTGATTGAATTTAAAATTCAATATTGACGAGTAACTCAATTTTCGTGAAATCAAAAATCTGCATGATTTCCTTATTTAAAAAAAATAACTTTCTTTTCTTTTATA
>JANQDE010000158.1:2076-25909 GCA_037157785.1 Cephalotes varians | reverse complement strand
ATGAAACTTTTTTCGATACCTGGCCACCCAAACGAGTTATTGGAGGTGATAGATTCAGATGACTCACCCTGTATATACAGGGTGTCCAGAGGTTAAAAGTAAAATTTTTGTGAGCGGGTAGAGCACGTCAAGCTGAATAAAAAAACCCTAAACCATTTTGCAGAATTCGCAATAGTTAACGAGTTATTAATTATAGAAGATCACCATATCAGTGCGCGCGGCAGAATAGGACCGCCTCAGCCCGACGCTGGCTCGCCCGCGTGGAGCCGGCTCGACCGGCCGTCGCCGCACCGTTGCTAGACAACTCCTCGCGTCCTTAGCCACCGTTGCTCGGCGTCCGGCACGCCTCCTCTTTTGCCTCACCAACACCCGCCCACAGCCAATGTTATGATAAACTGGGCCGGGCTATACCTCGAGCGGCTGGAGCGCTTCTCTCGGCGCGCTCTCATTAGTACAATTTCAAAAATTAATATCTCGATTATTATTGCGAATATCGCTAAACGGTATGAGACTTTTATGTTCATTTTGATCCCATCTATCTTCTTATGTGCGGTGTCAAAATTCTCGCGGCGCACCCTGTATATGTGTGTATATATATTCTACATACATATTAGATTATATTAAGGGGTTAGACCACTCTAGAGGCAGAAAGAATAGGCATATTTTGGGATTTTTTTTCAGCGAAATCATAAAATAAATCGGGATTACAGAATGAGGTGTTTATTATACGAATAAAAAACCATATAAAATAATTTTTTTAAAGCAATAAGTATGAAAATGGCGACTCCACAGCATTTCTCCGATGACGCTTTTATTTTTGGAGGGTCGACGGCCGGACCAATAGCTCCTGCAATCTTTGAGTTATGATGTAAAACGAAAATTTTTTTGAAAATATATAAGAATAGCTATAATATAACTACATAGGATTTTTTTGATATATTGATTTTTGCCAAAATGGCGCACTTCTTAAAAAAATGAAAAATGACATAAAAAATCGATAGAAAATTGTTTATAAAAAAAGAACTATGCAAAATATTAAAAAAATCCTACGTAGTACTTTAGAGAAGATAATTTTAAATATACATTTAAAATTTCAAATGAATTGGTTGAAATCTGTTTGAGTTATGAGTCCGGTCGACAAATTACAGCTCACCGCAGCGCTCATAGAAAGAGCTCGCTGCGAACCGAGAGGAGTGGCGCTAGAATTCAAAAATAGAGTACTTAGAGATTTTTCTCATCCATAAACTTTTGACATATGATTTTTGAGGTACTAAGATACCTTTTTATAAAAAAAAAAAAAAGTCGATTTTTTGAAAATTCTAGAGTGGCCTAACCCCTTAATATAGACTATATTAATGCACGCCTACATATGTATGTAACAATATATTATATAAAATAATATCAATAATAAAATAATGTTAATGTCAATTAATGCTTCTTAGCATTGTTACATTTTCCTCGAACAGCAGCACAAAACAATCTTTCATTGTCATTCCGGGTATTTTTCTCGTTACGTTCATATACACATGCTATAAAACAGAAATTAATAATTATTACAATTATGTCAAAATCAATTATATTTATTATTAATATTTATTTTATAATAAATGAATAAGTAAATAAACGCACACGCACACGCGCACGCACGCACGCACGCACGCTATGCGAATGTTGCAACTAGGACTTTCAACCTCACTACTGACAGAATGAATAGGCTTTTCGTTTTTATGTTACTAGTTAGTGTATCGTTTGTTACGATGTATTTACGAGTGTTTGAGTATATCTCATCATAGTCGTTGAAAAAAAATTCCACAAAAACATAGGGAACAGATAAATGCTATCGATGGTGCATTAACAGAAAACTTGCATTTTTTCCTAAAATATGTTTACTTGATATGTGGAATCCCAAACATTCAATTTTCGTTTCTATACTTTATTTGTAAAATATCGTTTGATAATGATGTATTTACGAGTGTTCTGAGATATTTCATAATAGCTGTTGGAAAGATAAATAAAATTCCACAAACGATAACATATGAACTGATAGTGCATTATCTTTAGGGAAAAAAAATTTTTTACATAGGATTTTAACAGATAATCACAGACATTTTTATGTGATTCATAATATAGCGTAATGGTAATATATTCCAGATTTCATTATTTGCGTTAGTCGACGTTTAATTTTTTCAGTTATTGTTATTTAGAAATTAGTACTTCATGGATAGTACTTACTGGATGGAAAAAGCTATAAAAAAATTCTTCATCATTAATGAAGTATTATCGAGCTATTAAATTTGAATATGTTTCCGAATTTAAAAGAAAATATTTGAAATTAATCGGATAAAAGAATAAATAAATAATCTTGTTCCTACTATTATAGAGACTCATGCTGGTTGCTATGAAGCAAAATGAAATGATCTCAACAACAGATGAAGAAGTGTGTCAAGTCTTAACTGATTATCAATATGTAGAGAAAAACTACCTGAGATAAATAATCTTTCTAAATTAAAAGACAAGCAAGAATTGTTCAAAATTTTGAATGTGGATTTTCAACACTGCATGCATGGATTCGATTTATGGAATGTATATTACACATGTTTTATCGACTAAGTTTATGCAAATGGGCTACAAGGGAATCTGAAAATAATATGGCGATGAAGGAAGCCAAGAAAAATGTTCAAAAAGAATTTCGAAAGCAAATGATTCTATATGTGGATACTTCAGAACAAGGTTCTGGATCAACAAATGATGGGAACATGGCAAGGAGATTTTTCAGATACTCAGATCCTTTAAAGATAATTGGTGTTGTTAAAATCTTTATTTGAAGATTTGGAATTATTCTGCAAACTCTTGCTTGTGGGAAAAAGATAAATACTGTTAAACTTGAAAAACATGCTCTTAAAACTGCAGAAACTTTTATATTAAATTTTATCCTTAGTACATGCCTGCATCGGTACACAAAATTCTTTTCCATGGGAGCAAGATTATAGACACACATTTATTATCAATTGATGAGTTATCTGAAGAAGCACAAGAAGCATGTAATAAAGATTTCAAACGATTTAGAAAGTATCATACTCAAAAACATTGTAGAAGTGCAACAAATAAAGATGTAATCAAAAAGCTTTTAACTTCGTCTGATACATAATCTACATAAGTCAACGGAAAGAATGGAGATGTTCTTCGAAAGAAATTGACATTGAAGCTCAAAATGTCAAATGGATTTTTGTAATACGGGGTGGGCGGCGAATTAATTATCACTTAAGGTAATCCGATAGAACGGATTAAAATAAGTGAAAAAGTCTAATGTTTGGGGGGAGTCGGTTCAACAATAAACGCGATATTAATTTTTTAATTCGGGCAAATGACAGCGCGCCGAGGAAAGCAGTCGAGCCGCCCAAATCGTAGCACGGCCCAGCGGGCCAATGTGTCGAGCACAGGCCGGCGCGTGAGGAGAGAATGGAGGGGATGCGCTGCCCCGGCTGCCCGTCGTGTCTGTCCCTCTCTCCCCACGCGCCGGCCTGTGCTCGACACACTGGCCCGCTGGGCCGTGCTAYGATTCGGGYGGCTYGAMTGCTTTCCTCGGCGCGCTCTCATTTGCCCGAATTAAAAAATTAATACCKCGTTTATTGTTGAACCGACTCCCCCCAAACATTAGACTTTTTCACTTATTTTAATCCGTTCTATCGGATTACCTTAAGTGATAATTAATTCGCCGCCCACCCTGTATATGAAACTATCGCGCTAATACAATAAATAGTAATAGTATAACTGCCTCAAATACTTGCACAAGGGGACAAGTATAATCATTCCGAGTACTTGCGCAAAGAAACGAATATAACTACTCAAAGTGTATTCGCGCATATCAGCGGTCTTAAAACTCATAATATGTAATTTTTTACAAAAATGAAAAACATTTTTAATTCTTTAAGTGTTTTATTTCATTTTAAGAACCCTTTGTGTGCTTAATTATTTTTAAGCTGCGAGTATGCATACTGCACATTTTACACGCTGTACATTTCTTTTTATTTCAAGTGAATTTTCTTCTTTGTATGTTTTCTTTTTTATATCCAATAGTATTCTGAAATATGTTAAAATTACGAATATGTTTTTGTTTTACTTAAATTTTACTTTAATAGTAAATGCAAATTTTTTGCTACATGACGAATATAAACATTGACATAAATATCGAAAGATAATTTAGACATTCGCCATATTAAACGCACCATTTTGAATTTTGCAACTTTGACTTCAGATTCGTAATGTCAGTAATCTCGAAAACTCTTTAATATGATTTTCATCAAAAATTATATTTTTTCAATCTTGGCATCTACCATATTTGATTCGCCATTTTTAATTTCTTAATTGTTACAAGACATTCACAATTAACGATCTTAAAAATATATATTCATGTGTAAATCTAACGCAAATCGTTCATTCATCATAATAAATTTATTCAGATTTATATTTATATTTTTCATGACGATCATATTAGATTTATTATAATTAATTATTATATAATTAATTTTGTAATTTTAGTGTTAGATTTATAATCTATGACATCAAAAACATACATATACTCAATTTAATGCAAATCAATTTAAAATTAAAAATGCTTTCTGTTTTTCAGCCGCTTTTCTAATCCGCCATTTTGAAAAAAAGTCTAATTAAAAAAATTGGCTGCCATAACTTTTTTCAAATATGAATAAGCTTTAATTTAAGAAAAAAATCATTAAAATCGGATAAGAATAGAAGGCTCTGGACAATTTTAAAACACGATTTCTCATTTTTCCTCACTGAGACGGTTCAAATTGCGCTACTCTCTTCTAACACTATTCGCGCTAATCTCTCGGTCCCTCGTTTTGCTTCATCGGCTTAGACTATATATTAGTTAAAATAATTCTCGAAACAACTGTCTAAAATCACAAGGAATTTGGAACGAAAAATTGCGCTATATCGAGGAGATTACTATTTTTTTACATCGAAAACTTTAAACGCGTTTCCTTGAAATCTGTTTTTTGCATTTTCTTCAATTTTGTGTACACGATTAAAAAAATTATTTGATCAGATCAATCGACTTTTTATAAAGTTCGTTAGTTAGATAATGGCCAATTCTTCTTGATGAAGCTAAAAAGTTTAAAAAAAATCAATATTAACAATTTCTTTTTTGTATAAAGAAATGGACACTACCTAGAGAAAGTCACTTTTTTTCAAAGTCGTACAAAATTTTAATTTTTATATATTTTTTAAATTTTATAGGTTCATTTTGGATAAAATTACATGAAAATTAAAAATATTTTTTCTTTTTTTAGTTCAAGAATTATAATCCTGACTATGTACACAAAACGGTAACTCCGATGGAGTAAAATTGAATGTTCATTTATTTATCATTAATATTTTTTTGTATATAAAAAATTTGAATATATTCTTCAATAATTGCATTAAAACGTGCAAAAAGTTTTAAAACGATAAACGTTACTCTTCTTTTTAAAAAAAAATCACTTTTTTCGGCATCCTAAAATAGATTTCTTTCCCTAACTATTTTATCTTATATTTCTATCGAGATTAAATTGCTATCAGTTTAATAATTATCGCATGGACATGAAAGAAATATATTTTTGTTTAATCTATAATTACTATAATTACTATAATTACTATAATTACTCTTCTTAATGAAAGTAAAAATTTATTATAATCAAATCTACGAAAGTGAATAAAAAATATAAACCGGAATTTTTTTGTTAAATTCATTGAAGCATCATAAAAATATAAACATACAAAATTATTTTTCTACATAATCTCCGGACTTAGAAATACATTTTTCTCAACGGATCGGCAGTTTTTTTATTCCGCTATCATAAAATGTAGATGATTGTGACACGAGCCAATTGCGCATAAACGCTTCGATAGCAGTATTGTCAAATCTTTGTCTTCTAAGCCAATTTCACCAACGTCGGTTAGACTAACCAACGATTAATTCCAATGGAATTATCCAATCGCATTTGTCTTTGACTAGAATGAACCAATCACGATTGATACTTTAACCGTCGGTTAGTTTAACCGACCTTGGTGAAATTGACCCTAAGTGCTTCTTTTAGTGGTTCAAACAAATGGTAATCACAAGGCGATAAATCCAGAGGGAGGGTGTTCCAGTGTAGTCCAGAACAGCTCTCAATTTTTTGTCGAGTTTGGACAGCTGTATGCGGCCGCGCATTGTCGTGCAGCAGGATAACGTCTCGTACTGAAAATTCGCGTCTTTTCCGACGATATGCGAATTTTGTTTTGTCCAAAAGTTGGCAATAGTATGCGATCATCCTCGAGAAGGTAGCCAACAATGCAAATATTCTCAGTCACGCTGGTCCTCGGGCGACGTCGGTGACTTTCATTTTTGACTGCTTCTCGTCCTTCTAAAAATTGTTTATGCCACTCGTATACTTGAGTCTTCTTAAGGGTGTTGTCCCTGAATTGTGTCTGAAATCTTCTTAAAATTTCGAACGGTTTTATGCCTTTTGTCATGAGAAACTTGGTAATAATTCTTTGCGCAACAGACGAAGGTATCTCTTGCTCTGACATCGATACTGACTAAAGAAGCGATAGTGTAAGATTAGATATGTGTAAGGGGATTTCCTTCAGATATCCCTACCTAAAACCCTTAGAAGTCGCGCCCTTCTCCATTCCTCACGGCATGTACAAAAAAATTCCGGCTATTTGATTCACCTCGTAGTTTTAAAATTATTTATTCCTGATTATTCCACATATTTTGTTCAAACATTCAGATCAAATAATTTTTTATATTTATTTTTATTTTTGATCAATAATTTAACCGCAACTAATAATGATGAAATTTTGCAGTTGCATATAAACTACAAAACTAATCATTTATAATTATTTATGAAAATAATTTCAGGTGATTGCTAGGATATTTTATTGCATAAATCGAAGTTGGAGCGGTAAAATTTCAATTGCAGAATTAAGAAGAAGTAATCTATTAGCAGTGATTGCTATGCTTGAGCATGAGGAGGATATTAATCAAATTACAGCATATTTCAGCTATGAACATTTTTATGTGATATATTGTAAATTCTGGGAGTTGGATCGCGATCATGATCTCTTCATAGATAAAATAGATTTAACAAGACACAATGATCATGGTGAGAGAACATGTTTTGCAATTGAACTATATGTAACTATTGTACACTGATCTTTCTTAAGTTGATTTTTCGTTAATTCGGTTTGTCGAATTACCTTTAGCATTATCTACTCGAATAATCGAAAGGATATTTAGCGGTGCTGTGACGAGAGGTAGTAAAAAAAATAATAACACACAACCAGAGAATAAGATGAGTTACACAGAATTTGTGTGGTTTCTTCTTAGCGAAGAAGACAAAAATCATCCAACTGCCATTGAATATTGGTTTAGGTAATTACATCAGTTACAGGAAGTAATATAACTTATTTGTATCATTTGTCTTTTAGTTATATATTAAATCTATATATTAAAATTTTTTGATAGATGTATGGATCTCGATGGTGATGGATATTTGTCAATGTACGAACTGGAATACTTCTATGAAGAGCAGTTACGTCGAATGGAAGCAATTGGCCTGGAAACATTGCCTTTCGAAGATTGTCTTTGTCAAGTAACATTAGAATTGTGAATTTATTTATTGTTAATTTCTGGAAATTTTCAATATCTTTAAATTTGAGCTTTTGAATAATGTCGAAGAGTATAAATCTTTAAAGTGAATACGTTAATAGTGAATACATGGAGCATTGGAGTCTAACCTTTTTAGTAGACTGCGTGAAAAATTATGAAAAAATTCATCTTTTTTGAAGTCTTAACTATGATTTTATGTAATTAAGATGTAACAGAAATATTTTTAAATAATTTTATTTTTAACTTGACAAATTACAATAGACTCTGACAAATTAATTAAATATTAAAAGTAGCCATTAAAGAGCCAACAGGTCGTTAGTGTGTGTAAAAAAATATATATTCATAAAAATTTTTTTATATGTTTCGGCCTTCGCTTTGAGCCTTCTTAAGTAAAAAACATATACGGTTAGATAGAACTTAACATAGATACATAGTACATAAATTTTCAAGTTACCAGTCGCTGCATTTTTTGACGATAGTTTTTCCTTCGAAAGTCCAACTCAATGTTACCAGCCATGTGAATCCAATCATGGTGAGAATTCAAGAGCAAGCATATATTTCGACATGCCAGTGAATAGCATTTCTCAGTGCAATTTTAAGCGGGAAATCAATTATAATTAATAGTCCATTTTTTTCAACAAACAGAAGAGAGACGAGATAATGCGATAAACACTACATATATATGCCAGCTCAGGATTTAACAATTGCAGAAAGTAATCGGTTGTCGTAGTAACAATATTGTCGCTTTGTACTTGGTACCACTTGTAATAAATTTCACAGTCTCTCTTCCTTCCACTTTTCATGATGACTCACCGAATAAATTTTACCGTACTGGACTTAAATTTTTTTCTTTGGATACTTATCTTTGACTAATGGAAGGAGGTACGATTGTTCCGTCTCACCACTGTATATTACTCATTCATGTAAAGACATTTATTGATGAAAATCTATATATCATACCATCAAAAACATTGTACACTGAAGAGGATCCACATAAAGGATCGAAATACGTTTGTATTGTATATGTAACATGCCATCTCTGCATTAAATATTTAATTGATAATTCTTATATAATAATTTATCGCTCCAATAACTAAGCGTTGGCTCGTAAAGGCAATTTATATTAATTTGATTTATTCTTGGAGTCGTTGAATCTGTTAATTCGTTAGTTGTATTTTTTATATATACTAGACACCACAGACGCGCGCTTCGCGCGCGCTATTTAGTTTTTTATTTTTTACTCTTTTTATTATTTTTTTTTATAAATTGCAATAATAACCTTTTATTAATGCACATGTCTATAAATTGTCATTTGCTAACTCCACGATGACAACTGCTCACGAAGTTAGCACAGAGAAAGAACCAATCAACATTGCGGAAAAGCGGCAACAATATTTCGATATATGCGAGTATCGATTTAACATCTCCTTTTTTAAAAAGGATAATAAAAGACTAATATCTGAAATACATATCCACAAACAAAAACAGAGATTAAATTTAAAAACAGACATGGATAATTTGAATTCGCTGTATTTGAATTTGTTTATGAAATCGTGATGCTTCCATCTCCATCATTACACTGTGGTGGAGGTTGAGTATGTTTATCTGTTATTTATCTTTTATCCTTTGATACCGCAATATCGTTAAACGTAATAATGTACTCATTAAATTTCAATGACAACCGATTACTTTCTGTAATTGTTAATCCTGAGCTAGCATATACATGTAAGTGTTTATCGCATTATCTTGTCTCTCTTCTGTTTGCTGAAAAAAACGGACTATTAATTATAGTTGACTTCCCGCTTAAAATTGCACTAAGGAATGCTATTCACCGGCATGTCGAAATATATGCTCGCTCTTGGATTCTCACCATGATTGGATTCACATGGCTGGTAACGGTGAGTTGGATTTTCAAAGAAAAAACCTAACTATTGTCAAAAATGTAGCGACCAGTAAATTGGAAAAATTTATGTACTATGTATCTATGTTAAGTTCTATCTAATTGCATATGTCTTTTACTGAAGAGGGCCCAAAGCACGGGCCAAAATGTATAAAAAAATTGTTATGAATATATATTTTTTACCTACACTAACGACCTATATCAGCTTTTTAATGACAGCTTTTAATACTTAATTTATTATAAACAATGTTTTTAATTACCAGTGATTAAACAATAGAAATAAATATGGTAAATTTTAACATATTCTGGTAAACGATGTTTATTAAATTCAGCACAACGTTTCGACCAGAGGCTTTCTGGTCCTTATGAAGTGTTTCTATTATAAAAATCAGTCACATGTCAAGTAATTGTATTTTGCATCCGTGTTAGATGGCACGTCTGCATTAAACCATGTATAACAGGTGATGTCGCCTGTTATTTGACCAGAAAGCGTCTAGTCGAAACGTTGTGCTGAATTTAATAAACATCATTTATCAGAATATGTCAAAATTTACTATATATACTTAATTTATTTTTAACATTTTCTAAACTGAGAGAAAGAGAGATAGAGAGAAAGAAGAAGAAGAAGAGAGATGAAAAAGAACTAATTTGATTAAAAAATTTGTACTTTATTTAACCCTTATGTGGCGGCTAAGGTACATTTGTACCTTTTGCGATTTTATCTGTACATAAATTCATTCCTGTAGAAGTAACCATATTGAGTAATTATGACATCTTTTTTTGGACTAGTACCAAAAAATATTGTTTGTAATTTGTCTACAGGAATGAATTTACAGATAAAATCACAGAAGGTACAAATGTACCTTAGCCGCTATATAAGGGTTAAAAATGAAAATTTAAAAACTCTCTTTGGATTTTTTAGTTTAGATTTCGGATTTTACGAAAAAAATTCCATATATGATTCTTTCAAAAATTCTAATTATTTCAGAGGAAAATGACATATTTTTTTTATAAAAAAATATATTTTTTATAAGAAAATACTTTTCATATTTCAAATGAAATTTGTATTACATAAATGAATTAGGAAAGTATGTATAAAAGTAATTATAAAATAAAATGTTTAGAAAAATAATAGAAATAAAAGAATATAATTATATAATATTCTTTATGAACACAATCATAATAAATAGTATATCTTCACAATCAATTTACCGCACACAACAATACAATTTTTGTAGGGTAAGAAGTACATCTCTTCCTTTTCTTTATTTTCTCTCTCTCTCTCTCTTTCTCTCTCTCTCTCTCTCTCTCTCTCTCTCTCTCTCTCTTCATTATTTCTCTATTTTAAAACTTATACTTAGTGAATATGTGAATCACTTGTGTCCGCTCACGATTTGAACGCTTTGGCATTTCGGCAGCAAATTGATCTTTTCCTTCGACCTTTTGAAATCAACATCTTTTCCCTATAAAGTTTTTTTTAAGAAGAGAGCTTCTAAGGTACTTTCTCCTTCTCGGAAACAAACACGATAGAAATGATCTAGACACGAGTGACTCATGTGTTCACTCTAAATTGAATAAAGTGCGTAATAACAAAATATAATATATAAAAAAACGTAATATGTCTCAGATGTTGGATATGATTCATCCGATAATACCAGGCAAGATATCATTGAATGACTTGAAGAAATGTAAAATGACATCTATCTTCTTTGACACTTTCTTCAATTTGGAAAAATATCTAGATCATGAACAGAGGGATCCTTTTGCTATAACGAGAGATCATGATACTGACGGCCATGAAGTATGTAATTGCATTTATCTTATTATATTCAGTTGTTTTCCAAATTTTATTTTAAGTTAACACGTTAACATGTATTATTTTTGTTTTATTCTTCAAAATTTTAATTATGATAAGATCATAATTATATTTTCTGGATATAATTTATGCGTTATTAATACTTATTAAATTTAAAATATTTATAAAAAAATATTTTTATATAAATTGAATTAGAAAATGCATTACTCATTACAAAAATACTCTTATGATATATTTTTTTATTAATATAACTCTCATAAATATATATTTCTTGTTATAGCTCTCAGATTGGGATCGATTTGCAGCAGAAGAATATGAATTATTGGTTGCCGAAGAAAGTGGCAATGAACAACAAGAACAAATGTAAGTATTATTTGCAACTTAAAAAATTATAAGTTAACCTAGATGTTAAATTACACATTGAATTTTACACTTTATGCATAGTACCTGATCATTTGATTATATTATGTTACATCTTATATTGCAACAATGTTGTATTGTTTCAAATATTACAATTGCATATTATGTATTCGATATTGATTTGCGCGTATTGCATGCGTTGTAAATATATATTTTACACTTTGCGCTCCAACTAAACAATATATATTCTTCCTTTCCACTATAATCATAATGATAATGATACGTTTCTTGCAGGCTGTGTGATGATGAAATGTAACCATCATCTACAGCTCAGTAAGTAAAGTATAAAGTAGCATGGCGAAAATATGCACGTATTTATATAAATAACATATTAAATTGTTTAAGCTTTTTTTATATTTATTTCGTGGTTTATCTAGCAAAACATATTTTGCAAATTTAATTTTTTTTTTGCCAAGATCTTATAATACATTTCTACAACATTGCATTGTAACTATTTTAATAGTTAATATTTTAATATTTTTCATACATACATAGCAATTTACATTTTGATTAGATAGACTTTCTTATTCTTATTATTAATTATTATTTTTATTATACAGGATGTCCGATAATTCTCGTAACGCTCGTATGCACATAGAGCAGACTAGACTGAGTCAAAAAGTTCTATATTCCTCCATTTTGTAATTTTCGCAATAATTAACAAGATTAATTAATAAGAAATTAATTATTAAACATCGCCGCTTATCTGCCTGACTTAACACCAAATACAAGCACGTAGCAAGATACAATTGCTCATCAGTCATGGTAGCTTATAGTAGGCGCGTGAAGAGTTATCTACGGCAACACACGAACAACGCATGACGGGAGTTCATTAGAAAACTAACTCTCTGCGCTGCTAGCAATTGCGACTGCTGGGCGATCATATCTCGCCGTGCGCTTGCGTCTTACATTTAGCGGATACATGCTCATTCGACAATCACAACTAATATCTCATTAACTATTGCAAAAATTGTAAAATGATACAGGACTTTTTGACTCAATTTAGTCTGTTTTACTTGTACACGGGCATTGTCACGAGAATTATCGGACACTGTATATATATTCTATATACTATTAAATATTAAGAAATATTTATGTTTTTATGAAATTTTTGACATGACTTTTATAATCATTTTTAATACTCCATGAAATATAAATATTTTTTATAATTATATGTTTGAAGAAATAATTTTTAAAAGAAAGATATATTTTTAATATATAATTTATGCTTCTTCGTAGGTTGCAGAATATTGTATCATGGAAATTATCGTCAAGTGTGGATACTTTAATCAACAACTCGGTGGACTCGGTCAAAGATTCAAATTCATTAATAAATTCATTGGATATTCATGAACAGTTGAGACATGATGACTGTGGCGATACTGATACTGATGATTATGCTGACAGCGATAATTAATTTATTAATAAACACACATTCGAAATTGATGGAAAAAGGATATAAATAATAAATAAAAGTGACTCGTATGAAAATATAAATCCAAGGTTAAATAGGCCAAAGTAAACGACAAAATTAATGTTAAGTTAGTAATAGATGTATATTTAAAACAATTAATAGGCGAAACGTTTTGATTTATAGTCTGTTTGACAAGAGCGTGTACGGTGAAACCCGAAAACTATTTGGGATAAGGCATTTAAAAAAATACACACATACTACATGAACCATGATGCTTTATTATTATTAAGTTGTCCAGTTGCCTCCATTATTAATAATTGCCTGGCATCTCAGAGGCATACTTTCTAATTTTATAGCATAATCTTGAGATGAAGACCTTCATGAATTGAATCTGTCGAAATAACTGCTTGATGATCCAGATCTTTTTTGTTCTCTTGAAACTTGAACTTCATGAGTGCTTAAACATTTTTTATGGGATTTGCATTTGACGACTGCGAAGACCAATTCAGTATATATCATTTTTTTGTTTCCACGCACTATAAAGATGACTTTGAAATTTTGGGATTATTGTCCTCTTGCAATAGTCAAATTTTCGTTTTTCCTCATAAATCACTTTTGTGCAGATGATAATAAAGTCCTCTGATATATTTTGACCATTGGCAGCAAATTATCCGTGAAAATGTGCAAAGTGCCAAATCCCTGCTTTGAGAAACAGTCCCAGACGTAAATTTTTATCGGATGTTTAACATTGGATGAGTCTATTGGTGTGGATAGACCAGATATGATGAATGAAAGAATGTGCCCAAAAAGAACTTTCGTCCAAAAAAATTACCTTGCAATCGCGATCCAAATTTTCTTTTGCCTATTTAAATCTTTTTTCGACGTGTTTTCTTGAACAATAGCAATTTTTTACTGTGCTACGAAATTTCACTTCATAAGCCAGTAAACGTTTTCTTATAGTGTCACATGATATATTTAGACCCTTTTTGTGCAAAACCGCTTGCTCGCCACGCAATGATAAATGAGAATTCTTCTCAAACACCTCTGTCCTCTTTTTTCGTCGTTTTTTACACGATCTGGCAAGTCATCGATGTTTTTTACGGCGGAATAACGTTTCACCTATTTACTTACAAATGTCTTCGATTTTTTCATGTATTTAGCAGCGGCTCCATACAACATTTTCAATCCTTTCGGATATAAACACAGAAATACAACTTCGTAACGTGATACGTACGCGATATAGTGAAATATGACCAAGGTCGAACGACAACGACTGAGGGTTTCTATACAAAGCATATTGGGGGAAAGGTCCCGCTACCTGCTCGCGTTTAAATCTACCTTCTAACGATTTTCAGAAAAAAGTTTAACTGTATACGCTTTTGTCAAACAGACTAACTAAGTCTTCTTCAATCACTATTGATTAACTAATATTTATAAATAATTATAATCATAAAGAAAATTTTATAATTTTATAAAGAAAACGTATAAAATGCTGCTAATAAAACATGTTACTCCAGCACAAAATTTCATATATAAATAAAAATAATAAAGATTATAAAATATAAACATGCGCCATAAATGATCGAAAAGATATATGTCAAAGTATAAAATATGATAAGTTCATTATTAATTTGTCATTTTCATAAGCAAGAATAAATTAAGTCTGGTATTTAAAAAATCATCGAAATGTTGTATGCATCAATGTCAATACGTTAGTGTGAATGTATATGTATGTATTTGTATATGTATGTATTTGTATATGTATGTATTTGTATGTATATTGCAACCTATGTAAAATAATCAATATCAGTGAATATTTTGTATCAAATGAATTTTTGGATCGTTTCATAATAGTAAAAGAACTGTAACACAATTAATTGCAAATCAGGAACAGTTATCCGAGTAATGTGAACTGTAGATATCTTTATTGTACAACGTCTTCATGTCAGTAAATGAAATAGTGTGGAGAGATAACAAGAACGTTTTGAATGAATGTTTTGAATATAAACATATTATGAAAGTTAAAAAATAAATAATAGTTTTCAATCTTTTTTTTCAATCTTAGTGAATCTGTCAAGGATATTAAATTAACATGCACATAATATCAAGAATCATAAGAATCATTTCTCAATTAAATTTTTTCAAGCTTCACAAATTCAACAATATTTTTCCGTCTCTTGACACAATATAATCTCTCTAATTTTCGAATGAATCATTATAAATCAAAATACTAACTGTACAAACTTAAGAAAGAAATTTTTGAAAATAAAGATTCTAAATTTTTATATAAATCTATTCATTTTTTAAAACACACACACAATAATTTTTTAATATCTATTTAATATTTAGTTTTCTTACTAATTTTCTGCTTATGGTTTAGATCCGAAATGCTATCCAAAAACACTCCATCTCTTTCGAGAGGCTATCATAGATTTGATAACACATAAAAAGAAATTTAATTACTTTTTTAAAAAATATAATTATAATAAAAGCAAAAAAATAAAATAAAATTATTTGCTATTATTTAATAATAAAAAAGATACTAAAATATAAATACAATTTATCAAAATCTCCAGATAATATAAATGTAATGTCACTTCACATATACAGGGTGTCCGGGACTACCCGCCCAAGCTTTTGTGTGCAGGTAGAGGACGTTAAACTGAGTAGAAAAGTCCTCTACCATTTTGCAAATTTTGTAATAATTAACGAGATATTAATTTTTGAAGATTGCCGAAAAGAGGCATGTTCGGCCGGCCCATCGGCAAATGCAAGCGCTTGGCGAGATACGCCCGCCCCGCGTCTCTAAGCGCGCGCGGAGTTGTTTACTGCGGCAATGGCTATGCTCGTTACGCCCGAGCGACGCGGTGTAAACAACTCCGCGCGCGCTTAGCGACGCGGGGCGGGCGTATCTCGCCAAGCGCTTGCATTTGCCGATGGGTCGGCCGAACATGCCTCTTTTCGGCAATCTTCAAAAATTAATATCTCGTTAATTATTACAAAATTTGCAAAATGGTAGAGGACTTTTCTACTCAGTTTAACGTCCTCTACCTGCACACAAAAGCTTGGGCGGGTAGTCCCGGACACCCTGTATATTAAATCGTTCATGTAAAAAAATAACAAAAACATTTATGTATAAAAATGATCTACATTAAATTACACAAATGACAAATGGTTCCTAAATTTATCGAAAAAAAAAACTGATATTTCAATGTATCTCTAACTTATTACAATTCGGGAAGGATTTTAGCCTTTTTTATAGTTTTCTATCTACAGCAGAATAAAAAGGATTCAATATATGAATTCATAAAAGATATTGAAAGTAACATCGTTAAATGTATAGAGCCAAAATTAATATTCGAAATATCTGTATCGAATCGTTAGACTGTCGAATTAACAGAATTAATAAATGAAAAATTGAACTCTCTGTCCAAAATTACTTCTCTCAATTTTGCAAAATAACCCTAAAATCTTATTTTTTTTAAATCTTTTTTTTTACTCGCGCTAAGCGAATTATAATGGTCGCAATTGATATAGAGGACTATCTAAATAAAATTGTAAATTCAATAACGAAAATATCTACTCCATTATAATAAAAAAGAAACAATCTTTAAACAAAAAAGAATTTGAATAACTTTCTTTAAAAAATGGCACACCAAGAGGCATATTTGTAAACAAAAATTTTATTTTTGAGAGCTAATGATTGCCCACTATCGAAAGCCTACGATTTGTCAAAAATACACAAATTGAATTCTCAATTGAGAATTATTGTCTCATCGATTGGTACAACTCTCTATCTCATTGTGACTTACCTACATAATTTAATCAAAAAGCATCCTACAAGGCATTGATTATGTCAATAATAATTTGAAACAACCTGCTTTTGAATACGCGGAACTAGCTCGGGATTCAAGAATTGAAAGAGGTTCAAAATAGAGCAACATACGTTTCTTGTACAAAGTAGATAGAAAATTTATTCAAGACAAGTATGAAGAGCGGTAGGCGAAGATTATTTACAGTTGCGTTTCGGACGGATATAGTATCGCGGATTTTTTACAACGGTTTAGTAAATGGCTATTTATAAGGATTCGATACGAACGGATTACGCGAAACGCAGACAGTTATTACAGTACAGTTCGATTTGGACGGATTAATATACGAACGGTTTACGCGGATATGCAATGAATGGACGGACAGATGGCTTACATGAAACAAGGTTATTTATAGATCAATCCCGGATGCATTCCGATGCATATCGGCATTTTATATATTTATAGATATCGGTTCATGACCATCGATGCACGGCGGAATCGTATGTTGATGATTTCACGATTTGACACATCGTATTGTCAAATTATCGCCCGACGATCGCATAAGATTTCGGCGCGATAGGTAGAAGAAGAAAATGCTCCCACGATAAATACTGATAAATAGGTAGGCGGAATAACATTTCTTCTGGTAACAGAAATCGGTAGGCAGTCACGTATCCGTAATGATGACGCGTCATGTCGGTACATGCCGATCGGAGTGTGGTCGCGGATCGCATATACATATATCTGTCATATAAGAGCGTCGTCTGCATATCTGAATGAAAAATTATTACTTTTAAGAAATTTATAGATTGATTTAAAGTACACTAAAAACATTATTACGCATTTATTTAGTAATTCGTCTAGTCTCCATTATAGTCGAGAATTCGCTGGTACTGTTTTGGCATACTTCCTATAAGATTTTCCGCAACGATCACAAATTAGCTCAAACATGACAACGCAACTACTTTAAAGTGAATATACGTTTTTCTTGAAGTTTTTTTTTATTGATGGATTACACATTTTCAATTGGATTTGCATCAAGCGACTGCACAAGCTAATCCAAAGTCTGAATATCATTTTTTCCATACAGTATACAAGCAACTGTGATTTTTTTTGGAAATCACGTGTTCTTCACAATGGAAAATAATACTAGCGTCTCTAGCACAAAGCGTAATAGTCCCTTACTCTTCAACGAATACCAGCAGTAGAGCCTCTTAGTAGTTTTCTCTTAAAGTCTAATCTAAAGCAGTCTAATCGATGTTCTTGTGACAGACTGTATATGATGCAATTTACTTCTCATCCGTGCCTTTGAGATTTTAAAGAATGAGAAGGAATAGTAGTCGCCAAGAACGCTTGGCGGAAACGGAAAACATTCCATCCCCTATTTCTGGTACTGTGCAAAGACGGGATCAGGCGACCGATGTCGAAAACATTCGACAGAGACTGAGAATATTGCATAACTCTATTCTTATTGAAAGAAATTATCAGGATTTTAGAGTCGGTTGGTCGACTACCAAGAATGCTCAGAATTCTCTATTCTCTCGTTCTTGCTGATTTGGACGCTTCAGAACTCGGATCAGGATCTTAGGAGCAGCCCAGCGGATAGGTTGCTGACCTGAGTTGGAATACTTATGCAAGGCAATGTCTTTTTATATCAAAATTTTACAGTCTGTTTGACAAAAGCATGTATAGCTAACCTTTTTCCTGGAAACCGTGAATAGAGAATAGATTTAAATGCGAGCAAATAGCGGGACCCATTTTCCAAGATGCTTTGTATAGAAAGTTAGTTGCCCATTCGAGCTTGGTCACAGAAGGATATATTTCACCATGAGTGCCGCGTACGCATCACATTACGAAACCATGTTTCTGTGTTTGCATCCGAAAGGATCAAAAATGCCATACGGAGTTGCTGCTAAATACATGAAAAAATTGAAGACATTTGTAAGTAAAACGTTATTTCGATGTGAAAAACATTGATAACCTGGCCTGATCATGCCTGTACAAAAAACGAAAAAGAAGGACAGAGTGATTTTACAGGTGTTTGAAAAGAATCTACCATTGCGCGAAAATTTGAATCGCAAATTGGGACAAGGTAATTTTTTCGGATAAAAGTTCTTTTTGAGCATTCTTCCATTTATCATACCTGGTCTACCCACACCAATAGATTCATCCAGCGGACTGTTAAACACCCGGTAAAGGTTCATGTCTGGGATTGTTTTTCAAAGCAGGGATTTGGCACTTTGCACATCTTCATAGATAATTTGAATGCTGCCAAAATGATCAAAATATATCAGAGGTCTTTATTACCATCACAAAAAAGTGGTTTATGATGTAGGATCATAAGGCCGATTAGATATAGATGTGCGGACGGAGGAATTATAACACTAGCGGAGCAGTATGGTGTAGCATGCTGAATGTTAGGACTGAAAAAGATCCCGAGTTCGAATTCCGGTTGGCTCTATTAATTTTTCCGATGTCTACAATAAGGAAAAACGAAAATTGGTTACAAAAGGACAATGATCCAAAATGTCGGAGTCTTTGTACTGCGTGGAAATAAGAAAATGACGTTGACGTACTGTATTGGCCGTCACAGTCGCCAGATACAAATCCCATAAAAAATGTTTGGGCACTCATGAAGTTCGAGCTCTGAGGGAAGAAGATTTGGACCTGCATGCAATTCTTTCATCATGCAATTATTTCGATAGATTCGACTTATATAGAGGTCTTTGTCTCAAGATTATGCTATAAAATTAGTAGAAAGTATGCCTTGGAGATATCAGGCAATTATTAATGATGGAGGCGATTTAACAACTTATTAATAAAGTATCACTTTATTTATATCATGTAATATATGTGGTATTTTTTTTCACTGCCTTATCCCAAATAGTTTTCGGATTTCGCCATACACGTTCTTGTCAAACAGACTGTGCATCATTCAGAGATTCCGGCAACGTCGGCTTACTCTATTGCCTCCACGCTGCGTGAAATGTTTGGTTTAGTACGGGTGTACGCATGATATAAAGACAAGGGTATGCTTATGCGCACGATGAATCACGTGACAGTCAAGCGACCAATCAGAATTGTCACCAAATTACGTCATTGTTTTGCGGTAAATTCAAATGTATTATTTATCAGTATATAGCGTTCCTTGCAATATTATAATTAAAATGTTTATTTGAAGAATAGAACGTGTCAAGTGATGTATTAATAGTACACATAATGTTATATTGAAATTATTATCATGTCTTTATAATAAACATTATAAAAAGTTATTATTTTATCATTATTAGATAACCGGTGATAATTGATGATCGAAGGCAACGACGAGTCGCGACGGAGACTAGTTTAAAGCCCACAATCATAACCTAAAAACCAGGGGACAAAGGGAGTCATGCATCCTCGCCTTCCCGACGACCGTCACGGGGATCGTCCGGAAGCTTCGAGTGTACGATAGGCCGAACCGGCCGATCGCGAGAAACGGGAGGCACGCTTTCGACGACTCGAAACGGAAAAATCGGTCGCGGAAACTGGCCGTGAACTCTCGTCTAACCTCGTTGCACGGATTAAGGGATTAGTCACATGTGCGTTATTGCACGAAGCCGAACCGCTCCGGAATTAATCGAAATCACTCGAAGCTTCAAAAATGTRACGTAATTTGGTGACGKTCRCGTGCTTATCCCCTCTACTTTCTATATGTGCGCAATGGGATACCACGGGATGAGCATATCCTTGTCTTTATATCATGGGTGTACGTTAGTGCGATTTCCGAGACGCCGATCGACGGCGCTCGGTCGTCACCGGTCATTTTCGGCGCGCGCGTTTGAAATTGCGGCGGTCACAATTTTTCGGGCACCAAGTTCTTTAGCATTCGATGACTGGTCATTCGGACGGTATCAGACGGATGGTGACCAGGAAACATAATTGCCGGAACGCTATCAGAGAGCATCGTTACAAGTCTTATATAAATTACTGACAGAAAGAAAAATAGGAATCTCAGATTGTCTTATTTCGTTAGATGTAACATCATTATTTACTAATATATCTCTAAATCTCTTTATCGATAGTTTAAAAATAAATGGAGATGTAGAATAACTCCTATAGTTACGTTTCGCGGATTTACACCGCGGAAGTCAGAAAGAATGAAAATAATTTACACACAATCATTCTATATGCCTGTTATATTAATGTTGTGATTTTAGTTTTTTATTATATGTTATTATTATATGTTATTAACGAAAATATTTTGAGTTAAATCGATTTTCAATATAGTAAGTAGCTCAATCATTATTACAACTTACATAAAATGATTATTGTAAGGAGTTTAAAAGACTTGGTGTCTATTTCGTGATGCATAAGTATAGAGAGATAGTAAAAAATGAAATATAATAAAATACATATGTTTAGCTTTAGCTTCTTTGTTCAGCTTGATGTCTTGTATATCTCATCTGTTTAAGATATATGATTTTTAGCGCGCGGGATTTACATCACAGTATAGACGTTTTGTAAGTAGGAAAATATAATAGAAAATATTTATGTTTAAAATAATATTCTACATTATAATGAATAAATATTGATGTGATGATTAATAAGTAAAAGCAAAAAATTATTATTTCATATTCAGGGTGAATCATAATGGTTGTGCCAACGTTTTATCAGACATGAGAGATGAATTACCGACTGTAGCTGTAATCCACTAAACGTTTCATAGATGATTGCTTGGATCGATCATGCGTACTGAATGTCCGAGTGTAATGTACAGTCAAGTTCTAAAGTATGAATTAAATGAAATATATCATTTTATAGAAGCTATGCTTCATTATTTAACTCTTTTCTTAAATGCGGTTTATTTTTGCGCGTTTTTATTTTTATGCAACTTTCTTTTCAAATTAAAAACGTAATTTTTTTTATGCGATTTTTTATTATGCGGAACATATGTATCGCGTAAAAAGAAAATTGGATGTAAAATGCTGTTTTTATAGAATACTATATAAATACTGTAGAGTACAAAAAAATTTTATTATTATTTTATAAATAATACTTTATAAATATAATTCTTATAGAACAATCGTTATTATATTTTTCTATAAGAAGTGGTATTTTACTAAATTTTTGATATAAAAACAATAAAAATTAACGGTCCGAGTTTCGTGTCGCGGATGAAGCAGGCGGGATTGCCGGATTGGGAGAGTAGAGATTCAGATGATCTAATTTTTAATTATACTAACAGTTGGTTTACTAGAATCTAACTATGTACAATGAGTAGTGTTAGATATGAATATATACAATGTATAGTGCAAGATGTGAATATATAGATATAAAATGTGCGTGTGCGGTTGTCTATTATTTACAATGTAACTAGATAGTTCTTTATTTACAGTTTAGTGTGTTTCGGTTTGCAATCTCTCGCAGAAGATGTGTGGCGGCGTGATATCGATGATTGCGCGGTACTCGTGATTGGCCCTAACGGGCCATGTGACGTAGCGGACCGGTCGCGGGATAGGCCGCGGCGTCGAAGCGCGTAGCGCGGGCTCGCTCGGTCGGCGTGAGCTTTAATTGGCGCGTGTCTGATTATACGCTGCGCGGGCCTGACGGTGATCGTTCAAACGGATATCGACTCTTGGAGGATGTTCGCGAGAATTACGGACGCTCGATAAGGAACGTGTATTCGCGATCCGGGTTTTGCTTGAGGAAGTCGAATACGTTCGACAAGGAACGAAAACGCTCGTTCTTGATATACGGAAGTATCAAGAAGTCGAGTACTCTCGATGGAGAGCGAGAACGCTCGCTCCCAGTATTCGGAGATGTCAGAAAGTCGAGTACTCTCGACGGAGAGTGAGAACGCTCGCTCCCGATATTCGGAGTTGTCAGAAAGTCGAGTACTCTCGACGGAGAACGAGAACGCTCGATCTCGGTATTCAGAAATATCAGGAAGTCGAGTACGCTCGACAGAGAGCGAGAACGCTCGTTCCCGGTGTTCGGAAATGTCAGGAAGTCGAGTACGCTCGATACCGATCGAGAACGCTCAATCGCAATGGTTTTCGGTGAGGTGTGGATGGATCATTAGAAGTCGGACTTTAGGATGGGTCGGCGGTACTAATCGAGCCGCTTTTGTACCTGTCCGATGTCGATTGCCGCGAATCGACGGCCGGCCGTCAGCCGCCGGCGTCAGTGTTGCAAGATTCGTGGGATAAATCCCACGATGGAACTCTTTGTGCATGCGTAAATTACGTCATAGACCACGTGACCGATAGTCTGCATATACGTATTTAAATTCAACATGAAGAATGTTTAGGGCAAAATTTTTTATATTTTTTGCTATATATTTATATTTTAAAAAAAAGGTTAAAAAAAGCGCTAAGTGTATGCGCTCGTTGAATATATATTTTTGTATCACTTTGTATAATAATTAGTGCCAAGTTATAATTTCTTAAAATTGCTTTACTCTATTCAATTTAAGTAATATGTACTGAATTCAAATAATCTAATAATAAACCCTAATAACATGTATATCATTTATACAATATATAAAAGATTTGTTAGGAGGCCAAGAACTGTTATGAAATATTAAATATTAAATGATATAACAAAAGAAGATTTGACATAGATTAAGACATTTGACCTCCTAACACTCCTTACAATAACGGTTGGCAATTACGCCATCCGGTTGCGCGGCCGGTTCACGGAACACSACCGCAGCAACCTAGTTAAAGCGCTGACTCCGATCCTTGCCGAAATCAAGCAGGATAAAAGTCGGGAAGACAGAGGCAGGATCGGAAGTCAACTCGGCCAGACAGCACGAATGCTGTCATTCTGT
>JANQDE010001569.1:0-11744 GCA_037157785.1 Cephalotes varians | reverse complement strand
TTCTGGGTAATTTAAACAAAAAAATTGCTGCAACCATATTTAAATACATGAAGAAAGCAAATTCTAAATTAAATTTAGCCTTGTAATTTTTGGTATGTTATCATTGTACTGGATGTAAGGTGAACTCCTTTCCATAGGAACTTAAATATACAACACTTGAAGTTGGTATACCTATATATGTTGTCAAAAGACATAAGATATATTGGGTGCATCCAGAAGCGCGATCGCTCACTGAGCGCTCACAGGTAGCCGCTCAGTGAGCGCTTTTTCATGTTCTGGAATATGTGCTCAGTTTGCTAGTTACGCCATGTATGTGTCACAGATATAGAAATTATAAAAGATTAATACAGAAAATTATTAATACAAGAGATTGTAAAAGATCAGATTTTTAATTGTATTGTTCTAAATGATATTTTAATTTGTCATAATGCAAAGGTGTATCGATATAATGATCTTAGAAATCCTAAAAATGATCTCGTCGCGTTTTATCATAATTTCATTTTTTTTTAATTAAAAACCATTTGTTTCTGTCTTCATTTGTTAGTGTTAATCCGTCCATTAATTCGACTTTGTGAAAAAAATATTTACTTTGACCACAATTATCAGAATTTTTATTCTTCAAATTGTTTATTATTATATTGGAAATTGTTTATTATTATAATTTTGAGCTTGTTTTAAATTAATAATTTCAAAAATTCGTCGAGTTACGTACGGCAATGGCTTGTTTAACGTTCGGAGTAACTTTTTGAAGATATCTTCATTTATAATTGAAATTTTTCGAAAATTCAAAATGGCATTCGTTCATCACATCAAAAGACAGCTGAACATGGTAATATATATATATAAAAAAGGAACCATTAACCAACATCTCAAGTTTTAAAATGTTGTCTATTGGACGCCGTGCTTCATTTCTATTTAGTGTGCAAAAATGTGTGAAACCACATCAACATTATCTTTTTGTAGAATTGTTTTTGTAGATGTAGAAACGCACACTACTAGTCACTACTTACAGTCAACCACCTCGAATGGCCGCTGCCAATCGATTCCCCAAGCAACACGTGTGTCCCCCATCAACCATGTCAGTGAATCGGTTGCTTCTCTGCTATTAAAAACTATAAAAGTGTCCCAGATCTTTCACTAACTGATTCTAAAACTTTAAATATTGAATGGTCTATTGATGAGGATCCTAGGAGGAGTGATCACCTCCCTATAAAAATCAAAATTTTTGGTAAATCGGTTTTCCATCCTTTAAACAGGGGCACTCTGAATAGCCTGAGAGTGCGTCCAGAACTTTTCCTGGGCAACTTCGATAAAAAGATCTTCCCTGTGATATTACAGAGAAGACTAGAATCTTTTCTAATTGATTTAGAGGGGACTGACCCTCTTGAAGCTTGGTATAACTTAGTTACAGATTCAGCCGTTCTTTCCGGTGCAGTTATGTATGATAGCAAAAGTTGTAAAAAATATGCTGATAACAATACAGTTATCACGGTTCCATATAACAAATCAAAATCTCTTAAGAAGCATAAATACAACCTGTGGTGAGACAAGGATTGTTCTGATATGATAAACAAAAGGAAACTAAACTTTAAAAAGTTTGTTGACAACCCCTCGAGAATTAACCTGTTAGAATATAGATATATCTCTCAAAATACGAGAAAAGAATTAAACAAAAAGAAAAGAATTAATTTTAGGAATTTTGTTGATAGTTTGAATCTATATAAAGGCCTGACTAAATTTTGGAATGCAATAAAGTCTTTTAAAAATTGACATTACTTCGAAGATCCCACCGTAGTCTCTACTTCCGATACACAAGTAATTATTGATAAATACATTTCTAAGTTTGCTCCGGATGGAATGACTGAATATATTAAGGATTGTCAGGGAAAAATACTCTTCATTTTTCGACTTTAAGTTTAACTTATTAGAACTAAAAGAAATAATCAACTCATTAAAAGTCCTCCCAGCCTAGACATATTGAATAATAATACTATATTGAGGCTTATTCCTGATCAGGATCTGTCCAGTCTGCTGGACGTCTTTGAAGTGATTTTAAAGGGCAAATTCTATTCAGAAATATGGAGGAAATTTATTGTAATTCTCTTACAAAAACCTTCTAAAGAAAACTTCAGACCTATTTCTCTTGCGTCATGTATTCTTAAAATTTTGGAAAGATTGGTAAAAAGAAGA
This sequence comes from Cephalotes varians, assembly GCA_037157785.1. NCBI lineage: Eukaryota > Metazoa > Arthropoda > Insecta > Hymenoptera > Formicidae > Cephalotes > Cephalotes varians. The sequence continues at coordinate 9,554 of JANQDE010001569.1, read as the reverse complement.
CTTGAGAGATTTATGGAAATGGATTGTGTTATCCCGAATTCGCAATTTGGGTTTAGAAAAGGTAAATTATGCGAGGATTGTTTAGCTATTTTGAATGTTTTTGAAATTTATAATTCATTCTTCAAAGGAGAATACGTCAGGGCTATATTCCTCGATATCAAATCCGCATATGACAATGTGTGTCTTTCGATATTATTTAATATGTTAAGTTAAACGAATTAAAAATCCTTTGGGGATATAAAAGTTTTCTGAAGGATTTGATAAGTTGATCCATTGAGATCTACGAATCTGGGAAATATCAGGGTACGAGAACTTTATATAAGGGTTTACCTCAGGAGGCTCGGTTTTGAACCCGCTTCTGTTTAATTTTTATGTGAAGGACATTCTGTTAAACATATCATACAATTGCAAGCTAGTCCAATTTGCGGATAACATAGTTGTATTTTGTCAGAACAAATCTTTTGAGACGATCTACTCGAGCCTGGCCGAGGCCTTTGATAAAATCAATTCTTGGCTTCTATCAATTAATCTGAAGTTATCGATCCCGAAGACACAATTTATCATTTTTAATAGAGCTAGAAAAATGATCCTTTCCGGATTACTTAGAAATCAAGAAAAACCAATCATAAGACGGAATGTAGTTAAATATTTGGGTCCATCTTGATGCTGGATTGAAATGGCGAGAACACATCATCTACCTTAAAAAAGTAGCTAAATACCTGAACATTTTATAGTGATTGATGGGCAAAAGCTGGGGTATAAACTTGATGCAGGTTATAAATTTTGTAAATGCTACAATTCTAGCCTAGCTATCGTGGGGAGGTATTTGGTACGTGAACGCAGCCAAAAATAATCTAAGAATACTAGAAAGTATCCTAGTTACTGCGTATAAATTCGTTCTGGGCCTCTCTAAAAATTCAGCAAATAAAGTCTGTTGGTTTCTCCTAAGTCTTCCTTATTACAATAAGAAGGAGATAAAGTTTAAAGTATGCTAAAGAGATAGAGTTTAAAGTAAGCGATAAAGTCTTATAGCATGACGAATGTATACGGTCCGATCCATAGGGAATCTAGTTTTTTAGACCATCCAATGCGACGAAGACGCATTGGATGGTCTAAAAAACTAGATTCCCTATGGATCGGACCGTATACAATAATACAAAAAAATTCAGACGTAAATTATACAATAAAAATGGGCCAAAATCGCGTTAATTAACACACGTAAACCGCTCAAAAAAATTTTATAAATAATTAAAAAGGGGTACTCATCATAAGAAGTTACCTGAGGATTAGCTACCAGAGTTAGAAATCCCACATGAACAACGTCCCTGATATAATATACATAATCCATAAAAATGCACTACTATTCGCTACAAAGCACTAAACTAATCACACTATCACTATTATATTATATTATTTTATAATATAAAAAAAGGAGGAGAGAAAAACAATTATTGACGAGCCTTCGACTGCGGATCAAATTCTATTAAGTTACGAAACAAAAGTGCCAGATAAACCTCATGAGGCATATTAACAATCCACCAGGCCGTGGGAGAATCCACAGGATTAGCCGTCTCCTACCGCTGTGTCCGGTTGCACCATCCGCAATACCGGACACAGCGGAATCATCTGGCAAAAATGACGCGTTTTCTTTCCCGAAGACTCGGAGTCAGACTCAACAAGACGGGACATCTTATTTCTTGACGTCCCGGATTTAATGTCGGACATTTGAGACGTTTTTTCCGATTTTTTCAAAGACATTTCGATCTTTCTCTAACTGTGGACGAGTTTAATGTACTCTCCCCGACAAGATGTCCCGTCTTGTTGAGTCTGACATCGAGCATAAAGTTAGGCTTTCCTGGTGTCCAGCCATATAAGTATTATACATAATGAAAGGGTGGATGTATTGGCCAAAGAGGCGTTCATAGGCGAATCATATGATAACTCTATTACCAATAGAGAATTGATTTCTAGTCTTCAAGGAGAATATGCCAATATCGATAATCATTTCGGGCCAGGAGAGGATAGAGCGTTAGTGGGTGATTATTATCTAAATCTCTTAGATATAAAATTTAAATTCTTAAGAAAGATCTCTAGGAAGAAGAATGATTGTGGAATTTTGATCAAACTGGTAACGGGTTACTCTTATACAAGAGCCTATTTACATAAGATGAGTCTTGCCGATTTGCCAAAATGTATGTGTAATTATGATAATCAAGATATAAGTTATATTTTTTGGTCTTGTCCAAAAGAGGAAAGAAAGTTAATATATGATGCTCTAAGGGTCTTAAAGTTACAGGACCCGTTTTCGGTGGGATATCTTCTGGGTAATTTAAACAAAAAAAAATTGCTGCAACCATATTTAAATACATGAAGAAAGTAAATTGTAAATTAAATTTAGCCTTGTAATTTTTGATATGTTATCGTTGTACTGAATGTAAGGGGAACTCCTTCCCATAGAAACTTAAATGTACAACACTTGGAGTTGGTACACCTGTATATGTTGTCAAGAAACATAAGCAAGATATATTCTGAAGATAAAGTTACTACGTCTGGACTTCTGGTTAGAAGAAGTCTAATGCTCAACGATTTAAAGCGTGGTATATTGATCGAATTTTTTCGGTCGAAAATCCACAGGCCAGAGAGGAAGGAAGGAATCGGTTGTTACTATCATTGCACATGCGTGAAAAAAATGACAAGCCTAAATTTGTCGTTTTAAATTTGTCGAACAATCTAGATAAAGAAAGCGAGACTTATATGACATTCTCTTCGTTTTCTCCAATACACAGACGTACCACCTTGTGAGAAAAATAACACGTTGCATCCCCATACAAATAATAAATATTATCATAAATATTATCCCATATTTTCAATGAGTAGTACAGATCTCGCAGAGTTCTAGTGCCTAGTTGAAAGTGTGTTTATAATCATTTAAAACTACGTGCGTCGCCGATACATAAATTAAAAGTCATTCTGAAGGTTAATCAAGTACAAGAGTTTGATAATCACACTTTATTTTACACAACGTTTATAGTTGATAATACGTCCCTCCTATTGTATGGACAATTCGAGGATGGTCACTCATAATACACATCACTCCAATATCGCTTGATTTTGTATACGACATTTGACTAACTGACTCACGCTGAATTACCGCGCCGACTCTCATTGACATCTAATATATTATCATTATTGTTTAATTTTGAGAGTCCTTAAATATTTATTTAATATTTTTATATTGTTTTATTACTTTTTATCAGAGCCAACCGTTCCAAATGGCTGTTGCCAATCAACTGCCTACAAACAACACGTGCGAATAGGAAATTTTCGAAATAGGATATTTTCATTGGTTAATTCGTAACATACCTCACAAGGGAACATATATGGCTGCTTTCCTTTTAGGCAACACAAATCGACACAACACACTTAACCACAATTTGCCACATTTAAATGGAATGCGATATACAGAGGGACTTTTAGTTACTTAATCTTAGAAGATCCATCGTAAAACGCGTTTTCAATTTTTATAAATATATGTATAATATATTGTATTACATAAATATTTACAGTCGAAATATATTATAAAAATAGAGTTACCCTATTAGTCACTACTAGTCACTACTCACAGACCTCACAATCAACCATCTCGAATGGCTGCTGCCAATCGACTCCCCAAGCAACACGTGCGTCCCTCAACTGTGTCAATCTTCTGAAGAATCTTGAAAATTCCTAGACATTACAAAGATTTCATTCGCAATCTTATAGGCAGGTCAACTTCTATGAGAAAGATCAGTATTATGGATCTAGGAATTTATATAGGGGTTTACCCCAGGAGTCAACACTTAGCCCTATTTTATTCAATCTTTATATCAAAGATATCTTGAACTATATACCATATGACTGTAAGACCATACAATTTGTGGATGACATCGTCATTACTTGCACGTATAAGAACACTGACAAAATCATTAGTAATTTGTAAGCGGGATTTAACCGGATTCAGGAGTGGCTGGGCTCCTTGGGTTTAGAATTCTCCCTAGCCAAGACACAATTCATGCTGTTCAGTAGATCCAAATCGGAGTGTGCTTCGATCAACTTTAATGTCAATTCCGGAACAATGCCTTCTGTCGGTCGGGTTAAGTACTTGGGTATGATTCTTGACTCAGATCTGAAATGGAAAGAACATATAAATTTCTTACGCTGCCGCTCGTCGAAATATATTAATATCCTTAAATGGCTGGTTGGCAGGGGATGGGGATTAACTCCCTCCCAAGCTATAAAGTTTATTAATGCAACCATTATCTCTCAATTTCTTTGGGGATCGGCTTGGTTTGTAAACGCTTCTAAGAGCAACTTTAGGAACCTCGAAAGTATTGCCATCGGCTTATAAGCTAGCGATGGGGTTACCTAAATCCGCATCTAATAAAACTAATTGGGCAATATCGGCTCAACCTACCATAAATGCAGAGTCACTAGTATCTGTGACAAATTTATCTTCAGAATCATTCAGTTAAGTAAAACTATGATAGTCGTATAATACATAAACACTCGATATATATCGTGAAGGACGATAACTCAATACAATATGACAGAAACTTGGGAGCCGATTTCATCCGAAAAAATAAAATTACATATAATTAGAACTAAAGAAGTTTAAATCGAAAACACGAGCTTTAATCTGTTTCGGCGAATATAAGCGAATAACATTAAAACCGCGATGCGAAACTATAGTCCGTTATCGCCAACGGAAACGCGATCGGTATAACGCAAGCAGAAAAAACGTCACCAGGTATTTTTATAGGAAGCTGACTAGTGGAACCTCAAGAGTATGTCCCATAAACATATTAAATACTTCCACTGAAAGTGAAGCAGAAATACAAGTGCTTCAGATAATTATCGAAGAAATAGCAACAGATGCCCTTGCCAAAGCATTACCGATGAATTCGATAGAAGCAAAAGATAAAGGCAAGCCTTATACTTTCTCGCGAAGAAAGAATAAAAAATCTCCTCCATATAAGTCATTTAAATAAAGAAGAAAAGAAATAATAAATATTTGCACAGAATTCAGTGACATCTTTCACTTAGAGTCCATATAGATCAAAAATTTTTTGGAAATCCGATATTTTCTTGTGAGTTCTGATAGTCCCTCAAAGAATTCTATCAATTATCCTTATGACTTGAAGCGCTAAATTTGAAAATGAAGAAGTTATAGGAGTTCAAAGTTACGGAATCGTGAAGTTGGCGCCTATTCCTTTATTTGGTGTTTTCACTGCTTTAATCTACGGAACTATTTCTAAATCGATAGAGAATTCTAGAACTCTGCGGGGAACAACCAAAACTCTGCTTCTTTTTTTCAAATTTTGAAAAAGTGGGGCCCAACTTCACAGAGGGATTGCCTTGACTTCTTTGTTTTTTTTTTTCAGGTTTGTTTCTTGAAATTTAAATGAAAATGCGTTATAAATGCGAAATAAAAATGCGTTAAGAAACGCTAAGTTAGTTTTTATATTTAAATATATGCGTTCATTTTCGTGAATAAAAAATTATATTATATATACAAATTTAAGTATTCAAATATAAATTCATTAAAAAATAAGTTTTATTCTATTCATAAAAGTTCTTGATAAAATTAATTTAAAATTAACGATTTTCATTTGACCATTTTGAATCCTATAATGTTTGAAATTACTTATTATTCACAATAAATTAGAGTTTAGTAAGCTTAATTACGGAAACGACATATCGCGAAATGACATATAAATATAAAGATAAGATTGTTTAAACTCATCGTAATGTTTCAATAATAAAGAATATTTATTCTGATTTCCAATGATAAATTACGATTTTTAACAAAGCATTATTTTTATCGAATATCATTTCGGATTTATAAATAGAAAAGTAACAAACAAAAACATGTTTTATGCGAAAATAATTGAGTAAGAAATAATATTAGTTTCAAAAATTTGTTCTAATTCTTCTTTAATAAAAAGTGGGGGAAAAGAACGAAATTATCATTGACTGGTTTCATAAGAATATGTTTTCGAGCCGCTATCTATCTTTTTCTCAAATCACTCAATGTGCCATAAAACAGGCATAATAAACATTCTTGTGGATCGAGCTGTATCGTTATCCCATCCTGTTTAGTAAAAGGTAGTAGTAAAAGGTAATAGTAAAAAGTTTAGTAAAAGGTAATAGTAAAAATCTTGAACTTATTATTAATTTATTGCTGAACGATGGTTACCCTCTAAAGCTTATCTTTGACACCATAAACCGCAGACTCAAAAATAACTTTGTTAACAAACCATATGCATCCACAAAACCTCCTTCTAGTATTCACACAAATGACGACAATATTAACAATAATAAAAAAAATTTTTTTGTTATTCCGTATGTAAAACCGATCTCCGATATGATCTTGTCAATTTTTCACAAATCCGATACTATTGCAGGCTTTCTCAGTTTTAAACATAATATAATGTTTGAACACACTTAATTGATTTATTTATTGACTCACACGAACTTATTGATTTAACGCGAACAGTCTTCTATGTTAATTTAACACTATTATTGTGCTCCAACTGTTCCAAACGGCTGCTGTCAATCAACTGCCTACAAACAACACGTGCGAATCCCCCATCAACTGTGTCAGTGAATCGGTTGCTACTATCATTGCACATGCGCGAAAAAAGCGACAAGTCTAGGGTGCGTTCACGAAGACGCTATTTAGCGCAATTCACAAAGATACAGATAGTACTAACAAACGTATTATGATGTCACTCTTAGTACTGTGCTACGTCATAACTTCGCGCTATCGGCGCTATTTCTTCCATAGAAGTGTGATGGTTGCGTTAGCAGATGAGTTACCGACTGCAACTGTAATTTATTAATAATTTCATTGATGACAGCTGCTTGGGTCGACCGCGCGTACTGAATGCCCGAGTGTGATGTACAGTCAAGTTCCAAAGTATGAATTAAATGGCATACATCATTTATAAAAGTTGTGCATGCTTAATTAATATATTAATACTCTTTTCTTAAACGCGGTTTATTTTTGTGCGATTTCATTTTTATACAACTTTCTTTACGCATTCTTAACAAATTAAAAACAAAATTCTTTTTACACGATTTCTTATTATGCGGAACATATCTATCGCGTAAAAAGAAAATTAGATGTAAAATGCTATTCGTATAGAATACTATAAGTGCTGTAGAGTGCAAAAAAAAATACTATTTTATAAATAATACTTGTTAAATATAATTCTTATAGAACAATCGCGTTATTGTATTTTTCTATAAGAAGCGGTATTGTGCTGAATTTTTGATATATAAAAACAATAAAAATTATAAATAATGTGTACTTCTACACCACCTTGCCACTTTTGGCGCGTTAGATTTTTCTAAAGTGGACCTTGGCCTAGAGCCATATTCTACCACATTTTTTGACCTATTTTTTCGAAGTGTAAGGCTCAACAGACATATTGAAGTCATAGGGCGGAATCCATAGACGTTGCTCGAGTTTCAAGATGGGCTTAAGCTAGTGCTCAAGACCGCAATTGATTCAGATATTGCTTAAGACCGAATCTAAAGTAGAAACTTGAAACCATGCTTAACTAAGCAAATTCTCATTCCATAGTGAAATCCTAAGTACGACTCAAGACTATTAGATGCACAATTATTGCTTAAGCCAGATCTTGAGCCAGTCTTAGTCGAGTCTAGTAAATCGGAGACTTAAGACAGTCTTGAATAAAATCTCTTGAAATAAAAAGTAAAGCATCTAGTTCTTAGTATTCTTTGTATTAATAATTTTTTTCTATTTATTATTGTTTCATATTTTTAGAGGAAAGAGAAAACGAAAAAACATAGTCACTGTGGAATTATTACAGATATTTGTGTACCTGTCGGGTAAACTAATCTAAAAATACAATTCACATTTAAACAACAAGAAATTATAATAAAATACTTGTATAGTTCAATCCACTTTGTTCAAACACATTTCTTGTTGAAATTTTGTAACTAGACATTTTGTTTATATTTTCACACTTGAATAAAAAAAAAAAAAAAAAAAAAAAAAAATAGAAAAATAAAAAATAGATAAGATTAAGGTTTCCTTTTTTAAATATTATATGACAATAGTACATCAAAGTTATAATGTCTTATTCATATTTTATATTTATCTAGTAAAATTTTTATTACCTTCTATTAGAGCTATTTTTGACAACTTTTTTCTTTTTTAAATTAATGACATCTATAATTATAAATGTAATAACTCTGGATAAATCTCTTATAATCACATAACCTTTTCTTGCACGAGTATGTTTTCAGTAGCCGACATATGCATATACTTGTAAATTGTCATTGGTCAAATTTTTAAGAATCCTGAACATTTCCGAAGCCGCGTGCTTAATAATGAGCTTAGTTAAGACAATCTTAAGCTTAAACTTAAATTTTCAAGATCTATCTATGCATATAAGATGTTCTTTAGATGGTTTTCAGCGTCAAGTCAGTCTTGGCGAAGACTATCTCAAGACAGATTTCAAGCAACGTCTATGGATTCCACCCATAGTCATTCAGTACGCGCGGTCGACCCAAGCAGCTGCCACCTATGAAACTATTAATGAATTACAGTTRCAGTCGGTAACTCATCTCTCATGGTAAAACGTTGGGACAACCATTATTCATCTTGTATATGTGTGTGTGTTTAGGACTTTTTTTGTTCAAAATGATCATATTTATAAGTATATATGGAACTGAGCGACTGGTCTTGAAAAACTCRAGAAACTGCTGCTGCAGTTCGAAAGTTCTCCTTTTATAGAGTTAAAAATGATTGTTCGGAAGGTTTGACAAGCAAGATAAAAATTATAGTATTTCGAGATGTTTCGAAAGTTCGTTAGTCATCGGAAATTGATAACGCTATGAGTTTCAGAAATAAGATAATTAACATTTTTTTAATATGCCAGAACGTTATGAGCGTTTTTGAAAGAACAACAACATGAATTTTGCATAGCGAATTTTGTAAGCGTTTTCGGTCTTTGAACTTAACATATACATACATGCCGCTTTTTAATTTTTAATGTCTCGTGTAATGTAGACCATTGTGATTGTCTAATGCTAGAAATACATTGTTGCATAAGAATATCTCAATTTGAATATAATATGCATTGCAACCTATTTTTAGTTATCAAATGTGCCATATTTGAGTTTCTATTTACGTATAAATATGTGTAAAACGTCTTAAAGAGATTATGCTTTTAATCCTGTAACCTTTTGGACAAATATTTTAAACTTTTTCAACCATAACTTTTATGTAATTATGAATTTAATATAGTTTAAGTGACTCTTTTGATGAATAATTATAAAAATAAATAAATAATAGTTAATTTTTAACTCAATCTAATGTATTATTGAAACTTATTCTGTAGTACGTGTCTAGAGAAAGAAAGAGAGATGGAGAGGAGAAAAATCTCATATAATAATTATATACATCTTATAATACAAATATAAAAAGTATACCACACATCTATAATAATAAAAATATTAAAAAATAAGAAAAATCAAATATG
>JANQDE010001566.1:0-13638 GCA_037157785.1 Cephalotes varians | reverse complement strand
AACAGCGCTTGCAATTGTTTGCAAACAGACGAAAGTGAATCGAGAGCATTTGGCTTAAATTTTAGCTCCATTTTTGTCGCCGGTGCCTATAGTCACCCGTCATGTATAGATAGCATCTTGTGGCCGATGACTATAGTCGTGTATGGGTGTCGTTTTCTGGCGGATGACTATAGTCACCCGTAGTAGCGAAAGGGTTAAAAAGTATAACAAAAAGTTTTTTTGTAGTTTCAATATTTTTTCTGTATTGTTTTGTTACATATAACAGTACAAAATGATAAAATAAATATTTTTAAGAAGGTTCAAAATTAAATACGTTGTTATTAGCGTGGCGGCAGTTAAATGTGTGAATATTAAATGTGCAAAAAATTTTTTTCACAACAGAACCTTTAATACTTCTAAGTATATTATAAAAAGACAACAAAAATACTCAAACAAGAAAAATACTTTTTGTAATACGGTTCAAATTAAGAAATAATGCATCCCAAATCGTAATAGACAAGAGGACTTAGATGAATAAAGCACCCCAAAGGGAGTAAAAACTTTGTTGACATTGTTGTTCTTAAGTGAGACTAAATGTAGATTTGTTAAGTAAAGAAGACTCGGAATTTATCTTATATCTATATTTTTGAGAAATTTTACTGCGGTCTCACACCTTTTTGTTAGCAATTTTATAAAATGACTTAAAGCTACGTTTTATGTTGATTGGACCAACCGCGCGCCCAATAACTCGATAAAAAAACACAATCTTTAACATTTAAATATTTCTCATCTCTTTTTACTTGTCGATCTTTATTCAATATTTTTTAAATTTCTCAARATTTTGATTTTGTAAGAAAATCGAAATAAAGACTAAATCGAATAAAAAAGATTACTCAGCAACCGCCCTCTTCAAGTGGGCACAAAATAATTTTCAATTATTAAAATATTTTTATTTATATGTTAAATTCATGTTCAGCGATCAAAAATACATAAACATAGCTTTTTCGTTGTTTTATGAGGACATAGGTAAACGTAAGACACGAAAAACTGCTTTTGGGGAGTTTTTTTAGGTTAGAGACAACATGTAGCCTTTTTTGTCAAAAGTAATATTAGATTTATGTTCAGCGATAAAAAATAAACGAAAAATAGCTTATTTATTTTTTCATTAAGACTGGGATAAACGTATACTTGATAAAACTATACTTTCAGAGTGAAGTCATAGACTTGTAGCCGCCATATTAGTCCGCCATCATATCTTTTCAAAAAAGGCCAGATGGCATTTGAAACTAGAGGTAATAAGCTTTCATTTGCGCCCACACATGACTCAAAATACTTTAATCAATTTTGGGCAGGGGGGGGTTCTCCCGTTGATAGAGAATGTCCCATATATATATATATATATATATATATATATATTATTTCGTGCTCTGGACTTGTGAGCAAAGTCGACAAATGTTGATACGATTTTACGATCTCGATCATAGGTAAATTAGTTCGTTGGCCGAATTTTCCCCCCCAAAAAATTGAGGCAAAGTTTCACGACCGAGCGTAAACCTGAAATTTCGATTAACCCATTAATGCCTATGGCCAACCCAATGAGTCCGAGCACTTCGGAACCGATGTAAAAGGGCACATTAGTCCTAATTATGCAAGAATATGGCAAAATTCCGAATTTTGCAATTTGTTTAAACAGTTATTGTTTAAACAAATTATGCAAAATTCATTTTTTCGAAAATCTGACAGCGGAAATGGATTCTACGTCGAAAATTACTGAAGGAATGACTGTTAGTTCCATGATTAATCCAATTTGTTAACTAATAATAGCGTTATAAACAATTAGTGAAATGAACCAGCTGCATGCATAGGTGGGCAATGGAACCCGCGCACACTCGAGACTTACTCATTCCACTCACGCATACCGAAATGCTCTGATTATCCGTGTGAGTGGAATGAGTAAGTCTCGAGTGTGCGCGGGTTCCATTGTCTACCTATGCATGCAGCTGGTTCATTTCACTAATTGCTTATAACGCTATTATTAGTTAACAAATTGGATTAATCATGGAACTAACAGTCATTCCTTCAGTAATTTTCGACGTAGAATCCATTTCCGCTGTCAGATTTTCGAAAAAATGAATTTTGCATAATTTGTTTAAACAATAACTGTTTAAACAAATTGCAAAATTCGGAATTTTGCGTATGTTCCGTAATTTCGTATCGAGTTACAATATTTCCTGTACGACCACCAAAAAACGCATCGCATGGATCGAAAAACGCGATTTTTATCATTGGATGATTTTCGAGAAAATCGCGCATCTCAGGATTTTCGTTCATCTCGCAGTCGAAATTGCACTCCCATTTCTCCGTCACGTGATACCCCCGTTGTCGAAGATGCCATGTCGTTGCGAGAATTTGCTCGTAGCGCGTGTCTATTGTGTCTCCGCGATTCGCGGACGAAAGCGCTTTATCGCGATTTATTTGAAAACATGATGAACATCCGTGCCAAAAGCAACCGTGAAATTGTAGCACGTCGTGTCTCATTCTCCGATTCTATTTCATATTATCCGCCTGCCTTCGATTAGATGCTCGCGTCCTCGCCCTGCGTGAATTATAGGATGACCGAGCTCGCGCTCCATCCTAACCACTGCAATACTTTGCGCGAGTGATTATCCTTGTGCCTGCATCGACCTGGCGGAATGATTCCTATTTCTTTTTCGCGTAAGAAGTTTTTGCGAAAAACTTTCATACACGTGGAAGCGATAGTCGTGCATTCCTCGAACGGACATACGTTTCCGCGTTCCAAATCTTTCTAAATGCCATGCACACGCGTCGAAGGATATCTACGTCGTTACGACAATATTGCACTATTTCACGTCGAAAATCGAAAATGACGTTTTTACGCCATTTCCTCGTGCCATGTCAAAAATTGCTCGCGATCAGCGGGTTTCATTTGTTCGGGATAATATCGCGCCTCGGGTAATGGTTCAATATACGTCTGATTTTCTCTCATGTTAAATAAATGCGGAAAAGTGCCTTTATATCCCGATATATCCCGCAGCCCGAAAGCTTTAGGTAAACGCTTCGGATAAATGCTTTGGTATATAATTCATGCTATCGATAAATTTTGTACGCCCGATCGTCATTACGACAATTTTCATCCCGTTCAAAATCACCCGCGGATCTTCCGTTATTTTTTATTTTTCGACAATGTATTTTAAGATAAATTGCTCGTCGAACGCTTTCGCATTAGCGATACAGATAATCCGATGGAAACATTTCGTCGTTCGCGTTGCGAAATCAACAAATTGTTTCACCGGATCATCCCGAAATGTGAATTCGCATACTCCGCACCAGCGACATCGCACCGACACGTCTATTTTCGCGCAAGTTTCGTAAATTTGCGACGCAAAGAGTCGGAACGTGAATTTTTACGTTATTGATTCGAGCATCTCGTCTTGTAGTTTCAAAATCATAAAACCCGAATGCGACGCGACCTTTTCCGCGATTGCTCTCGCCTACCACTTTACTCTCGCTTGCACACACCTCTTCTTGCATTACCGCGGCACTCGTACTTTCTCCAGAATTTTCGATTACTGTTTTACGATGAAGAGGCTGCATGATGCAAGAATGATTCGTAGGCTGCAACGAAAAACATGTCTTGCAGAAGATAACGTCGCATTCGTGCCGTGAGTTAGATTTTACAAATCGCGCGCAACCGTTGCAAATTCTAACTGAATCGCAAACACTTGCGAGGGATTTCTCGTCGTACGATCTTTCCGCATCGGTGACGATGACGCTCGAAGCAAGAATTTCCAAAGAACGCGCGATTGCACGTTTCGCATCTGATATCCACGTCGAGCCGTTTGTCGAGCATGATGGTGAGGCGTAACAACGTGGGCATTTTTTTGAACAACGATGGCTTCTACCGTTTCGATAGCCCATGTTGCACGCCACGCAATATCCTCCCCGAGCACCGGCAGCGGCTTTTAAACTAAGGATCGGATTGTAATGACGCGAACGCTAGTAATACATTATATGTAAACAATAYGAGTGTTCGCGTCCTAGAGAGGCGAGTAACGCGCGGCCGTCGTATAACGGATTCTCACCGCGACCGAAAGTATTGAAATTGTAAACTATTATTGCTATATTTTCGGCGATGAGAAACCGTTGGAAACGCTCGATTTCATGAATTCACATCCCTTCTCAGGAATTGTAATACCGGCGCTCCTCATTAATTGCAACGCGCTGTAATACGAAGTTCCGGCATCTTATGGAATTCCATTTTTCATTCAATTACCTTGTACGCAAATTTCCGCGTTCGCAATACACGCGAGCTATTACGAGAGATCAAGGAAAACACAAATTATCGGAATTACATAATTGTAAAATCGAGCGTTTAGCCACGTCTTCGCGTGTCAATCGGTTTGATACGCTCCCTAGTCCCGCGGGTGCACGTTGAAACGCGTACAATAAAATCTTTTGCGATATCGATTCCAGCACTTTGAGCTACCGAACTCACGAGTCCTCATATGTCCTCGGGAGTTAAGTCGCGTGCTGGACGAAACGATAGGCCTGCCGGTCCATGCGCTAAATCCGCCGAATCGAACGATAAACCTATGTATCGTTCGGTTCGCACGAATGTAGCGCATACGCGTGAATTTCACGAAACGCGTTTTCTAGCCAACGGTATCGGGCAGCGAATGTATCGCAAAACTCGCCTCCCTTCCGAGTATTTGAAAATTCCTAAACAGACGCGCGTTTTCCGCCCGTAATTCGATAAAATTAAATCTATCGCCAACGAGCGATGCTGCTCCTGCTCCTGCTCCTGCTATTGCTGTTGCTGGCGATGCTGCTCCTGCTGCTGGTGTTGCAATTGATGTTGCTCACCGATGTTCTCCGTAAGATTTAGCTCGTTTTCCGCGCGAACCTCTCTCATTTTGCCGAGATGAAGGTCCCGCGTCTCGGTCAGCACCACCGCCAGTTTGTACTGAAAAACAATATGCTTGTTAAATATTGCTAACAAAGTTATATTATGTTTCTATTATTTATTATATTATGATTCTTATTTTGTAAGCTATAGTATGAAACTTGTTTTACTATATATATAGTGTATTTTGAATCTATTCACGAGATATAGATCTATCCACGATATAGCATACTAAGGTACTAACTCACATCTAGTTGCTTTATCGATATTCGAATGAGATAATATTTTTATCTCATTCGGTCTTTATTTAATATTCCGGTGACCAAACTGGAACCGGAGAATATGAGGCATCTAATAAAAATTATTCATTTGAAAATATTTCTAATATTTTGCGATAAATAAATTAAAAAGTATAGCAAAATATTATTACCATTTTCGATAGGAGCGTCTCTGTCTTCTTCTTCCTCTTCCTCCTCCTCCTCCTCCTCCTCCTCCTCCTCCTCCTCCTCCTCCTCTTCCTCCTCTTCTACGATTTCTTCTTCTTCTTCTTCTTCCTCGCTCTCTTCAGCGATTTCCTCTACTTCTTCCGCGTTTTGTTCCTCTTCAACCTCTTCCTCCTCCTCATCTTCCACCACATTTATATTATAATCTTCGCCCCTTCGCTCTTCCTCTATCTCTTCCTCCTCTTCCTCCTCCTCATTTTCGCGTAYTAAAATAATATTGTTATTATATATCCATTATTATTATTATGTATATCTTGCAAATTTTCTCAAGTTTATTTTTAAAAACTTACTCTGAGTGAAAATAATTAAATCCGGGGAGGAAACAACTTCATTTTCGTCGTCTGAAACATAATTATATCCATATTAATTTATTACACTAATATAAAATAAATTAGTTTTAACAAAGAAAATACGTGTATACTAAATAGTCAATTGGTATCCCGAGCTCTCGATATGTCAATAAAAATATATAATCGTGAAAGGGCTAATGAGAGCTATAACACGCTGTTGACGGTGCGTAGTAATAATATAATTTATTCAATATAATTACAAACGTTTCAGCTTACATTTAAGTCATCCTCAGTGTGTACGTTCGATGTTCAAACCGGTTCCGTTAACAATGTCAAGTATCTAAAACACATCCGGATCAAACGGCAGAACGCGCAGTGCGGCGCGCGCAATGTGCGCGCGGGACGCGCCGCGCGGCAATTTTGTATTACATATCTTGCAAAAACTGTGATCTGTTATATATTGTAATTAAATTTTGTTTAAAATTTGTATGTATGTCTGTTGTAAAAGTTCAGTGTCGGATTGCAAATTAAGGGCATTTCTTTGTGATTTGATATTGATCATCTCAGATATCAATCTTGTGTAATAAAATCTTTCTTTGTCTAAAATTCTGGGTTGTCCCAATTAAATTCGTAATTTTTATCTAGTCTGTGTTCCGTTATCAACGAATGTTTCCCAGTTTTTTTATTAATGTCATTTTTGTGCTCTGTTACTCTAGTATTAAGTTTCCTCTTTGTCTGTCCAACATATGTGGCATCACAGTCTTTGCAAGATAATTTATAAACAACATTTTTGTTACATTCTGTCGGCAGARTATCTTTTTGTGCTTTAATTATCCTTCCCAATCTATTCAGGCTAAAAAAGGCTAATTTTGATTTTATTCCACCCGATATATTTTTGAATTTTTCTGTGACTTTTTTGATGAATGGTATCACGAATCAAGTTGTTCTTTCCTCGTTGGTATTGTCCGTAACTTGCTTTTTAGTTTGTTTGTTGAAAAGCGATTTTAACTTCATATGGATTGTATCAAAGATAAATTGTAAAGGATAATTATTGCTTACAAACGTCTCAACAACAAACTGTTGTGCCTCTCAGTGCAACAAGGTAATTTTTTGGGTATAGCCCGCCTTAGAGGTTGGAACCCCGAGAGGAATGCACAGATGTGGTATAACAGGGTGGCAAAATCACCTCCAACACACTCAGTAGACACTGATTTATTTAATTGTAATACATTAATAAATACAATCACCTTTTTCAAACTCGCGTGTTCGCTTATCGATCGTAGTCTCCAACTGGTACTTGTTATAATTCTCTCCGCCCTTTGACTTGTCACAGGCGCTTATATTCCTGGTTTTCGGGTCGTCGTTAAGGCAAATGCGCGCGGTCAGCGGCCGCGYGCATTTGMAAGTTTTTTGCAAACGCACATCTTTCGAAAGACTGTGTGCTACTTTCGTTTACGGAGTCTTTCGAAAGATGCTTCGCGATTTTAGCGTGCTTGCTCTTTTTAGAATCTTTCGAAATATTTGTAACACGTGCAAGCTTGCTTTTAAGGCCTTTCGAAAGATTCGTCCTAATTTGCAGTTGTGACTGCATTTCGATATCGCAATTCTTGTTGCTATTGCGATATCGACCTTAATATCTAATATAGTTGTAGTTACCGGGCTACAACAAAACCTTAAATTCTTTTCATGAAATCTTGGATGCGACAACAAAAAAACTCTGTCTATCATGTTAATGATGACTCCTCTTTTTGTGAGGTGGGGTGGTGGGATAAAAAGTTAAGTAATCTTCCTGAAAAAGTTGATTTTTTGTACTAATCGAATTCTATTATTCACAGAACATATATAATGAGAAGAGCAAGCTCCATGTTAAACGAAAGAAATAAAGTCGATCGTTGCGCTCACAGTGGCTTGGCTTAGTACTAGATAGTGCTATATATATATATATATATATATATATATATATATATATATATATATATATTCATATTTTTAAAACGAGTATCTGAATCGAAAAAATGTGACATTACATTGAATGAAATTTTTTCATTTTTTTGTAATGTCCGGAACTTAGTGCTTGTGATTGTTTACGGTCCTTAATGTATTTAAATATTAAGAATGTTGTAGCTTTATCGATAATCAAGGTATCACAGTGATGAATATCACAAAAATTGCTACTGTAATTTGAAAAAAATACAGTTTTGAAAGCCGATTCTAAGTGAGATATATGCCCATTTTCATCTAAAAAATGGTATAACCTATTATGCAGATTTTCGACTAGTGTAAGTACCCGATCGCTTGCATACGTCAAAAAGTCATTTTGTCCATGTTCTTTAAAAACTATAAACAAGTGATGTTGACATTGTGTCGAAAACAAATCAGCTCGACAATTTGAACAATGTTCGTCTGGTAAGCGCAATTTTTTAACAAGATAGCCCGAGACATATGAAAGAGCAAAACAGTTCTGAACATCCAACCAATCGAAATTAATCCATTCAAGTGTTCGTGTCTCGACGTTCTTGAACAATTCAGTTTCTTCGAGCGGTACATTTTCGGGATCACTATTTAAAAAACATCGAAAATTCTCTAAATTTTTAGAATTTTCATCTTCGCAGTTTGCAAATTTGGATATTGGCGAAACTAAATTATTTTAAGACAACCGTTTTTAAAGCAGCAATGAATTGGTGGCAGGGATTGGAATTCGATACACCATGTTGTTGTATTTGACAAAAAAGGTTTTCAAGTGGATTCTGATTAAGATTTCGTAAATTTAAATATTCAAAACCAAGATTTTCAAGCTGTTTCCATAAATATACAATACTGCGAATTGTAATAACCCAGCCTTTTGTGAATTGATATTGTGTTGTAATATCTTTTTCAGTTTTTAAGTCTATTAATTTCCAGTCAGTAATTTCTGTCAACATCTTGCTCCACAACTCCAAATGAGGCGAGTCATTTCTCAAAACGCATCTATACTTTTTTCCATCTCTCGCATGTTTGGTCCAACCATTTAACGAATCAAAAAGATTATCAATTACTTCAGCAGAGTTTGCTGTTTCTAGTTATTCAACAGCTCTGCTGTTTCTAGTTATTCAACAGATAACGCTTTACTTATAGTAAAGGCTTCAATCGATGAAGCGATAGAATGATTCAATCGTCGTGCAGCAATATTAACTTTGTTGTGGCGATGGGAGCCACGGAATTCGGGATTTTGTCGGGTTAGGACTTGGAAGCCCGAGGTCGCCAGAAGGACACACCACGGGATTGAATTTCCCTTTGATTATAACACTCAATAACAACGGTTTATTTAATAATAAATACAGTATTCACTTTTACACTTGCTTCTTATCTAATTCTCCCTTGAGCGTTCCCGCTGAAACGCTCTGCCGTATCGCGTTACGCGTCGCGGCACTGACCTGCCTGACGTTCGGTCTCGGATGTCGGCACAGCTTCGCACTTGAATTCGCGTACTCGCGGTCTCTCTACCCGGACGGGTCTTACGCGTGCTTTAGATCTTGTGACTGACTCCTCGCTCTCTCGTGGTCAGTCTCTTTTAACTTAATTAATGTAGGGCGCGGGTCGGCTCGGAGGCTATTGCCTAATATCAACTCAGCGGCCCCGTGTCCCCAATTCGGGTGCAAGCTATGAAGTTCGAGATCGAAGTTCTTAGCTTGCATTTTCGTAATTGTTAACCTAATTCTTAATTTCTTAATCTTTGAATTAGGTCTTGCTCTTATTTCGTAAGATTTCACGGTTTCGCCATGCGTCGTCGGTGCGTTCGCTATTACCGCGCGCGTTATGCTATATCAGCGTTTCGTGAAAATAGATCGCAGTCGTCATGCGATATACTTTCTTAAGTAATATATGTTTAATACAATAATAATATATTAATAATAGCTGATTATAGCCGTTTGGGCTATAACAACTTTCATTTTGACGAAGCTATCCTGAAAATTGAAATCTCTTGAATGCAATTTGAAAAGTGTCTTATAATTTTTTGTCTGATCTAAATAAAAAACTTGTCGTATATATTGAAATTTTGCTGTCTTATTAGACCTGAATCTAATTTTACATCGTAGTAGAGCATTTCGAGTGTTTTTCAATAAGTGCGGAACGTCACAGATTCTTACTATTGTTATACCATTAACCACAAATGTGTAGGGAGTTGGGTCAACTGTATTTTCAGCACATAATTCTGACAATGCTTTCTTTTGAGTAGGACCTTGATCGCAAACAGTCGCCTTTATTGTGATTCCAATTTCTTGAAGTTGCAAAATCGTATTTATGATGATTGACTTAAGATTAGAAGCAGAAATTGTACCCACAGTAAAATAATAAGCAACTACTTATTTCCAAGGTTTTTTCAAACCTCGTATCATTAGTACTAATGCGTGATTTGCTGATTTATTAGATCGGCCCAGCTCCCCTAGATCTTCGAATCCGATAATGATTTGTTTATGAGCATAATAATGGAAACCACTATCTAATGATATTTCATCAAAAACTAAAGTACAATATCTAATATGTGCATATCATCGATTTTAATTTTAAGTTGTTGAAGTAATAGTTTATTTATTCCGGTATTAAAAGGAATCTTTGAAAGTAAAATTTTTAAAGTCCGACTGATGGCAACTGGAAAAAGGCGGACAGATATTTATAAACACGTGGACTTCGCTTATAAATGAATAAGGCAAAAGTTTTGTCTTCTTCAGTCCATCTTTTTCCAGCTGGAGTGCGGTTTATGTTTCGCAATTGCGAATCTATAAAATTTTGGGTCACGGTATTCAGTTGATTTTCTATGCATTGGAAAACATTATCTTTGTATAGTTTTTGTAATTTTTTCAAAGCGTTCTTGTTATTATAAAGCGATTTTTTAATTTGTTAACCGTTCTACGATGAATTTTGTACATTTTACGTTTCGTCGGTGTCATTGCTTTCAAAGATACACCTACTTCTGTCAAGAAACCAGTTTTTTCTCGTTTTGATAATATTGACGTAATCGCATTACATTCTGTCAAATTATCTGTAACTATTTTATCGTCAATGTCATCATTACGTTGGCAATTTGCATTTTCACAGATACAATCTTGTTTAGAAAAGTTATTTAAGTTTATAGTATCTGAAATATTATTAGAATTATCGTTAACGCTTTCAAAATGTGTATCGAAATTTTGTTCTATATTTAAATTAGCAGAAGGAGCGTCTTCAGAAGCAATGTTACTATCAATTCTACTAGAGACATTGTCAGTAGTAGCTCGACTAATGGTGAACATACTGTTTAAATCATTAGATGCAGCAAGTGAATTCACTGAGTTTAGTGGTTGACAATAACACCGGCACACAAAAAAAAAAAGTGGTCTGTATTTTTGACCAGACTCACCTATCTTTATGTATTTTGAGGCGCTGAATCCGAATCTGAAGTCCGTTTAACTCGTACACCCTCAAAATTTTGAGTAAATCGCGAAAAATAGCTAAAAATCGAGAAAAATCACGTTAGTAAGTGCGAGAAAATTCGGAAAAATTTTTTCTGACCTTGAGCAAGTGTGTTTCTTATGTATTTCGATGCGGTGAATTCGAATCTGAAGTTTGATCCATCATTCAAAGATTTTGCAAAAATCGCGAGAAATAACTGGAAAAATCGTGAAAAATCGTGAAAATCACATTAGTAAGCGCGATAAAATTCGGAAAAATTTTTTCTGACCTDGATCAAGTATGTTTCTTRTRTATTTTGATGCGCTCAATYAAAATTTACAGCATGTTCAGCTTCATCACCCACAGATTTTGCGAAAATTGCGAGAAATAGCTGAAAATGACAAAAAATCATATTAATGAGAGTGAGAAAAAATCTCAAAAACCGCAAAAAAAGAAAAAAACTGGAAATTATGAATAGCAAAAAATCTTGAAAAAAATGTCATAGATATGAATTACTTCGAAATAAATTCTACTGACTCGAATCAGGTTTTCTTTGATGTTGCTCTTACACTTTTTTTCTCTTGTAGCAAACTCTTTTCTCTTCGAATGACCTATGCAGCGGATTTCTCTTTCTCTTCTCTCTATTCTGATTCGTTTCTCTCTTTAATGTCCAACAGAAATCGGCTATCATGTTGATATCCCATCTTCCTTGATATCGATTCTCCATTTCACTTATATCTTGATGGAATCGTTCTCCTTGTTCTTCACTGCAGTCTCCGAGGTTTTGAGGAAAGTAGTCAAGGTGAGAGTGTAGGAAGTGTAATTTGAGGCTCATCAAGCAACCTAACTGTTTGAAATTTTCTAACAACTCTTCAACCAAATTCTGGTAATCCTCACTCTTCTCATTTCCTAAAAAGTTCTGAGAGATATTCTTGAAATTTTGCCATACTGCTTTTTCAGTGTCATTCACCTGTGTAATGAAATTTTCGTCTCGAAAAAGAGTACGAATTTGAGGAACATCGAAAATACCCTCTTTCAATTTCGCATCACTTACCGTGGGAAACTTCTCTCTTAAATATTGAAAACAGTTACCATTTTTGTCCAGAGCTTTGACAAAATGCTTCATGAGACCAAACTTGATATGAAGAGATGGTAGCAGAATTTTTAAAGGATCAATCAATGGTCTGAGTATGATGTTCCTCGATCCTGGGTGAAACTCCGTTCTCTTTGGCCATTTCTGAACATAGTGACTTTTCCTGTCCCTGCTATCCCATAAACATAAGAAGCAGGGATTTTTTGTGAAACCTGATTGTTGGCCTAGGATCAAGGTTGAAATTTTTAGATTACCGCAAACTTTCCATTGATGTTCAGAATACTTTATTTTTTCCAATACTRTCTGCAAATTYTCGTAAGTCTCTTTGAGCTTCGTTGAGTGAGCTATTGGAATAGGTGCATATGTATTCCCGTTATGGAGCAGAACAGCTTTGAGACTTCGTTTCGACGAATCAATGAAGAGTCTCCACTCTTCGTCTTTATAAGTATTCGATTTTAATTCATCAACCAACCAACCAACTTTCACATCTGAACAGAATACCAATGAATTCTCCTCATCTTTGGTGAAAAACTTCCGAAACTCTTTTTTTCTCTATCACGATAAACGTAAGCTTTAGTTCCTTTCGTCAACAAATTTTTCTTCTTCAGTGCYGCTGCTAGATATTCARCTCCATYTTTAGGTAATCCCAAATCWCGTATRAGATCATTCAATTCCTCTTGGTTGAAAGTTTGAGGAGCATTTTTCTCAGCTGCCGGTATTCGTCGTCCTCGTTATCATTCTCGCTTTCTTCTTCGGAAAGTTCATCAACTTGCATTTCTTCCTTCTCGCAAGAGTGGTCCACATCCATAAGTTCAGTAACCATTGTTTTATCCACGACTGCTATTTTTTCTGGTTTCACGACTGAAGAAACGTTGACGTACGAAATATTAGCTTTCGTAGTCGAGGTAAAACTTATGATGTTGGTCATACAGAAATAGCAGTTGTCTCGGCATGACGGTGCAGACCATACCATCGGCTTTGTAAATCTCAGCTGAGCTTTGTAAATCGCTCTCGATCGCGATACGCGACAGCGATTACTTTGACGGAAATCAACTCGTCGATTGCGAACTGTTAGCACTAGTTTTTGGTAATATGTAATAAAACWTAAAAATAAAACACTGCTTCGAGCGYAAAAAATTATGTCATTATTTATACCTCATTTCCCTTAAATAAGTATAAAAATCGATTAAAGGAAAGGAACAAAGTGACACGTTTAAAATGATACTGTTTTTTTATTTTTATAATTTTTACAGTTGTAACAGATTAATAATAATAAAATATTAACAGCACATTGCTCTCAGCTGCGATCGGCGGCGGTCTCGATATTGGCGAACGCGTAGCTAAAAAAAGAGAAAATTTGTCGATCGTACGTTCAAATGAGAATAGAATGATGCGTTAGTCAGCGCGTCAATAAATAAAAAGATACATACCTTACACATA
>JANQDE010001563.1:0-13675 GCA_037157785.1 Cephalotes varians | reverse complement strand
CACATTAATTTTGACGTCATATAGAGGAGGGACTGTTACTTTATTTTTCTTCTTGTACTGAGGAGGACTCGAATAAGGAGTCGAAACGTATGCGCTACACATTAAAGGCTGTACTAAAAGTAAGAGATTCTTTYAATTTCSACCACGCACCTACATCCGCTGAGGCTCAAATAAGGGCATCTTACATTTCCATCTGYGATAACTATRTAAGTAACTATGTAAATATATAATTGATTCCAAAATGATTTAAATAATTTTATAGACTGTGCTCGGTTTCTGTCAACAATTAATTTCTCAGGCATCATAAAGACATTCCAAAACTTTTTTTAAATATACATTGTAAACCTAAATATATATAGTCTCTAGATTGTTGTTAGATTATATCGACAAAACGGAAGTAATTAACGCAGATGCTGCAGATGATATCGGATTTATTGGAATATCCAAGCAGGTCTGCTGCCAATCATACGCGAAAGTTTACTTACTAATTGTACGTAATGTTGGATCATCAAAATTATGAAAACGTACAACCGTGACGATAATGCCGCAAAAAGTTTTGACATTCTAACAACTCGTTCGAATAATTACATTATTATTTTGAACGTCCAACATAATCTGTATGTAACTTAATTTTTATATTCTTTCAAAACCATTTTTTTCTATGTAGTCATTATTCAGCAAATCACTTACTTAGAGCTCGTGATGTTCTGCAAAACAGATATTGTTATATTTGCAACATTATTATCACAGCCTTCGATAGTAGTCGGCAATTTAGGTGGTATCGGGCGTGGCTGACCGAAAACGATCCAGAATAAAAATGAGAATGCCGTGAGAACACCAGCTATCGCACCGCCTTCCGTCGTCGATTCCGTGCCCATACCAAGCGTGAAAATACCTAACAACGGACCGCTAACTACTCCGAAAATAGTGAAGGAAATCTAAGAAAAATTTATTCTATCATTATCGGTCTTATCTTTAGAAATAATACATCCTAGCACAATTGGCGATATATTAATTAAATTTTATATTAACTAAACATTGCCACGCATGGAGGTTATATTCAACTAATATTACGCCAATGAAATGTGCGCCCTTGTAATATTAGGAGACTATTACCTCAAGCAGTCTGTTTAAAAATTGTGCCAAAAATGCCAGCGCAATAGAAATAATACCAAACGTAAAAGTGAGCACTTTAGCGATGAAAACTGACTTTTTAGAAGAGATTTCATGCCCTCTGCATTTTTTATATATAGGTTTAATAAAATCCTCCAATGTTACTGCGGCCAAAGAGTTTAGCACCGCAGAAATTGTGCTGAGGCTTGCGCAAAAAATACCTGGAAATATATGTAAAAAATTCAAGATTAGGCCAAGATTAAATAAATATTCTACGCATCTTCGTTTTAAAATTGTCTTAAATTACAAATATAAAAAATTATCTTTCAGACATCTGTATTCTCTGATATTTTTATTTTCATAATTTGTAGCATGTAATTTCTATGAGACATTAAATCACAATCCATTGATTCGCAAAAGTATTACCTGCAACGAAAATACCTGGTAAGCTAGGAATGTTGGACATTGTGTCCATAACGTACAATGGCATAAGCATATCAGACGACGTAATTCTTTTCTGGAGTAATGGATCGCAATTGTGATATCGGCTGTATATCGCCAATCCTGAGAAGCAAATTGTGATCCAGAGAAATGTCAAAATGAGACAAGTCAACCACATGGCTTTTCGTGAAGCCTGTATATTTCTGAAATAAAATTTATTTAAGCTTTCTTCAATTTTTTCAAATGCAGTTCAATCGTGATGTTAAAAGAAAAAATTTAGTGTATATAAACAGAAAAAATTAATATTATACGATTAACTTGCAGTTTTTGTACACATACGATAAATAAAGCWTCAGCAAATGCTCTGGAGTATATGATAATTATTAATCCTATCTAATATTACCTAAATTATATCACTTACTTTAAAGTCAGCATACGCTGTATTTGTATTTGATTCACCCCATAATATGACAAAAATATACATAAATGACCCAGAATAAGTGACCACCAGGTATGTCTTACTGTTGGATCGATATCAATTCTGTAACAAAAGTAAAATAGTTTTAGTGTTTACGTGTGCAAAATCCGCCGATCTTGTACAATTAATATATAATATTGGGTTGGAAAAAAGTTTCTTAGTATTTTAATTCAAAAATGAAACAAGTTTTTTTCATATTTTAAATGAAGTTTATTAAACCAGATATATGCCGTTTTGTTCGACCTTCTACCATTTTTGAGGTAAAATCTCGTCATTGTAGAACTTCTGTGATTTCTGGGCGGAAAAGTATGACAAGTAGGCCTTTTTGCAGTCAACTTTACATTAAAAGAATTCTGTAGAGATCGTAACAAATGGTAGTCTGATGATGCAAGGTCATGACTATAAGATGGATACATCAAAATTTCCGAATCAACTTCTCTCAATTTTTGACAGGTGGCCAAAGATGTGTGGAAGGGGATCTGATGTTGTGATGGAAGGCGATGCCTTTTCTGTTGATCAATTCTGATCGCTTTCTCTCGATTTGACGTAATCTTTCTAGTTGTTAACAGTAGAGATTAGAATCGATCATTTGATCTAGTGGCAGCAGCTCGTAGTCAACGATTCCTTTCCAGTCCCATAGTACACAAAGCGTCACTTTTCTTGGCTTAATTCTGGCTTTGCCACCTTTTGGGAAGCTTCTTCTTGCTTCGATCACAATCGTATTTATACATTTTTGTCGTGATCCATTTTTCATCGCCGTAATAAGCTGTATAAAAAATGGTTCGATTTTGTTCCGTTTTAGCAATAATTTGCAGATGAAAATTCGGTCCATTAAATTTTTCACTATTAAATCATGTGGCACCCAAACATCGAGTTTTTTTGTATCCAGGCTTCTCCAAATAATTTAAAACTGTTTTGTGTTTGTGTTTAGTTCTTTACCGATGTCATGACTGCTAATGTGCCGATCTTGCTCAACTTCTTTCATGGTTTCATCGATAGTAATTGGTCGAGAGCGAGATGCATTTTTGACATTAAAATTTTCAAATTGAAAACGCTTGAATCAGCTTTGTGCCACACGTACTGATACTGCATTATGTCAATAAACATCACAAATTTTTTTAGCCTGAATTGCAGTCTTCCCATTTTTGTAATAAAATTACAAAATATATCGAATTTCTTCTTCATTTTCACTCATTTTCAAGACGCAATAACTTTTGACTGAATAAACAAGTAACACACTTTTTTTTTTAATTACTCTATAATATATCACCTTTCAAGCGCGCGCAAATATTGCCAGATCCGATTAATATTACCAGATATATTATACGATCCTAAAGCCATCTAGAATGGGAGAATACGAAGAAACTTTTACCCAATCTTATGGAAAAGGATGCGATACCTATCAAATTCAAGTCGTTGCCCCTGCCTCGCAATTTCCCAGATCTGCCCAAGTCCGTCGACATTATACGTGGCTGTACCAATAATTAAAAACATGGTGGCAAACATGAGCATACCTTGAAATGAATCAGTTATTAGCACAGCCTTAATGCCGCCTATACCCGAATAGAAGGCACATACGAGGCCAATAATAGTGATGCTGGCAGTCTTGGAGATTTTTGTGGTCGCCTCTAAGGCTAGACAAGGAGCATAAAGCACCACACCTGAGTATAAAGTCATTTTAATCCAGTAAATGAAACTAACCATCATTCTAGCTCTTACTCCGAAACGCTTTTCCAAATACTAAAAGAAGTAATTCCTCTTCAAACATATATACCATTGAAAATTTCTTGCGGCGAAACTAAATTTTGCTAGACTCACTTCGTAGGCACTCATCATCTGTAGCTTGAAAAATACTGGTAGGAATCCATAGCACACAATCGGTGTGCTCAACAGATACGATACTATTATCACAATAATTTGTGTCCCGTATATGTAATTTTCAGCGGACCCACCGAGCAACATAATGGCAGATACAAAGGATACCGTCATAGCAATAGTGACTGGTGCAATGCTCATTGATCGATTTGCAATGAAGTACTCCTATGAAATACGTTATTCTTGATCATAGCAAAACGTTAAAGAAGAGTTTTGTTTTAAAGGATTTTTCTCTCTTAATAAGATGAATTATTTAACAATAATAATTACATCCATAGTTTTTTGACGTCTTCCACTAAATCCATAATAGATACCAATTCCAGCATTTATGCATAGCATCACCGCTATAACTACATAGTCGACCCATCCTAAAGTATTTATTTCCATTTCGTCTGAAATATCAAAATACTATTAATCAAAAGAATTCAATGAACAGGGCTACAGGCCCGGTGTTATTTGCTAATATAATGCATTCTTATTATTTATTGTACAAAATAAACATAACGTTTTCAACCCTTAACTAGTCATCAATATTATTAAAACGAGCGTTATTACCTGTCAATCAATTAAAAAATTACATATTATGCAACGAATTCTACATTAAGACCAATGTCTGTATGTTACAATATTTTTGGCTGTCGTATGCAATTCATCCGAGTGGAAGAAACAGTGCTTGTGCGAAATATTTATTATCTTGTTAAAATTCTTAATTTTTCTTCTGTCTATTCTTTTCTATTGTTACTGATGATGGCCAAAAAATTGGCCAAAACGTATACCTATCAAATTAATTTTGCATATTAACAATTTGCGCACTAGTTACCGCGCCGATTCCCATTATCCTTTCCTCTCCTTGTTTGAAAATTCTTAATGACATTCAATAGAAATAAATAACTAAATGGACCATGTCCATCCAGAGTCAAGTAGTTGCAAATACTAAAATTATTATTCAGAGTAAATTGTAAAATTAATTGCAAGTTAGAAATTTTTAAAAAATTCATTTAACAGTATATGAAGAGCGAACATGGTCAGAACAAAGAAAGATATAGACAGTTTTGATGTTGAACAATTGACAAGAAGACCGCTAACCTGGATAGGAACAAGTAGAAAAAAGTAAGAGGATAAAAAAAGAGATGGGAAAACAAGAAATGGGGGGGAAAAAGAAAAAAGAAATTAGGTAGGCGAGAGTAATATAATTGGAAGATACGTATCCGATAATAAATCAATATCATTTTGTTTATTTAAATCATATTGTTGTTTTTTTATGTGTATGATCTCAGAAATTAGCCTTATACTGATTTAAGATGGCTCGTTATCCACAATTTTAACATCATTCCAATTTCTTTCATGATCATTATCTAAACGATTAGAAATAACTGACAGAGATCCGCTCTTTTTATTAATATCAATATCATGTTCATGTCTCAATCTCGTTCTTAGCTGTCTTTTTGTCTGCCCTGTGTAAGTCGCATCACAATCATTACATGTTATTTTATAGACAACATCCTGATGAGACAAAACTTCCAAATCATCTTTACCTCGTTTTATATATCTTTTTAGTATTAAGAATGGAATGAAACATATTAAATCCGAACTTTCCACATACTAGTAAAAAACTTTCTGAAACACTATTAACATGGAATCGTGAAGAATTCCGTCTTATCCAATTGTTTCAATTTATTATCTTCCTTATTAGAATTATTCTCTTTGTACGAAAGTTGTTTTATTCTCTTATTGATAGTAGAGAAGATAAAAGGAAGAGGGAAACAATTCTCTAACAATACCTCAATGCCTTTTTTAAATTCTTCTCGTGAAATTTAGGATAAAATAAAAATAACACTCTGTCAACCAAACCATAAATAATATATATTTTGGGACAGTGGATGTTGGAAACGAAAATTAACATATCTTCCCGAAAAAATCGGTTTTTTGTAACAATCGAAAATAATTCTATGGCCATCAATTATGATCGTAACATCTAAAAAGTTAATGCAATCGTTATTACTAATTTTCAAGGTAAATTGCATTCGTTCGTGAAAAGAGTTGAAAATGTTAAGAATATCATCAAAAAATTCTGTAGGTGCCGCTAAGAGTATATCATCTATATACCGAAAATAAAGTGTAACTGTATGGGCAGTTGTGTAATTGTTAAATATTCTAAATCCTGTAAAACTCAGTTATTTCTAATCATCGTTTAAAGAATGATCATGAAATGATGTTCCGCGAAAGAAAGAGAATTCAAAGGTATCTTAATTTTTCGCTAGTATCGCCAACTGTCGTTTATTCATTCCAAAAAATAATCCAAAATATTTGCGCGCATGCTTGTCGAAACATTACAATAATTTATGAACTACAATGACGAATCATGAATCGCCAATGATTAATTACAAATCACGAATAGTATGGCGGATCTATTCTACTTAACAAAGAATTATTATGAATTGTTACGAATCGTGAATCACGAATCACAAACCACGAATACGCGCATTAGCAGTCTAGCGCCAGCATTAGAGATAAGATAATACATTTATTTAAATTTCAAATTCTCGCAAATATTTCTATCATGTAATAATATTTAAATACACATTATTTTGATATTATATCATTTATATTTGCAATATATATTTGCAACATATAATGTATAAAAGAAGAAAAAATAATATAACATTTAAATATCAAAATATCTTTAATTCGGACACTTGTTTCCTCTATCTTCCACTGTGTCACTTTAATAAAATTCATATTTGTCATCGAGATTAAAGTAATATTCAGAAGCTGAAATATTGTTCAAATTATATGCAAGTCATTTTTATTTATTACGAAGATATTTATGTTTTCATTTATAATGCTTAATTGTCTTGCAATCTAGCATAAATTGGCGACACGAAATTAATTTTATGAGATTTGTAAGAGTTAATCATAGAGAAGTTGAGAGAATGATCTTCTCAATTATTAATTCTATTAAGTTCTTCCCTTCGTCCCTAATTTATTCTTTTTTACAGCCGTTGAGATTTGAAAGTGCGAAAAATAGCGAGCAATAAATTCATGTAATGATTTCGCGAATATTAATATCAATTCCGTCTCATATACCGATATCACGCGTCATGCCTGTCTGTTAGGGACGGGACTTTTGACTTTTCTGATGTACCTCATCCAATTGGGGAAAGGGGGTGGTTTAACAACACACAAATATATAAAACTTGTAAGAACATTTCGAATGTTTTACCGATTATATTTGAGAATGCGTTTTTCAGTCATCAAGAAATTAAGAGCAACAGTTTATGGAATATGAAAAAAACTAAAATTGATTTTAAAAAATCCAAAGGCTATCGTTTAAATCAAATAAGAATTTAAAACAGCAGATCAAATCTCATATTTTTTGAAAACAACAAAGCACCGATTAATGATGTTTCTTCTGACAGTGCCCCTTTTATTAATGGAGTCTCGTCGGAACGAATTGCATCAATATTACTAAAGAGATGATACACAGAATTTATGTATCCCCTAAAAAATTTAATTGTGAATCGGTTTTAAATTCAATACAAAATAATTAGTTTGAGAATCTGAGTAAGAATACAAATTCCGTGTGAAGTTCAGTTTCTCTTACAACTTGGACACCGTTTTAACCTTCTTATCACAGATAAAAAAAAACAAGAAGAAAAAATTATTATCGAACACATAAAGAATATTGAAACATTTGTAAATTGATGTTGTTAGTAATTCGATTAGAAACGATGCAATTCCTATTTTATATAATTTCAAGTACACCAATTTAGGTTACAATTTTCATTTAATACAATTTTAATTTAATCAATAAATGGATTGCATTAACAAGGACATTTATAAAAGAGAATCCTAACATTCTTTTCTCGAGGGCTGATAAGGGAAATGTCATCGTGGCTTTGGACAAAATAATACATACATAAAATGGAACTAATGTTATCAGATAAGAATACTTATACAGAAATTTATAAAGATCCTATAAATAATAATAAATAAATTAATGACTGGAGTACGCTCTCTCCTCACAAGATGGAAAAAGAACGATTATATAAACGTAGATACATGTAGAAGATTACTCATTACTGATGGCATTTTACCACTAGCCTATGGGCTGCCGAAAAATCCACAAATAAGATCATTCATTAAGAATGATAGTCTCGTGCATTGACAGTCCATTATACTTATTAGCTTCCTATTTATATGAAATCATTTATAATATTCCGAAACATTTTAATCACATTCAAAATAGTTTTCATTTAGTTAACAAACTAAATGGAAGAAATTTGGATGATAGTTACAAATTAATATCGCTAGATGATTTCTCTTTTTACGAACGTTCCAACGGATTTTATTGTTAATAATATTGTGAAGAGATAGAATTACATATCACGTATTACAAGCATATCGATGAAAGAGTTGTTAGCAACAATTGCTATGATTATCGATTCAACCTTTTTTACTTTTAACAAAAAATTTTATAAACAGATTTTCGGCACACACTCATGGCTTTCCCGCTGTCACCAGTTTTGACTGACATTATATTACAGAACATCGAGGCTACTCTGAATCGCTTACCTGCCAGCCTCCCATTTCTACTACAGATATGTTGACGACATTTTACTTGCAGCACCACTTAATTTATTAAATAACATTTTAGAAATTTTTAATTCTTTCCATGACAGATCAAACTTTACAATGGAGATTGGCGAGGGCGACTGGATCAGCTTCTTAGACATAACATTGATCGATTCGAACAGAAGGATCATGTTCGACCTTTACAAAAAATCTACTAATTCAGGAAGATATTTCAACTTTTTCTCCAACCATTCGATTGAACATAAGAGAGGTATCATTATGAATTTGTTTGATGGGACTTTATTGTTGTCCCACCCACGTTTCCACATCAAAAATTTAGAAGAATCAACATACTAATTAACAATGGTTATCCTCTAGAATTAATTTTTTTAACAATCACTAGTCGGATTAAACATTTTTCTTTTGCCAGAGTAAAACAATACTTCAAGGAGGATTTTGAGATGGATAATGATAATAAACGGTTTTTCACTATCCCATATGTGAAGAATATTTCTGAAAATTAAAAAAAATTGCCAAAAAATAATTTAAATCTAGCTTTCTCTACTACAAATTCTCTTTCTAAATCAATTGAACTGTGTTATTGAATGTGTTATCTCACTGCAATGTGGCCTACCAAATCAGTTGCCGAGATTGTGAAGCTAGTTACATAGGTCAAAAGACGATTGAAAACTAAAATCAAAGAACATCTCATCAAATGACATAAAAAAATTATCAGGCTCTTCATTTGTAGTTTCAGACCACCGTTTAAAGTTTAATCACGACTTTGATTGGAAAAAATCCATATTAGATAAAGAATCATTCTGGAAAAAAAGGACAGTAACAGAAATGATCCATATAAAAAAACAAAAATGTAGGATTAATAAACATAGAGACACTAATTTAAAATTATCTCCCTGACATAAATATGACTTCCAATATATATCCATAATTTCCCACCATTCTCTAATTTTCCCACTCTTTTTTACATTACTCGTGATTGGACGTTGTATTCTCGTACGCAATCCGCTCCGTGCTTTCATCAAGAACAGACAAAAAATAACGATAATTGACTTGCTTATGAATGGACATGATATTGAGCTGGCATTTTTCACTTGTTTAATCGCATGATAACTATTCATTATTCGTGATGTCATTCCACAGTATACGTTACATTCTCGAAGTCATTGTGTCAAAAATTATTTTAAAATTAGCTGTAAAAATTAAAATTTGAAAAATATATAATTGAAAGTCATGGATAAATCAAACTTAAACTAATAAACAATATCAAGTAAATAAATTTTTTAACCGTCAACGAATAAATCGAATCAAATGAAAATTTGCCTATACGGTCAGAGCTGGGTTTTAAGTACCCAATTATTTATATTATTGTACACATTTTTGATACAAATTTTTCAGTTATTTTTTAACTGCGCACCGACTGTTTGTCGAACTTGCAACGCAATTCTAAACTGAGTTAATAAAGTCACAAATTAATTTTTGTCAGTTAGATATTGATGCTAATAGCATCTTAAAAAACTGTGAATAACTTATTGCAAAAAATATGATTAAGACACTTGTCCCGGACAGGCAGGAGGTCCCAGGTTCAAACCCCTGAGATAATATTTTAAAATATATCCATAAATGTTCTTATATCCTACATTTTTTTGTAAAATAATAATAATTAAAAAACATAAAAAATAATTAAAAGAATAATTTTTACATCGTTTCTTTTACAAAAAGTCAAGTTTGAAAAAATAAGAAACAATTGTTCTATATAATTATATATAATGATATTTAATTAAAAAGAATAATTTTTACATTGTTTCTTTTACAAAATGTCAAGTTTAAAAAAATAAGAAACACTCGTTCTATATAATTATATATAATGATATTTAACTATATATAATTATATTTTTGTAAAAAAACAATGTAAAAATTATTTTTTTAATTATTTTTTCTGTTCTCATTATTATACTATTCAAACAATAATTTTACAAACAAAATATATATATATGGACATATTTCGTATACAATTATATATATTTATATATATTTATATATTCTTGTATAACAAATTTTTACCGGAATAATACCTCATCCAGGAACCAACCAACTTGAATCTGGAACCTTTCTGCTTATCCAGGGCGAGTGTCTTGCCAATTTGACCTCTAAGGCATGTGATAATATCGCAATATTTATCGCAATAATTATAATAACTAGTAATAATAAGGAAATGCCATTTTTCAAGGCGATTTCATTTTCAAGGTGTGTATACATTACAAAATTATCTTTTTTAAAAAAAGATAAAGAAAGCGATAAGTTTTTACACTCAGCTCGAAGAAAAAATTGTTATATCAAACCCAAATGGTATTACCCTTAATTTAAAAAAAAAAAAGTAAAATCTAAGTAGTACGTTTTTATTCACAAAGGATCGATTTTAACGGGAGATGTTAAGCACGCTAGAATTTTTTGACCTACATAAGAACCGTTTCAAGTCGAATGTTAAACATCATAAGTCTGTTCATTTTAACTAAATATTTCGTATCGTTTATTTTTTCTCTTTTTTTCTAACAAAAAGAGAAAAAGAGAAAAAAATAAACTGTGCAAGAAATTTAGCTAAAAAGAACAAATTTCTTAAATTCCAATTTTAAAATCATTTTCAGGAAGGAGAGAGAGGGAGAAAGAGGTACATTCTTAAAACTTAAAACTATAAAGATTTAAAAAAAATACGAAAAAAAGAAAATTGTGTGTAATTTTTTTATTCTTTAAACTAAAATCACCCTCAAATTCATACAAACTGGTTGGGTTGGGTACATACGATCATAACTTATCGGAACTAGTCAGAAGCGTTGAACGTTGGTCACAATCTGTCATGAATGTCATAGGTGGTCATAGGTGGTCACATGTGATCAAAAGCGGTCGAAACCGGTTAGGTTTTGTATGACCATTCCTAGTCCAAACTAGTCTAATGTGTTCAAATGCGGTCAAAAGATTTTTCGTTGGATACATCGATAATCACTGGTCAATTCCATTTTTATCGCATTTTTATCAAGGACATATTAGATCGTAAAATTTTCCGCTCTATTCATTTTCGGCGTCAAAAGTATGGGGTTCCATTTAAAAAAACGGACTTGATCTTGAAATGACCTTGAAGGTCATGGGCAAGGTCAAATCTAAGATCACCAAGAGATTGCCCGGGAAAAATCCTACAACTTTGGTCCAGGTCATTTTTCTCTGTGATGCATATTTTTCAAATTATCCAGCCGTCCCGGAACTTTTGACACACCCTGTATAATAATGTTATATCTTATTGTGATGACTGCATTTTTATCCATAATTATCATAAATTTCAAAGAAAATTCCATTACAATCTTAAAATTATAAGAGATATTAAATTTTAAATGAAATTTTAATTTCAGGTATCATATGTATTAATAAAATTATGTTTCACAGAGAGACATCATTTTTGAAATGTCTTGATTTATGACATCTTTGAGATATTGATTTAAACTGTCTTTTAATAATTATTTTATTTAGGATTGCTTTAGATGTGTGTGTGTGTGTGTGTGTGTGTGTGTGTGTGTGTGTGTGTGTGTGTGTGTGTGTGTATGTGTGTGTGTGTAATTTTGATTATTGATAAGATTTGCATATTTTATGGGTCCACTTTTCCACGTTACAATGCTTCAAAATATTTAATTGAGCAATTAGAAGAAAGAAAGAATTTTATTAATTGATCAAATGAATAGTGGTCACATACATAAGCGAAGAAGATGTGGCACAGAGAATTATGAGTCTACTTTATGTATCGAAAATTTGAGTTTATTTTCTATTCATATTTTCTTTTTAAAATCGATATTTAACGAAATTTTGCAAAAGAACAGAATTTGAACCCTATTTGTTTAATTATTTTTCTTAATGGGTACTGCACAATGGTAAACTTGTTTTCTTCTACAATCTTATACAAAAACGAAATCGTATGCAAAAATTCAACTTGCATGTTTTTTTTTTCTAAGTTTTCGCTCTATTTTCGTTTAACGTAGCTAGGATATTCTATTATCGTCTTTATTTAACAGAAACAGATAATAATTTCAGATTATCATTTGTTTGTTAAGTAAATAACAAATATCTAAAAGCTGTATACCTTTTATAAAAATTCATACCATTTATAAAAATTTTTAAATAAAAAAAACCAATATTCAAATCCATATTGCTTGATGGAAATTTAAGAATGTTTTGGCTCTACAATACCAGCTAAAAGGTCGAAATTTTAAAACTGCACGCTTCTTAGTTTTATTTTTTATTTTTAAAAGATCTAAATTTTAAAAAATTCTAATTTATTTAACATTTTTCAATTTCTATAGATGATGAGCAAGGATTAGCGAATCTGAAGAAATAGATCATTTTTATGTGATCACAGAAATTAGGAAAAATCGACTTAACTTTATTTATCAAAGGTACATCTTATTCCTCTTACCTCTTGTTTGTGCTTCTTTATACATAAGTGTTCATTATCAATAGAATTCATTTTATCTTTGAACCGCGTCACATCCCTATCGTCTCAAAGGGAGAAGTTGCCTTGCAACGTTATGTTAGGTGGCGCGCGCTCTTTTCGTTTTGTTTTGTTTAGTTTTGTACATGGACTGGAAGAAGTCCCACAGAGCTTTGTTACGTTTAATACAGAACAGATTTCCTTAACGAGTTGGTTTTATTTTGGCTATTCAACACCTCTACATATTTATTTACACAAAGTTATAATAAAACTTTTTAAACTGACCCTTGTTCTTCTACARTCTTCTATTTTTCAAAATATTTTGTGCATATATTTTTTTAATTATATAGAATTAAAATGAGACAATGCAATTTACGAGTATATTATTATGTATATTATAATAATATATTATCTTTAAAACTTGATGATTTAATATAAAGAAATCCTTTTTTGCATTTATTTAATATCCGAATTGCAATTCACAATAGCTCGTTTAGACTAGATTATTTCTTAATTCTGTGAGATCTCTTCAAAAGTAAACATGACTAGAACTGAATGGAATTTATTCTAAGATATCCAATTCCTCATTCTTAAGTAGGGTATATAGGAGAGTTCTAACTCGGGAGCTCCGAGGGGAATGCGGGGCAGGGGGGGTTCTCCGGGGCGAGGGGCATGACGTCACGAGGGAGGGGGGACTCCGGGCA
>JANQDE010001561.1:0-12480 GCA_037157785.1 Cephalotes varians | reverse complement strand
TTTACGTATATGCACAGATGCGTTCTTAGAATTTGCTCTTTCTCTCTGATGAGACCATAAACAATAGAAGAATGCACAAACCACAGAGAGACTAGCTATCAAGTGTTTGCCCCTCCAAGTGTGTTAAACAATTGAAAGCTAACTCTTCGTCTGTTCTTTTTGAATACCTTATTTAAACAGAGAAAGAGAGAGAGAGAGAAATACATTTACTAACTGCACGTCTGTATCAAAATTATATATAAATTATATTAAATTGTATCAAATTATACAGTAAGGACAGAATATATTCATCTATCTGTTGATTCTCCTCGCAAGACGATAGTATTGGCAACAATAATTTTAGTTAAATGTTTACAAGGACTCAATAAAAAAGTTTTTTTAATAAACAATCTTTTAAGAAGTAGGATTTTTTTTGGAAAAATTTTCATGAGTGTGCCGCCCCCTTAAACGTGGCGCCCGTGTGCCGTGCACTCCTTGCACACTCGGGTTGGAACGCCCCTAGCCGTGAACGTTTCGCTGTGTCAGCATTTTCATTAAAGTAGATCGCGGTTGTTATGCAGCCTACTTTCTGGAATATATGTCTTAATCTACTAATAATTGTGTATAACCTTTCTATAACAATTATTATTAGTAATATTAGTATTATTATACTATTATTATTAGTATTAAGTATTATTATTAAATATTATATTAGTTATTATTCAGTATTATTTATAATAAATTTATAATAGATAAGAAAACTGTTTCTTCCATTGCAAATACTTTTATTTTCGTTATACATGTGTTGCATTCAATGAATACATTATATTATGTATAAATATATTTGTCACGCAAAATAATTGTGAATTAATCTTCTTCGTAATCTTTTATTTGCTACTAAGGATTTATTCTATTTGCTGCTTCTTCGTTATCATTCGGTACATATTGATTAAACATATCATCTTGCCATTCATCTTGCTAATCATCATGTGGTAGTGGAACATTATTTTCTATGCATATATTGTGCAAAACAGCACAAGCGTTTATAATTTTGCATGCTTGTGGTGTACAACCCATAGTGTACAACACTGTGTTTTAATAAACAACAAAATTGCATTTTCAATAACCCATTGCAGCGTTCTACTAAAGCTCGACAAGACATTTGTCTCCTGCTATATCTTTTTTCTGGACTATCTGTTTCTGCATTAGTGATTGGAATGAGTAACTAAGGACGTAATGGATAGCCTGAGTCACCTGAAACATCGGGGAGCATTCCGTTTGCCTACGTTGCAATTGACCACAGCCAATCATAGCGACCGATGTCTAAGGTTTTCCTATTGTTCGCGCTATGAGTGGTTTATGGTCAATCGCAACGTGGTCAAACGGGTGCTACTCGAAACATTGTTGGTTAATAATACAGTTGAAATACATTTTTTTATTATACAGAAATATGTAAATAATTCAAAACCCAAATGCAATTTGTGAGTATTAGTAAAATATATTTATACATACATATGATAGACTTACAGAAGAAAAAATATCACGTTTGGCCATAGTATATGAATTCTTTCTATTCCAATTTTTAAGTTTGAATTATTCTATATATAAGAATCATGTGTACTCCCAGGATATCGGGAATTTATATTTAAAATCTTTAAACGTCAATCGCATACCTATTCAAATAATGTGCATAACACTAATACGTACAAATAATATTCATAATAATATGCAAAGAGAAATAACAATATACACTTAATAGTCGTATGGGATTAGACACGGAAAAAAATAATGAATCGCGAAAACTTCAGATTAAAACGGATACAAAACTTTGTTTCTCACAGCGTCGTCGCCATCTTATATTCAATCAGTCGCTCCCTTCTCCTCGAGCGTTGCAACTACGCGCTCCCAAGATGGCGTTACCCAATAATTAAAATATATATCAATGGAATAACAAATCCGACATCCTCCTACCTTGTATTCCAACTCAACTAAGGTCAACGTAATATTTCAAACAAAATATAATAAAATTATATTACATGATTATATAAACCTCTTTGATTTCTTAACCTCTTAGGCACGGCTGAATTTTGCGCGGGGCTGTTTCTCTGTACGGCAGAGTTCAACGCGAATTACGTGTAAATGATACGACACTGCAATGTGTGACGGATAATACTGTTCTTTACACGAGTACATTGGAATGAAGTGTTTGATGATTAAATTATAATTTTTCTTAAAGATATGATACACGCATTTTAACTTTAATAAATACTTTACTAAAAATACTTTAACTTAACTAACTTAACTTTAATAAAAACTTTAATTAACAATCGATGTGAATGCAAAAATCGTACAGAATCGTACAGAAAGATGACATCCGCGAAAGCCACTATAGTGGCGCATAGTGCCTAAGAGGTTAACAATACGACCAGATCGCGTTACAATAGGCGGTTCTTCGGTAATACATTGATTTTTCGATTTTTATCCTTGCAACTACGAGCATAATCCAACCTTTCATTAACAAGTTTTTGCATAGTGTTTTTATTGAGATCAGACATCAATTCTAATGGGTAAATTTTTTGGACAAGTCTTATTAACCCCCGAAGAAGTAGTTAAGCGAACAATTCGGACTTTGTTCCTCTTTCCGAGAATAACATCCTTGACCTGCGCCAATAGCCATTTCAGACGTTTCGCATTTTCATTTTCGATCAACATAATATCGTCTCTTTTCATCTTTTGTATTTTTTTCCTTTATTATGATGTATTAATTCTGATGTATTAATTCTGTATTCTACACGAAATCTACGTCGTAAATCATCTTTGATTTTCTGTCGACAAGCAAACATCTTATCTAATTTATATCTAATTTATATCCTTCTATCTGATCGCAATCAGATACGCTGATCTCTCTGACTTCCTGCAAAAACATAGATGGAGAAAGAGGTACTAAATCTTGAATACTATCAGACATGAATGTAATGGGTCTTAAATTTATGACAGCTTCGCAGTAACATAGAACCGTCACCATTTCTTCATAAGTCAAACTGGATTTTCCCAGTTCCCGTCTCAATAAAACATTTCATTAAACTATTTAACCGTTTCCACTATCCATCCCATCAAACTGCGATAAGAGGGTTAAATTTTGACTTTATTCTTTACTCTGTATTGCTCTTTATTCTACTATGGCCGATCCTGGTCACCTTGTCTCAATTAACCTTTGAGAACAAGTTATTCAAGCCCACAAAATTTTTGCCATTGTCCGTGTAAACAACCGTAGGTGTATGACGGCGTGCCACAAATCGTCGGAAAGCTTCCATAAAAGATACGGTTGATAAAGAAGTCACTAATTTGTATACACGGCACAAGTAAAAAGAACGAGCCAGGCCCTTTGAAACTTTTTCAAAAATATAGATCCGGCTAAATCAATTTCTATGATCTCGAATATAGCGGCACTCGATCTTCTGGTAGAAGAGCAGGGATAACCTGTATGGCTTTAAAATTGTGTTTATGACAAACAATACATTTTCTTATGAC
This sequence comes from Cephalotes varians, assembly GCA_037157785.1. Lineage (NCBI taxonomy): Eukaryota > Metazoa > Arthropoda > Insecta > Hymenoptera > Formicidae > Cephalotes > Cephalotes varians. The sequence goes on along the minus strand of JANQDE010001561.1, from coordinate 8,970 downwards.
CGATCGTAATGTCTTCCTACCACCTAGGATCCAAAATTGTTCCTTAACTTGTTCATTAGTCTTTGTACTCCTGCACGAAGTAACTGTTCGTGCTTTTCTCTAATGATCAATTGCACGATATAATAAGTAGCAGGCAAGACTATAGGACATCGAAAATCCTTAGTATTTTTCCTCAAAATAATCTTATTGTTTAGACGTTAAACCTTGGTCATCTTCGAAAGTATTTAAGTGTTTAATCTGATCATCATTTTTGTCAACGAAATACTCGGATTGAACGATTCGCAGTAAGGTAATCTCCGATAATTTTAATTCGACAACGCTTAACTCACCTCCCACGCGTAGGTCGTTTTTGCTTTGAGAGTTACTAATAAATCTTTTGATCTAGGAAAGCCATATTAGTTTTGTAAGAAGAAAAACGATATGCACCAAGGAATCGACGACATTGCTTTTTCACAATTAGGATCATGTTTCACCTTCTGAGAAGTCCGCAATGCTGCAGCAGATACTAAAGTCGACGTTGCAGAAAACTTCCTTCTCTTTTCATTAATTTCATCGTTCAACGAAATTCTATCTGTAAGCCACTCACTTGTTGTGCAACGTAACTACTGTGGGTCCTCCAATTTGACAATAGTTATTGACGAATATTACAACCTTTCGAGGGCAAATCTGCCGGATTCAATGTTTTAAGTACATGTCGCCAATGCGCAGGATTGATTAATTTGCGTATTTCCTGAACTCTCTTTCACACAAAAGTACACCATAGATACTCTTTTTGTAGCCAAGCTAAAACCGCAGAAAATCACAAATAGTACATTATTATACCAATTTACTCTCAGAGTTCCTAGTACTGACAATATTAATCTGCTGCGACAGTTGCTGCTAAAAGCTCTAATCGCGGGATAATCATTTTTTTGACAGACACGGCTATCGATTTTGCTTGTATAAAATGGACCTTAATGTCTGAACTTTTCTCTATTCGGATAAAAATAACTACGGCATAAGCAGATTGACTAACGTCACAGAACGTGTGTAAGATTAGATGATCATCAGCACCAACATCTCCCAACATACATCTAGATATTTTTATCTTTTGTAAGTCTTGTAGATCCTTAACCCATTTTTTAAATCAACACCTAATATCCTGGGTCATTTTATCATCCCAGGAAATTCCTTGAGCCCACGTTTCTTGTAACAAAAGTTTAGGAAAGATTATTGGACATGCAAAGCCTAATGGATCAAAGATTCGATGAGCCAACAACAAGATAGACCATTTGGTAGTCTTCTTAGTGTGAAGATCATCCGAAAACGATACACTCAACGTTAGAGTATCATCTTTCTTTTGCAAACTGTGCCTAATACTGTAGCTTGGTTATTACATGTATCATCTACTGTGTACTTCTACTCTCTAAGATCAAAGCAACATTTCTCCATCACTGCTCTTGCAATAAATCTTGAAATAAATTCAACTGTGTCAGTGAATTCACGCTAATAACGCAATTATCTACATAGAAACTTTCCAAAAATTTCAGTACATTCTCTTGCAAGTCTTTATTTTCAGTAATTTTACGAAATGCAAATCAATTATCGCACCTAAAATAAATGGGCTACATAATACACCGAAAACAACTAGTAAGTCGTAAAACTATGATATTACCTTTTTTATCATATCATAAGAATCGCAGAAAATCCCGATCTTTCACTTTAACACTAATTTGTAAAAAGAACTTTTTTATATCAGAAATAACTTCTATATTACCTTTTTGATATCTCAGTAATAAAAATACAATGAGTTCTATAAAATTAGAACCCTTTTCTAGGTATTGGTTTAAAGAAAGAAAATTGCGGTCTTTGGCTGAAGCGTCGAAAACTAACCGTATTCTAGTGATACTCCTTTCTTTGATCATATGTCGATGAGGAAGATAATGGCCCCAGTTATCCACTTCGCTGATAGGAACTTCCTCGATGCCCTCCGCTTTCCATTCATCAAACACAGCGTCGTACTCATTGAATAATCCTTCGGCTCTTAGTTTCTAGTTATCGCAATCACCCTTTTACTTGCAAGCTCCCGATTATCGTTGATCGGATTCTGCAACCATGATAGTTGTACTTCGTAGCGTCCATCTTCATTTAATTGAATAGTCTTTAAAAAAGCTTCATGAGTTTCCCTTTCGCGTTTCTTTAGCGACTTCGTCTCACTAGAATATTTTATTCCTAGAACGTCCAAGTTCCACAATTTGGAAACATTTTCGTCCATAAACATAGATATCATGAAGCTGCGTCCTCGTGAGCTTTGGTGTTCAGGACTTCATAGTCCAGCTCAAAAATGTATCTCCCCGCAACTAAATGCATTGCAAGATGTGCCGTCGTCCAGTTAATAGGTTGCCTGCGATAGGTTGTCTCAGCTCCAATAAGAACTTCAATAGGTTTACTATTCTGATCGTCATCTCCAGTATCCGTCGGCCAAATGCGTAAGTCCCTCAATTTCTTGCTCCATAAACCATTCAATATCTCGTTGACTATTGCGAAAACTTAAAAGTGCTACAGGACTTTCTGCCTTACAAGGGAGATTAGGCAACCCGGAAATTCAGAAAATTCCGAAACTTTGTGTGCATGTAAAGTAGTTTATCCGTAACACAAAACTATTTTTTGTTTGTACCAAAAAATGGTTTAAAGGTGTGAAATCACCTCTCATATGTAGAGCGGCTTTTCACTTTTCTCAATTTATCTCGAAAAGGATTAGAGATATTAAAAAATAGTTTAGACAAAAATTTTGTAGAAAAACGTTCTCTATCTATTTATATCAATAGAATTTTTAAAAACTAATTTATTAAAAAAATTGTTTAACAAATGTATACAACAAAATTTTTTTAAACAATTCTATTAATGTAGGTAAATAAAACTTTTGTATAAAACATTTGTTGATATCTTCAATAGTTTTCGAGAATTTTTTGAATATTTCTATGTTGCAATGCAACGTGACATTTTGAAAATTTTGTAGAATGTTTTGAATTTCATTATGCACTTCAATTTCAAACGGCGTTATAGGTGTCTGTGTTATACTCGTAATTTGAAATGTAGTCGCTAACATGTTTATTACGTTTGCAACATTAACCGATGTTATTTTAAAGAGAAGTGTATGAAGCAATGATCACGGAACTGTTTTAAATAGAATAGTGATCTCTTGTAGTTGCGAACTTCGTTAAATTGTTCTGGAACATTAATATGTATTTGTTTCCATTTGTCACAGTTAAAGGCCCGACTATGTCCAAGGCGCATTTTTCGAATGGTCTCATTGGAGTAATTATTAAAGGTATTTTTGTTTTTCGACTTAATTTATTTTTTGGCAATATTCACATTTACTAACATACTCTTCTATGTCTCTTGTAATTTTGCGTTGTGTTTCAACTTAATTCTATTTAAGGTGCATGCGATTCCTTGATGCCCTTCTGTGGGCGCATGGTACTCGTATTATTTGACTCGTAATATTTGACGTTTTTCATCTTCCGTATATTCTTTTAGTGCTTCTTCCTTTTTTTTCTTCTTCATTTTCTGACATTATTGGTGTGTTGATCGTCTAGTATCGGGTTATAAGCATCGGCATTTGTATTGCCTTTGCCTGCTTTATAGACTGTTTTGTAGTCGTATTCTTCGAGCTTTAGTCTCTATCTAATTAATCTAGAGCCAGAATTCGTTATATTAAAGAGCAAAATTAATGGTGTATAATCGACTATTTTAAATCTAGTCCCGCGTAAATAGGGTCGGAAATATCTTTCCTGTTCATACTATCGCTAACAGCTCTTTTTCCGTTGTGTTATAATTTTGTTCTGCCTTGCATAAAAATCTGCTGGCGTATGTTATTGGTGGATTTTGGTCTACAGAATCTTGTGAAAGCATTGCCCCGATTGCATAATCGGTAGTTACCAAGAATTCTCACTGGAAATCCAAGTAGTTTAGTACCGGTGCGGTGATCAATTTTTCTTTCAATAACTGGAAAGAATTTTATTGTTTCGCCGTCCAATTAAATTTTTCGCCCTTTTTGGTTAGTTTTGTCAGAGGTTTCGTTATTTTTAAAAAATCTTCAATAAATTTCCGATAGTATTCGGTTAATTCAAGGAAAGATTGCATATCTTTCCTGGGCACGGGAAATTTGTCTACCGTGTATAAATTACTAATCCGGACTTAAATCCGGATTACAAGCGACTCCGTTACTAATAATTGGATATTATTAAACGGATTGAAATTGCTGAATTTTAAATTAAAATGGATTAATGTTATCTTTTCTAATAAATCGGATTTAAACAAATTACAACCGATTTCATTTAATTGATGTTTTTATTGAAACGAAGTTGTTAAAAAACTCAGTTGTTAAAAAAAATATAACGATTTAAGCGGATTATTTTAGATTATATCCAAAATAATCCGTCATCGATTATTTGGATTTATTTGGATTGATAACAGATTGGAATGTAATAACTTTGGATCGAAAATAATTCACGAAAGCGATATTAAAATCGATTATAATTGGTTCAGAATTAAAACCGATTATTTTTTAATCCGGGCGCGGATTGAACCGATTACATCCGATTAAAACCGATTAAAACAAATTACGAATTAAAACGGATCATTTCAATCAGTTTTAATTAAACATTTTTGGCAGGGTCATAGTGTCACTTAGATCTAAAAAGTTCTTCTGTGACTCCTCGTTGTTTAACAGAGTTGAAATAAAAGTCTTAGTCTAGTGTTCAACACCAGGTTTAAAACACTGCTCACCTTTTTTTCTGTTAAAACGTTAGATTGGAAAAACATACGGCCCCAGAATCTGTTCTCGCCCTCTTCTCCGCATAATCGGTAGTTTTATTGCTTAGTGAATTCGAGTTTATATAAATGACATCTAAGGATCATGTGACCCATGATGATCGATTAATTAATAGTGATAGATAATTAGCCCTAGTCTCTTTTCATTGCCAGCAGCTTTTTGGCTCTGTTCGGCAAAGGATATTTCATCAGTTGTTTGAACCATCAGCAGCTTTTGATCGCTACTCAAAAATTTAAACTGCCTTCGCTCCAACCAGTTTTTGATGACTCTTTTTCCTACGGCAAAAGAAATGCGACTGGATTCTCATAAGTCCCAATTTCGCTCCGTTGAAATAAATTAACTACTAGTTAGATGTTCGAACCAAGAGATCCATTCATGGGCGCTGCCGTGTCCGCGTTGAAACGCAGAGGGAATCCTTCGGGAAAAGACTTCTTTTCAGCTTTGTCCTCTTTTCCTTTCTTCTTCTTTTTAACTATGGTTGTCCATTTCAAAGCCGCGGATCAGCGGTGGACAACACCTCTTCTCTCCGTGGAAGCACCGAGAAAGCGGAAGCCTTAACCTTCCCACTCGCTCCACGCGCTCTTACATCTCGAAACAAGCAGCATCTCCATCCACTGTCCGAGAATCCGACATCAGGCCAACAGGGGAAACAAATAAGGCGCTCTTCCAAGATATCTAGACGATCAGAAATACCATTAACCGCCCGAACACCTTGAATGAGAGGTCACATTCACTAAACGGCCATTCTAAGGGCTCCCAAATTCTCAATCTCCCCAAAAAAAGATTTCCATCGCCCAGCACCCGGCGTAGAAGGCATTGAATTCATGTTTAGATAGTTGTTAATTTTCGAAAGCTTGCTCCTCTCATCCTCGAGCTCTTCCCTACACTTGAGACAGATGTTTTCCCCCTGACAGACCTCGACTCTCTCGGAGGAGAAATCCCTCAAAATCTTTCTAGCAAACGCTTTCTCACCCAGACAACGGAAGGTGTCCCGCAGAAAACAATAGCTCATCTTGAGCTATAGCTCATCTTCCCAATCCCACCAAATCCATCTTCAAACGGACAGTCTTTATCTCTTGAAGTCTGCCGATCGGGACATGAGATCGTTGTTAGACGGTGCCTACATTGGCCGACGAATCTCCTCAATTTGATGTCTTTCTGACGAAACGTCAAAAACGCACGATTCTGCTCCACGGGGGGAAGAGACTGACGCTGCCTCGGAGTCCAAAAACTTCAAAAGATTTCTTGCTCCTCCTCACCGCAACTAACAGAGGCAATCTCCTTGGAGTCGGAAGAGAATCCGTGGAGATCAGAATAATCCGATCTGCTTCTGTGTCCCGCTTTTCATCATCTTTCGTTCCGCTGCGGCTTTTTTGATCTCAGGAGGAGGGGAATCCGACTTGAACGTCCTTACTGGCCGGCTCTATGCTCTCTTGCATGGGTGAGAAGGCTCACAGCGGAAGCTGAGCCCTGGATCCTTCAAATGCGCCTTGACGGTGAGCGGCCGACGAAGCAATTCCCGAATTCCGACTTCGAGAATGCCTCGATGTCAGGGGGAGAGGATAATTAACTCTCTTAATGAAGACGATTCAAAAGTTGAGTCAAAGGAGCGCTTCAGAAACAAATCGTTCGCTGCATCACTCCGGATCTTTTTCCGTAAGCGGAATCGTACCGCAACAACGGTGTCTATACTCCAGTTCGGAAGAAGAAAGGGTACGTTCCGCGGCCATAAAGAATCGCCACTCATCCCTACGCTTTCTCTCCTTCCTCGTTGTAATCGTTGTTGTACGTCATTGCCACCGTCATGAAACATTTACAGCAATTATAGTGACATTCGTACTGCGTCCTCCAGATCATGCGTTTTATTTGTTTTTCGTCTTTTGGAGTTCAAATTTTAGGAGAAATATGAACTATGTTGATGTCTGTTTTATCACAATTTCAGATATCTGCAGGTTAAAAAAAATAATGTTTAAGAATTTTCTTTGAATTGTTGAAAACAATTGCAACAGTTTCCTTACTAAAAATTGTTAAGTTTGCAAGGCTTGTAACTTCATGTTTTCTTAAAGTTTATACAGCACCGATTGTTGTAAAAAGCTTTCAAAAAGTTTCAAAATTATTTCAATCTTTCACATTCCATATGAAACTATTCTGAAAAAATTTTGTAATATGTCATGTGAAATATAGTAACAGAAAAATTTTTGAAATCTTTCACGTAATAAACTTGAAAATTTTTAGTTGAGCAGTACGCGGCATCGCTATGAGATGGACGCGACAGAATTCTTATTTACCGTAAAAAACTATACAGAATAGAATAAAAGGCGCAGCATGATGAGATTTTTCATATATGTTTTAATGAAATGATTCCTTGAAGTCAAGCCTTCAATTATGTCTATGGCATACAGAAAAACATAAGTAATAGGACATAAGCTGAATCGATCAATTCACACTCAAGAATAAGGCAATAATTTAAACAGTAACAAATTAAAAATGTTGATTTGCTTATTGCTTACGTCTTACTGTTTATGGAAATGTGTGCGGAAACACTTAGACTTCAAGACAAAAATAAATAAAATAAATAAAATTGTATTTTGAACAGTTTTGTTTAGTTTGGTAAAAATTCAGGGCTCTGATCATCTACTTCAAAAATGCCTTTGGACAATATTTTAGAAAAATTGTAGACTTTTAGAAAGGTTGCAGATTTTTCCTGGTAATCTTTCAGCAATCTTTCAATAATTTCAAATGCAAGAATCGTGGACATTTTGTTATTACAGAACTGTCTCAGAAATATTGCAGACAACTTTTATGAAATGTCTTACTTTTCAATTGAAATATTTCTAAGATATCTATGAAAAATTTCAGTGCTGTATAGGAGACATCATTATATCTCTTTCGAAAATCTTTCAGCCATTGCTCTTGTGTGCATTTGTTTTTTATTCACGAAGGATCTACAGTTTTTGTTATTGGCTACAATGTATTGATACGCTAAAACTCTAATTTGTTGTGGAGTTAAATCATCCACATTCAAAATCTTTTTTAAAACTGTACAAGATTAAAATAAAATAAAACTGTACGAGAATAAAAATAACTCTTTTCAGTAAAAATCATTTTAACGTCTTAAGAGAATATAAAAAATTCGTGCTATTTGCTTTATGTCGTTGTAAGTTATAAATTAAAGTAGATTTTTTTCAAATTAAAATGTTTCTTGCAGCTTTTCCAATACTTGTCTTGTCTTGTACTTTAAACTTTATAGCTTATTCGATATTTTTTTTGTCAGAACTTTATTTTTTTTTCGTCAGTTTTTTAGGCATCTTAGACTTAATAAGACTAAAACTATGTAAATAAAAAAAAGAGAAATTAACCATCAATTGATATTGTATCTATCTTTAACTGATTAAAGGTACAATATCTGTTATTGATTAAAAGTACAACATTTGCTCATTTATTTATTGTTAATTTTATAGATTGTAGATTAAAATTGTCAGTGTTGAATATATATACAGGGTGAGTTTTAGCAGATGTACCAACCTTTTACCATCGGAGACTTACCGACCATAACTTACCGACTGCATCTCAAATGATTCGCACGGTCCATAGGTGACAGTTCCTTAGATCGGTTGTAATGTACAGGCAAGGTAAGAAGTATTTAAATATTTCATATATTAAGAGTAATGATGTTTGTAATATTAATAAATCTTATTTATATTTTCCTCAATAATGTAAAACATTAACATACAGTTAAAATATCAAAATTAAATTTGTATGCATTTATTATAATATACAATTGTAAAATTGTAAAACATTATAATGTTACAAATGTTATAACAAATTTAAAATTGAAATAAGTGGTCTTTCATATCACCGTTGTGGTTTCACTTAAGGTGCATTTGGCTTCTTTAAAATGTTCTTCGCGTATAGAGATATACGCGATTGACTATATTCTATCACATTTTTCCTAGCGAAAACGAATATCAAAACGATTACCATCATTACAAAAAATATATTTATCTGAGATAAAATATACTACTAAGAAAAATAATAATTTTCCTTACTTTTGTTTTTTTATTTCAATTTTAAATTTGTTATAACATTTGTAACATTATAATGTTTTACAATTTTACAATTGTATATTATAATAAATGCATACAAATTTAATT
>JANQDE010000157.1:223926-291265 GCA_037157785.1 Cephalotes varians | reverse complement strand
ATGTACGCGTGCCAAAGTATTATTATCTGATAAGCGGATGTAAGATTAGAATAAGTTTCTTGCTTACCAATTAAAGTCACGACGCCCTTCGTTCCGGAGCCGATCTATCCCGCGTCCGCCGTGTTCTGCAAATGAGAAGCGAATGCGATTAATATAGCGAAGCGGCTTTGTCTTGCGCGGCCAACTTCGCGCGCCAATAGCGCCGCGGCGACGCGGCGACGCGGCGGCGCGGCGACGCGACACGTCTTGATCTTCGATCGAACGAGTATTGAAAAATACGCGTTCGAACGAACTATCAATGTACGCGTGCCGAATCTATATTATTCAGTAACCAAATGTATGATTAGAATAAGTTTTTTTCTTACCAATTAAAGTCACGACGCCCTTCGTTCCGGAGCCGATCTATTCCGCGTCCGCCGTGTTCTGCAAATGAGAAGCGAATGCGATTAATATAGCTTCGTCTCGCGCGGCCAACTTCGCGCGCCAATAGCGACGCGGCGATGCGGCGGCGCGGCGACGCGACACGTCTTGATCTTCGATCGAACGAGTATTGAAAAATATTGAAAAATACGCGTTCGAACGAACTTTTAATGTCGTGTGCCGAATCTATATTATTGAATAATCAAATGTATGATTAATACAAGTACCTCACTTATCAATTAAACGAATCACGACGCCACTCGTTCCGGAGTCGATCTATCTCGTGCCCGGCGCATTCTACGAATGAAACGTGAACGCTATCAATATGGCAGCTTCGTGTCTCGCGCGGTCAACTTCGCGCACCACAAGCGGCAACGCGGCGACGCGCTACGGCAATGCTACAATTGGTTTTTGATCGAACGAGTATTGCGAAATGCGCGTATATGTACCGCATCTGTATTACGATCAAATATAAGTTTCAATAAATGAATCGCGAATGCAGCTAAAGCGATTCGTTTCCTGCACGATCTATCTTTTATGCGCCAAAAACGAAGCGTGGAAGCGCGGCATTGCGCGTTCCGCCTTGGCGTCGCGTGAATTCGCGCATTTCGAACAAATACATATACACTCGCTTTTTAACGCTTTTATCGCTCGTTGGCGATCGTTATTTCATATTGTAATACTATATTAAGAATGGAAAATGATTAATTACAGATATATATCCGAAAATATAATTGTCGATTATTCGCGCGATAATTTCGGCCGTTCGTTTATTGCAAAATACGCGTGAATGCATTATTAATACGAAAGAATCGAAGTCCCGCCAGCAAAATGGATCCAGCGCTGCCGTACGACCTAGAAAAAGCATTTCACGTAAAATGGCGTGGCCCCTCTCAAGTTTCTCTCTGCTTTCAGCTGCGTCTCTACACACATTTTCCTTTTCTCTTTTTCTCTCCGATATATCTTATTTCATCTGGAACGAGAAAAGTGTAGCATAGTGCAGCAGGGAACGCACCTACGTTCGTCGGTCAAATCAGCAATCGTTTGCAATCGCTTTTTGAAACTTCATTCCCATCATTCGCGTCTGCGTCGACCTCAACGCGCCGCATCCGTATTCACAAATTACATCGCGTTTATATCTGCCGTGCATTTAAATATCGGAATCGCAGGACACTATTAACGATGTCCAATTTTCACGGGCCGCCAACTTTGATCAGCGTATTCGAAATCCGGCGATCATAGGCAGATGGCGCTCGCGATGTAATGGCCTCTTCCTATTCACGCTTGCACGGACGAAGACGTGAACGTAAGTTACAGAGCGGAGATATTCGTTACTCCGGGGAAATTTTGGTGGCGAGGCAGTGCGGATCGACGTCGTTGTGCAATCGAGGGTGGGCGAGGGCCGCGAGTGATCGTGCAGGTGCGGAAAAGCGCGCGGGATTTCGCGCGAGAGGAGCACGCCCGGAACGGTAGTACATGTGACCGCGTGGCCACATGTGTTTTCCCAGTTTCGTGCCCGTCGGATCTTTTCATTGAGGAATTTGACGGGCTGAGTGTTCGCCTCGCCTGCGCTCGATTTGCCGCGGCGCATCGTGTCGTCGAATTTTCCCCGCTGTTCGCGCTTCGGCGTGAACCAAACGAAGCGACTAGCCGCTTCCGAAAATATAAATGTTTCCTTCTCTTTCTAACGTCGAAGAATTTATCTAAATGCAACAAATCTTTGTTTCAATTTATTGATAAAATTACAAAGAGATTTAATGTATGATAATTTATTAAAAACTCCTTTAATTTCGTTATATTTGTTATATTTTTTAAATGCGGAAGAGAGAAAATATAATATGAAAATAATTTGTTACATAATTTTAGAAACTACTTAAAATTTGATGTCTGGATTAGCATAGACATATTCTAGAAATATAATAATTTGAGGCACCAATAGAAAAATTATTATGACTTGTTAATATCTTATATTTTAGGGGAACAAATAACAGTTTTCTTCCTTTCTTGACAGATAAACGATGGATGACAAAGAGGTTTTTGACGATATGGTGGTGGCAACCACAAATACAATGCCGGTAGCTATGCCGGCCGAATTGCCAGAGATCAAATTGTTCGGACGCTGGAATTGCGACGACGTACAAGTGAACGACATGTCTCTGCAGGATTACATCGCAGTTAAAGAAAAAAATGCCAAGTATCTTCCACATTCGGCGGGGCGTTACGCGGCGAAGCGTTTCAGGAAAGCCCAGTGTCCCATTGTGGAACGTCTTACGAACTCTCTCATGATGCACGGCAGAAATAATGGAAAGAAATTAATGGCTGTGCGAATTGTTAAACACGCCTTCGAAATCATTCACCTTCTCACTGGCGAGAACCCCCTGCAGGTAAGTTTGTCAACTTAAAATTTGCTTTGTATTTAATCTTTGTATCTTCACATGAATAATTATACATCGGAATATTTCAAAGAATTTAATTTGCAAGTTAATCAAAATAAAGTTAATTGATAATGTCATATGAGCCATGTTTAATTTGTGTAACTGAATATTATACAATACATTTATATTACAATTGAATATTACATTTGTTTGATTTGAATATTTGTGTTTCAGGTTCTCGTCACAGCCATCATCAACTCTGGCCCAAGAGAAGACTCCACGCGTATCGGACGCGCCGGTACAGTGAGGCGACAAGCCGTAGACGTATCCCCGTTACGTCGTGTTAATCAAGCTATCTGGTTGTTATGTACTGGCGCACGAGAAGCCGCATTCCGCAACATTAAAACGATCGGCGAGTGTTTAGCCGACGAGCTTATTAACGCCGCTAAGGGTTCGTCGAATTCGTACGCGATCAAGAAGAAGGATGAATTGGAGCGCGTCGCCAAGTCTAATCGATAAACATAACTTTCTACATGCGGAAAAAATAAATAAACGTTCTATCTTTAACTTGTTTCCCAATTTATTTTCGATCCATTTTCTCGTAATGTATTCTAACGAATTTAATTTTCCTGTGGTCTTTTGGGGAAGAAATTTTTATTCTGATCATTAAAATGTGTGTTCATGTCATTAATATACAAATTTCTTTGAAAAAATTTGAGTAATAATTAGTAAGATCAATAATTTTTAAAGCTATCATCAGTTATTCAGAACCATACGATAAGATTTTACAAAAATGCGTTCCAAAACTCATCGAGAACATTACAGTCTCGTCTATTAAAGGATACATGTACAGCAGTATAAATTTTGAGGTTAGAAAACTGATGGAGTGAAAAGAGATCTCTAATATATCGAGTACGCGTTAGGTAATACTGCCCTGACCATGGCAGGTGTACTCAAAAAGGTAATTTATCTATGCGTGCAGCAATGCATATGCTTAATTGGAATATCATTCGTCATAACTCATATTTACGTTATATTCATCAATTATAATATAGATAACTCTTGTTAGAGCTCAGATTCCACTTTATTAACATAATCGTCTTTTATTTGCAGTCTACGTATTTAAAAGGATTAGCCGTTTGCAAGGATCCTCACAAGGAATTAATACCATTGTACAATAGAATTTTAAGAGTGCTAGGAAAGTTCCCGGAAGATTACACTTACCGGAAAGAAACAGAGGGGACTATCAAGAATAGACTGAAGATCGTGCAAGAGGTGAAGCAGTGCTATAACGAATAGCGCTACTGAAGCAGTAACAATTATTCTATTGTATAATATTATACGTCGTTTCTGATTAAGCATTATATTTTGTAGAATGCAAGTGTACAAGCTATAGAAGACAAGGTAAGCTGCGGACAGGTGGAAGAGCTAATAATACAGGCAAAGAATGAGTTATCGCTGGCGGAGAAGATGCTAGTCTGGAAACCGTGGGAGAAATTGATGCAGGAAGCTCCACCCAACCAGTGGACATGGCCACCACATAAATAATAATGTTAATTTGTTATAGATATTTGTACATAGCATATAACTAAATGCGAACAAATAGATTGCGCATTATACACAAGCTTATTTACTCTTAATATTAATGTGACATGTTGTTATTTAATAAATATTCCCTGTAACTCCAATTTTTTCGTTAGCTTTGCAGAAGAGATATAGAAAACCATTAAAAAATGTAGTTGCTGACTTGAGACCAAAGTGAATAGAGAAACTCTTAAAATTTTTGTTTCAAATTGTGAAAGCTATATTTATCTAGAATTGAAATATTTCAGAATTTTTTAAATTCTTGCGTAATTTTTTTTATGAGATTGCAGATAAAATCTTTGATGAAATGAAATAAAATTGACTTTATTATTGTAAATAATCGATTATTATAGCGTAATGTTACGCAATTATATTCTGTGGCCAGAACAGAACTAAACAAATGTATATGTATGTGTATATAATATTGAATAAAATGAATAAAATCAAAGACTGTGTTACCATCAGAAACATTTATGGCTATATGATTCAACGTGCACGCTTTGTAACGCCGTTAGATGGCACCATCATGCAGTTTGGACATGTTCTTACAAATATCAGATGACACGAGATGACGCTATTATGGCGTTTTACGCGTAAATTGCGTAAACATCCAACGTATTCGGCTAACCATAAATTTATCCTTTACGTAATTTATATTGCAGATAATCCTTCAACTAATAAAATGTATATAGATGAAAGAAAATGAATATTATAGATTAAATTAACAAACTTTGTAGATTTACGCAAAATGTGTAATTCTCGACAGTAACAAAAAATTTCATACACACACACAGCAATAGGAAAATAATAGTAACTGTAACATTTATTTAAATATAAATTAATTTTTTTCTAAGAAAGTAATATTAATTTATTTAAATTAATGAAGTTTGAACAGCAGCCTTTTGTACAAAAGCCGAGTCACTGCCGATACATTTCTTTGACTTCCGGATCTGACTGCCACGGCAATCACATTCTTTGGCCATTATCTTATTGCGCGTCGGCTATATTGCTCTCGCTCGTCGTTCCTTTTATTTTCACGTATCTCCCGGGCCTAATAATCGTGCAAAACCGGCTGCTCATTCCTCGGTATCGCGGTGGCCCGTCCGAATCGCTCGTTCGGATCGATCGTGATTGGGTTTTGCACACGGCTAAGTGCACCGACGAAAAAACGAGGCGGTCGAGCGGCGCGGGGGCCTGAGGCACCGTAATTTCCTGATCGTCCACCGAAACCTGACACGGGCGGTCTCTCTGTCCGCAAAGTGCCCGTTGCCCGCAACCACGCTCCCGATTATTACGAAATATAAAACACATGTTCTTCGATATCGACCGTAATAATCGTTTAATTGCACGAGTAGCCCTTTGAAAACGATCATAAACGAGTTGATAACATTTATCATTTTCATCGCGTCGAGATGGATTAAATTCACGTACAAGTGTCGTGAAAGCGAGAGCACTCGATCAAAAGCGAAAATTCGCCGCAAAGGATGCGATAATTTTTCAGTTGTTAGATTTGAAAACGGAACGTATTATACGTTCATATTGTAATTAGAATCGACAAACGGATTCTTTGTAGCATTGTGATTTCTCTTCAAAACAAGCATCCTACGAACGGACTAGTCCATTATGCAGACTACAAAATGTACAGATTTAGCAAATATTAACCGAAATGTAGTGCTGGCATTAAAAAACTGCAATAATTTCCCAAAGACTACTTAGATTTGATTAATATTTATATATAGTATAGTATTCAAAAGCACGTGATACATTAATTAAGGCTAGCAAACGGATTTTGTCCGCAGTGATGCTCCTGTCGAAGCCTCACTATTTGCGTTTTGTAAATGGATTAGTCCATTATATAATCTACAAAATGTACCGGTTTATCAAATATTAACCGAAATGTAGTGCTGGCACTAAGAAACTGCAATAATTTCCCAAAGACTACTTAGATTTGATTAATATTTATAGTATTCAAAAGCATATGATACATTAATTAAGGCTAGCAAACGAATTTTGGTCGCAGTGATGCTCCTGTCGAAGCCTTACTATTTGCGTTTTGTAAATGGATTAGTCCATTATATAATCTACAAAATGTACCGTTTTAGCAAATATTAACCGAAATGTAATGCTGGCACTAAGAAACTGCAACAATTTCCCAAAGACTATTTAGATTTGATTAATATTTATAATATTCAGAAGCACGTGATACATTAATTAAGGCTAGCAAACGAATTTTGGTCGCAGTGATGCTCTTATCGGAGTCTCACTATTTGAGTTTTACGAATGGACTAGTCCATTATACAGTCTACAAAATGTATCGTTTTAGCAAATATTAACCGAAATGTAGTGCTGGCACTAAGAAACTGCAATAATTTCCCAAAGACTATTTAGATTTGATTAATATTTATAGTATTCAAAAGCACGTGATACGTTAATTAAAACTAGCAAACGGATTTTGGCCGCAGTGATGCTCCCATCGGAGCCTCACTATTTGCGTTTTGTAAATGGATTAGTCCATTATATAATTTACAAAATGTACCGTTTTAGCAAATATTAAGCGAAATGTAGTGCTGGCACTAAGAAACTATAGTAATTTCCCAAAGACTACTTAGATTTGATTAATATTTATAGTATTCAAAAGCATGTGATACATTAATTAAGGCTAGCAAACGGATTTTGGCAGTGATGCTCCCATCGGAGCCTCACTATTTGCGTTTTGTAAATGGGCTAGTCCATTTTTTGGTCTACAATATAAAATTTTCCTGGGCAATATAGACATGTGCATTTTTCGATATTATTATTATTATTATTATATTCAATAATCATTTGATAATCATCACATTGCACGAATATCTATTTAAAAATGATTAAACAAATTAATATTTATTATTCTTTACAATATTCGGGGGGAATAAGGGATTGAAATGCTTATTAGCATCGTTGTTATTAAATTGATTATCAATTTAATAGTGTGATTTACTATCCTTGTTCATCTTAAGACTGTGTTTTAAGAAATTTATTCGGCGCGCAGTTGAACTTGAGATATGTATACAAATTCACATAAGAAAATTTCAGCACGAAGACCTAGCTTTGACCGTTTGGCGCTTTAGTTAATTAATGTTGTGTTTTCACATATCGGTCATGAGTCTATATTTATTTAATATTTATTACTTTGTCAAGAATTGATTCTTGTGCAAGTTGTGAAAGCGAGAGTGTCTAATCGGAATTCGGTGCTTGTATAAAGACTGCGATGAATTTGCACAAGCTGTATCTAGTTAGAATTTTTTTTATTAAAAAGAAAACATGCATATGTCTCGTAATTAGGGCAAGCGGATATTTTGTTGTATCATATGGCTTTCTTTCGTATTTGCATCTTTCTTTCGTAATTATAATTGCATTCCGAGCTGAAAAATGGACTAGTCCTTCTCTAACAAAGATAAAAATAGCGCAATAGCGTTGAAATGGCATTAACAGCAAAAGCTAAAGCACTGATCTAAAAATTCAATATTTGCACTAAGAATGTAATGATTTCGCAGAAACTAAATTTTATCAAGAATTGTCAGATTTTAGACCAGAACGTTTTATTAGGCCTGGTAAACAGATATTTTCATACATTACTTTGTTATAAAAAAAGAGTTACGAAAAGGCTTGTTTTTGCAGTGCTCGGGGAAAATAGACATCATTCCTTATAATTTTTGAGGCGAGAAATCCGATAATGTTAGTTAAAAGTTATGTTAGTTACGTCACATGACGTGAATGTTAGGGCCTAGTAAAAGTTTATACACATTGAGCTTAAGTCGGGAAAACGCGTGATGTCGTTCGCTGCTATGTATCGATAGACCAGTGTGATACACGATATATTTTGACATTAAAAATATAGATTATCTTATAAAAATGCTATATTTAATAGCGAAAATATCAACGATGTGCTTGCACGAATGTGTTCGAGTCGGCGGACTAGTCCATTCATTTCATAAAACTCTCACTTGGTGGATCGCTAACACGTTCGTGCAAATACATGACTATTGTGTCTGATATTTGCGTCTGATAAGATACTCTATATTTTTAATGTAAAAATCAAATATATATCGCATACAATCGATATATGCAGCATAGCAACCTGTCTCGGGGAATAACTGTGACATTACGCGACGCGTTTTCCCGATTTAAATTTTTTGTGTTCTCGTCACGTAATTTTAACTGACATCTGAAAGCATCGGAATTCTCGCCTCAAAAACTATAAGAAATGATGTCTTTTCCCGAGCACAGCAAAAGCCTTTCGTAACACAACTTTTTGCATGTTACGAATGGACTAGTCCATTTTCGGCCTACGATGTATAATACAATTTTCTTTAGCAGATTTGAGACACAAAAGATATACTTTTCTACGTAGGCGTCTTTTAATAATTGTCTTAATTTCTATTAGTATTCTTCCAAAGTTGATTGAATAGATTAATGACATGCATTATTTTTGTTGCATTAGTCGAGTCGATTTTAATGCGATTGTCATAAAAGCGAGAGCATTTAATCTAAAGTTCGATGCTCGCAATAAAAAAGAAATAATTTTTTAGAGACTATATAAATTTGACTAGGATTTTTGTATTCTGAAGCAAAATGCGTATTGTTCTTTTAATCAGGATCAGCATGCACATTTCCTTTGCTCTTAATGAAAGAGAGTATTTCGAAATGACAAATGGACGAGTCCATATATTACGCTTAAGATATATAATTTCTGGAAGTTATTTTTCTATTTTAGGCTATTTGTTATTCTATTTTAAAAAAACTGTTATTGGTGTAACATTTCTTGATTCTCACTTTTAGATCCAACCAATCACATTTAATTACTAACTGAGCAGCTATAATAAATAGCAATCAAGTGTAATTGGTTCTTATTATACTTTTAGATCCCATTTAAATGCTGAACGGTTACGCAGCAATAAAGTATAGGCGGTAATTCTCTATTTTTCAAAATCGCGTTAGGATATCTTTTAAAAAATATTTTAACAATAAAAAAATATAAATATTTAGGACAAAATATAATTATATGTTACAGTATATTAAGACTTGATAGGGTCGATGTATTAAGAAAGAGAAGAAAATTTTATGAGGTTTTTATTTATAAAATATGTAAACAAAAATGTATAGTTATTTAAAAATTTCGATGAGGAAGACCCAGTTTTAGACAAGATAGATTAACACTGAGAACCGTTAGTATCATTTTATATGTGTTTTCATCATATAATTTTAACGTAATTTTAACTGACATCTGAAAGCATTGGAATTCTCGCCTCAAAAACTATAAGAAATAATGTCTATTCTACTTTTTCCGAGCATGGCAAAAGCAGGCCTTTTCGTAACACATCTTTTTGCATGTTACGAATGGACTAGTCCACTTTCGGTCTACACGGTATAATTCGTTAATTTTTTCAATTTATTTCCTTTTTGTACAGAATATACAGTACAGAATATTGATAATATGCATGTAAACATAGTAATTTTAATGAGACAAATATAATCAAAAATAACTCTTCACTAATCATAAACAAAAATAAGAGGTTATCAAACTGGTATCTTCGGCAATTGTAGTAATATCATCGGCAATTCTGTCTAGTATTAATATTTCTATTATATTTATACTTCAAATCCTCTCCGATATTTTCTATTGTATACTGCTTTTGAAATACTAGTTAAAATATTGTTATATTATTATATCAAGTTGTTATATCAAAATCATGTTAGTATCAATATCAAAATGTTATTGATATCAAAGTATTTATTTCAAAACATCAATATATTCCAGCATTAATATCGACGTTTTATTGATTAAAATCGAGAAATCGAGGATACATGCATCAATTAATAGTAATATGCTATATATATTAATAGGCATATGTCGGACGTTAATGGATTTTCCTTCTACAGGTAATATATTTTCATTTTCGATGCTATGGCTAATGCAGTTGCTAGTGTAGCGGTACGGTGAAGCAGGCTCTAAATTGAACTCTTTTGTCCGACACGCAATTATGACGTGATCAAAGGTCAACAGGCCATTGGCTGAATCGCTATTAAAAATCGAAAGACGAGTCATCCGATCTATAATTTCGCCCGCTTCGTTCTGATTGGCCGGGTCCCAATTTCCGACGCGCAATCTCAATTTTCAATCTAATAGTCTAATACGGAGTTATAAGCCATGGCGGAGCTGAGCTCGAGGGCGCAGCGTGACCGGCTCGCTTCGCGTTATCAGTCTCGTTTCCCGCGGAAGAGAGCCGTCCTTGCGTCCCCCTGAAAAAGTCGTGGCGCGCGAAGGATCCACGGGGCCTCGGGGGAAGACTGACGGAGAAGAGCGAAATGGAAAAAGGTGTACCGTTCTCCGACGAGAGAGGTAAACGAGCGGTTGGCGTAGCGCGACGCGGCAAGGAGCGGCGGGATTGCGGGGGGGGCGAGCGGTGCGGCACGGCGCGCTCCATCCCCACCAATCACGGTTGCGCGGCGCGGCGAGGCTGCGCGACTCGCGCGGTGCCGCACTCGCCCGCGAGACGCCGAAGCGACAGGTAGCGGTACGTTCGTCGCGCGCTCGCGCCAACTCCTGCCCTCCTCGCCTCTCCCTGCCGCCTTGCCGCCTCGTGCGATGTAAACACGGCCCACGTTCGGCAGGTGGTCGCAGCTGCGAACGCGCGCGGTGCGGTAACCGTTCGCGCGCGCGGTGTCGAGAACGCGGAAGAGCATCTACGAGGGGTGAGGTCGCACGTTAGTCGTATCGCGTCGCGTCGCGTCGCGTTTGACAATCGACAGTGATCGTGACAGTGCATGACATCCGTCGTTCGTCCGTCGCTCGTCCGCGCGATCGAGAGCAGTGCAATATTCTCTCTCTCTCTCTCCATCGGACGGTGCAGTGATCTCCCGTGCTCCAGCCGCGGACCTGAGTTCGCGAGTTCGATTCGAGTGTCGCATCGAGAAGAGGAACTTCCCTTCCTGAGCGCAGTTCTCTTTCTTCTCTGAAACGATCTGGCGACGGCGACGTCGTGGGAAAGGGAGCAACGCCGCGAATTTATCGGTGAGTGAATTATCGATTTTGCATCTTTCGTCGAAGCGAATCGATCGGTCGATATATCGGAGCAGGCTTCACGCGGCAGGCTTTAACCCTTTCGAATAAAAATATCTCGGAACAATTTTTCGTCGAAAAACGAAACCGATTGAGAACATTGATCGTTTCGATGTCAAACGTGTTCATGAAATTATTTTGCGTCGATCGCGAAAATGCTTTGGCTCTGTTCCTCGGTTAAAAAATTTCAATTCTAGCTTATCTCGCAAGATAAAAAGCTTGACGGCAAAGGCGAAAATAATTAACGATGGAATTTAAATTATGCGACTTGACATTGGCATTGACTCGGCGGAGTTTAAAAGCGCACGTGTCGAGCTTTGATCTCGCGATTATTTATTCCACATTCACTTAATATTCTCCTCGTAAAAAATTGGCGTATCTCGATTCGAGACAAGTCGGTACGCGGGCAAACATTTCTAAATAAACGAAAGGATTAAAGCCTTAAAGCTCGTAAATAAATTATGCGCGCGCCGTTTGCGGCCGGCGTGAATGCATGAGTAATGCGTATTGAAATAACGCGATACACAATTAACATGCTATGCCACACGCGCGGCACTTACCCGGAATAATTTGAATAGACAAATTGTCGGTTATTCGAGCGCGCGCGTCATGATATACTTCGCCGCGGTGATTTATTTTCGCAGCGGTGGACGCGCGAATTTTTATCACCGTCGTGATATTAGCGCACATCAAAACGACAGGATCGGCAGACATTAATATTAATGTGCAACACGCTCCTCTATTTATCTGCAGCCACAGACACGACGAGACTATTATTCACAAACGTTCACGACTCGTGAACCTGTCGCCATCGATATCATTTTTCAAGAAGAATGTACTTTGGATACTTTTCAAGGAGTCTCGCCTTGAAACATAATACGGCAAACCTTGGGAACTTACGAAAACAATTATTATTAATATCCACGTTTGTTTGGAAAACGTTCGATTTATGCCCGGTACGCAGAAAAAAAATTAGTCCTAAATCAAGATAAATATTCTCATATTATAAGCAAGAATGATTTTCTTAAGAAGATTAAATATGTATTCTTGATTTGATTGAATTTGTATTAATGCAAGCATTGTTTTTGCAAATTCAATCAAGTCAAGACTAAAATAAGATTATAATCCTCTTGCTTATATATGAGAACATCTATTTCGATTGAAGAGTCTTTTTTTTTCTGCGTAGCTTAACTTTAATCTCGGTTCAACTTACTCGTCACTTTTTTCTAGTTTTTAAGAATCAGAAAAAGATGAAGAGTAAGTTAAACCGGAATTAAAGTTAATCTACGTTGGAATCGAGAGTTCGATTTAACGCGCGCTTTCGAAGAGATTAAACGATTAATCTCGGAGTTGAGAAAATTAAATCTAGATTAGCGACCGAATCCTCCGGTTTACGACTGCGAGAAATAGGTCGTGAGTCATGACCAATTTCGTCGAGGAAATTACGGCATTCGCACGTGTACGCACGTTGGCACGACGAACGGATTGCACGCCCTATTTCCATTCGTACCTTCGTATCACCGTTGCACACGTGTCGCGCACTTGCGAGACCACCTGTGACATCTACATACGCGGCGGAACGTCGCCCTGCGATTAGTTTTTCGACTATCTCACGCGACGTTGACCTGCTTTCGAAACGACGCGTTTGCGTCGCGATACACAGTTCACGTTCTCATATAAACAGAAAAAAGACTAGTCTTGAATCAAGACGGATAATCTCATAAGCAAGAATATTATAATCTTCTCAGAAGATTTTAATTTCGATTGAATTTGTATTGATGCGAGTATTACTTTTGCTTGACTAAAACTTGATGAGACTAAAATCTTTCTAAGAAGATTATAATATTCTTGATTATGAGATTATCTAGTCTTGAGACTATCTAGTCTTGAGACTTAAGACTAATCTTCTTCTGTGCGTAGCTAGTCAGGTTAATATCCATCGAATATGTTGTTAAATTTATTTTTAAATAGACGCAAAACATTTATTATATTTTATAGAATGTCGTCTCTCATGTTTCACTCAAAACTAGCTTGTTTAGACGCCATTATATTTCGGAATATTTTACACAATATTGAACTCGTAAATAATGGCTTCGATCTCGATTTTAATTGCACCAAGCGTCTAATTGTCAAAACCATGTCAAATTTTTTAATTATGTCTGGAAAGGAAAGGGGTTCGAGAAAACGAAATGGAAAAAATGAAAAAGGGAGAGAGGAACGCGAAGAGGCGATTCTCACCAAGCTATCGATCGTTCGCGGTGACTATAAATCCCGAAACGCGGATCGGCAGCCCATCGGGTACGCGTTTAGTTATGGCCGTGCTCGTTACGCGCCAAGTCCGCCATGTGCGTCTTGTACGCACGAGCGTCTTGTACGTGCACGCGTGCACGGGCGTGTGTGCACAGTTAAGGAATGCGCCGGGAATTTTCATTGCGCGCGATCCGGATTTTTCATCGCTGCGTCTCGGTAGCGTCGCCGCTAACGTGAAAATAGTTGTTTACCCATAATAATTCCCCAGGTGATCAACCTCCGGCGAGAGACGGTTATTGCGACCATGCCGCGTTATGGGAATACGCGCCTGATTATCGTCGTGATTTACGGGCCTTTAAACGTGGGAAAGCAGCCGCTTTTTTTCGCTACGTTCTGAATTTTTACTCGTTTACTAACAACCGATTTAGCCCTGAAAAAGATATTCGCGCTCGAGGTATGTGGCTGTTGTTTGAAATTATTTCCAAGGTAAATATTTTTTCATAGCTTATCTTGAAAAAGAAAAACGTAATCATGATTAATCCGTTAGTAATCTGCTAGTAAATTATCATTACGCGGATTATCAGAACTCTTTTATCGGTAAGTTATGCTGGCAGTTTGTTAGCTCTCTAAGAAAAAAGTTCTCTGAGAACTTCGTGTATCTTCGAAACTTTGAACTTTTTGTGTCTTGCCTTATTGTAACTGGGAGTCGAGAGCGGAGAATGAGAGGTTTCGCTGTTAAAGGTCAAGGCTCGAAAAGAATTGACAATGATTTAAAGCTTAGAATGCAGAGAGTTACATAATATTTGCGCGAGTTTTCTCGGAACTTTGCATTTAAAAGATAGAAGATTAAAATTATTCAGAGGCAGAACTTCTTGTATCGAAGTAGAAATTATAGTAGAATATTATAATGTAGAAATATTTTTTTATAATATTATATAATAGAAATATTTTCAATATTATATATAGTAGAATTATTTTGTGTAAATTTGGTCTTTTTCGAATGTGTTCTCATAGCTTTTTTTCAAAGACAGGAAAGGCAGATCGCTGTTATATTTCCAGATAAAAAAAATGATCGCGCGGCGGGCGATATTCTAAGACGGAAAACAATGCCGGACGGAGATGAGCGCATCTTTCCGCTTGCAGCCAAACACAATGCGCGATTTTTACGAGCACCGGTCGGCGGAAGAGATGTTATAGCTTTCGCGGTATAACCGAACGAGAAGGAGCCGGACGGACAGCTGAAAAATTTCGCACAGCTACAACCTCGTACGAGATTCCCTTGTGCGCGGCTCGCCTATAAATGTCGTATTCTACCGCGACTTACTGCATCTTTCGGAGTGTCGTTTCCCTCTCTTCGCCGCATTCTGCGAATTTTCCACTCCGCATTTATTTCCCCGCACGTGCTCGCCGAAGCTGCGATAAATTAAGTCGGAAGTAATTAAGAGTCTTGCCCTCTATTACCAGCCAATGATCTTACTCTGACAGGTGGCCTGTTTAAAAATTTCTAGATACGGGAAATTGAGATATATTATATAACAATGCTTCGTGAAATATCGTACACGAAGAATGATTTTGCTGAAGTGTCTAAAAATTTGGATACAGGTCTGAAAATAATTTTGTTGGACCATCAAAATAATTATGTAGACGCTCAAACTAGTTGGTAGATTGTCACTTTTCGCATTGCTTATTGTCAAAAGCATCCTACGTAATAATTTTAATAGTCTAATAAAATTACTTTCAGACCTGTAACTATACAGTAAAAAACATGTATTTGTGTTAAAAACTGTCCTTGTTAAAATTTTTGTGTTGAATTTTTAACATTTTCAAGTGTTAATTTAACATAATGTTATCATGTTATTTGGATATTTTGTGTTAAATTGATATTTAATATTTCTTAATGTAAAAATAATATAATTTATGAGTAAGTGAACAAATAATATAAAAATTATGTAATTTAAAAACATAAATTCTAAAATAAATGAATCAAAGAAGAAGTTCATGTTAATTTGACATATTACAAATGTTAATTTTACTGAAGAAATATGTTTCCACAAATTGTGTCAAAATGTTTTTTTTTTTGTATTAATTTTTACATAATGTTTGTGTTACTTTCTAACATGTTTATCTTATGTCAAATTAACACAATAACTTGACCGTTTGGGACACGTGAAATGTTTTAAATTTAACAAAAATTTTTTAACAGTGTAGCTAAATTTTTAAGATAACAAAATTGTTTTTACCGTATAGCTCACAAAGCATTGTTGTGTATCTCAATAACCCGTAAAATAAATCAGAAAAGTAAATCAGGAAAAGATGTCAAAATCAGCTGATGTGCCAGCGGTCCTTCTTATTCGACTCTGGACGAATCGACTCCGCCGATTGTTTGGCGAAACCGTGCCGCGGAAACAACGCGCGGATCTGCGATCTCTGGTCGACAGGGTATGGAAAATGACCGCGGAAAGGTAGCCCCTTCGCATTGGTAGAACGTTAACGTGCCGTGACGCTGCCCCGTTAGAATACTCGGCGGCGGCCTACCATCGCGTCCGTGCGCCGATCGTGAACTTTATTTGCACTCCTCCCGTCGTGCCGAATCCGCATCTCGCCCTCCGCATCTCTGTCGGTCGGCCGGCCGCGCGATAGCCATCTTTTTCACGAAGTTACGGTACCCGCCGCGTTCTCACACACCGAAATTCAGGCTTCCCGTTCTCCCCCTGTCTCCCCATCCTTTCTCCCCGAAAAATTCATTACTCGCACTCGCGAGTGTTCCTTTTTCACACCTCGCTTAATTCAGACGCGAGTTAACGCGGCATAACGCAGACGTCTTGCGCAGGTGATTTCGCTGACGGCTACGAAATACAGATGTTTCTTATTTTACGTATGTAAATGCGCGCGCTATTGTCTTTTGATTACGCTTGTATTGTATCATATGAGAAGAAAGGATGTTATTTGTGCGTTAATCATCTCATCGTGCGTTTCAACCGTTCGCCTTGCGAGATCGTATAATTCTTCATTTTAGTCGAAAGCAATATGATTATTCCTGATATTCAAAGTTTACGCATGCCTGAGAGGCATATCATAAATCCAGATAGCGTGAATCAATATAATAAATCAGTGGGGTAATATAACTGCGCTTCGTGAATTCACCGCGTTTATATATACCGGTTAGCGTCAGAATTAATTGGATACGCGGGGAACGCGGCGATGTACGATTATATAGATTCGTAAACGACACGAAATAGATTCGCGAAGCGTTTCCTGCGAGACTCCTGCGTAGCGGTTCCGAAGTGTGACTCGAGGGAGTTAAAGACGAGGCAAAAATTGAATGACCGTCGCGAATGAGACGCGCCTGACGACGATGGAGAATATTTGGGAGAGCCGCGACGATGACTACCGCACGCTGGAATTCTTCGAGAGGCCTAAATGGATATCTGAATGGTAAATTAAGTAAGGTGTCGTGCGCATCAAGTGTGACGATTGAATAAACGGCGACCCGCTGTGCTTTCATCATCTTTTGCATATTGGCGACGAGAAGCTGACGCTGGTTGCGCCATCCAAGGTGATACTTCTTAGAGATTAGCTACGTGTGTCATCGTCAAGGAATTGATCGATCGACCTGTTTATTGCGCACATATCGTAATCGATTAATCTAGCTTACACATTGCTTTGATAAGATACGTAATACCAATTATTTAAACGTCAGTTTTATATCGACATGGCAAATTAAAAGATAAAGACAGTGTCCTTAATTTCGATTTATTGCATTAGAATTTTTTTTATGAATAATACTACGCACGTCTATTATTATTTTAAAAATATTGATAAGATAGAAAGCTTGATGAAAAATATACCATCTGTTAATAGTGTAACACGCGAAGACTCAATTTATTCACGCACGGCGACGCATTAATTAACACGTGGCTATCAAGACGGGAGTACGGGGTCAGAGTCTCATCGAGTGGCTTGACTTCGCGTTCCAGCTCTCACCTTTTGGATTTTCTGGGTCAACCAGGTTTCAGGTTAACGATTATTGCGCCTCTTGCTTCCGAAAGGTGATCGATACCATCTCCATGAGATGGATAACTGAATTAAAATGAGATGAAAGCCATATACCTTTCTTTCTTTTCTCTTTTTGAAATCTGCTTTCATTCTAAATAATTCACGTATATTACACGGAAAGAACGGTGTTGCTGAAAAAATCAAAAATTTTAGCTGGATGCAGATCAGAAAAGTAATTTATTGACCCATTAAAATAATTATGTAGAACGCTCAAACTAATTTCTAGATTATCAAAATTTTTTGCAGCATTGCTCATTATTATTAAGATTCCAATAATTATTTTCAGATCTGTACCCAAAATTTTAGATCCCTCAGCAAAATCGTTCTTTCCGTATATCGATATACTTTGCATCGTGACATGCTAGAAGCAATAACATTAAAATTAAGTTATAGAAACGAAACGATTTAATCGCAGACTGCATCGGCTAGGGCTTTTGTTTTTAATTCGAAACTTTCGCGACTTGCACCCACTACCTCCAACTAGCTATTATTGCTACAGTAAAGCAGTCCGTACCGCATCTCCGCGAATCCTCATCTCCTTTGGGTTGCCGGTAACCTTGGTACGCGGAAACGAGACCTTGGCGTGTGCAGACCGCCATAAACTCTTACCTAATGTTAAGGGGCCCGGGGAGATAAGGGCCGCGCGCCGCGCGAATGGCGAGCGCGCGATATAGCGAGCCTCGTTCGTCGTGCTCAATGGCTCGAGACTTTCACGAGCATTCCTCAACCGACGCGTCCTCCGCTCGTTCTCTCTCCTCTTGACTCCTTGCCTCTCCTCTCTCTCTCTCTCTCTCTCTCTCTCTGCCGTCGCGCGGCTCCGTTCATCTTCCAGCCGCGTTCTCCACCTGCCTCGCCCATCTTCGCGGCCCCGCGCGTGTGTTCCTCACCGCGTGCATTTCTGCGGGGCAACGAAGGAACACGAGCAGCGTCGCGGAAGTCCCGTTTAACCTCTCGAACTCTGATTTACGAAGCGCCCGACTCGCCGCGGAATGTTTCATTTGAGATACAATGTCGGCAGCATCGCTGTATACGCAACCGCGAAGACACACTCGTTAACCCTTTCAAGTTAACGTCCGTTAACGCGAAATGACGGCGGCAGTCGGGATGCGACTGCACACGTCTCGGAGCGGTCCATAAATTTTAAACTGTATTATTAGTCGCAGGTTTCATCCCGGGAGGTTCGGCTCATGGTGTTGCAATTTGATGGCGTATAGTCCGCAATCTTTTCGTTGCTTCCCGTAATTATTGTTCGCTGCACATGTTAATAACCTCCATCAGGACTGACGCTCGAAACACCGAGTTTAGAATATTCATAAGTCGAGCATTCTTCAGCAGAGAGGATCACTTTTTTTTAATGAGATATTCTCTTACTTTCTCGTGTGCATATTTATATTATTATGTGTGTTCACTCTCTCCTAATATATATATTTACCAAAAGCGAAATTGGACATCGAGAGAAGAGCCGCGCGTCTCACGGTTCTATATTCCGGTTTATCTTTCCAATAAGTACCGACTGCTTCGTTTTTTTTAAGCCGGGCAAACAACTTCCGAGGACCGTAGGTCAGGAGAGATCGTAAATCTCCACCTTAACTGAGACGCGATCTCGGTAAACTTTCGTGAAGCGTGCGGAGCCTAAAAACGCGGCTAATATATTCTGCCCTAGAGATCCTTGACGTGAATTTTTCTCAACTACTGAGCTGCGCACTGTGCATTTATGCCAAGCAGTATATTTGAATCGTTTGAGGCATCTCAAGTTGTTTTAGAATTTCGAGGATAATCTTTTGTGCCACGTTAAATTAAGTTGATGAGCAAGAACAAATGAATTATGAAAGAACTTTGTACAATATTTTTATTATTTCTTAATATCCTTGTAAATAACTTCTAAATATAAATATATTAAATATTAATATTTAAATATAATGATATTAAAAGTTGTCTAGAAAAAGTGAGTTACGTGTGAGATCAGATATATTGGAAGTCCTTGAAAGCTTTAAATTCGTATTTAACGTTGTTATTACCTGCCAATATACCTGTAATATATGGTATTTACGTAGGAGAAAGTCGGACAAGGCGAGAAGGTACGATGCGTTTGATTTACGTAAAATAAAAATGCCGATGTGTAACCAGCCGACTTCGCTCATATTTGATCGCACAACGATGGAAAGGCGGATGTTAAAAGGCTTCGTGCCGCGAGGGAAATTGCGCGACACGTAAGAACGAGCGCGCTTCGCGCTCTCGTACCACGTAAGAGAGTAAAACTCATTTCCCGCCACCCCCGTCGGTCGGTCCCGTCTTCGTTCTTTGCATCGCGCGGTTTCCCAATGATCCGGCACCGAGCATGAGCGGTTATTCAAAACGAAATTACACGAGTAGTTTCCTTTCGCCTTACGTATTCACTTTGCTAGAGAAATAATTTAAGACGAGACTAGTTCGCATACTTCTACATATGAATACTTTAATAGTGTTTCAAAAGTTTATTTCTTCAAAAGATTTTAAATCAATCTTTTCTTCTTTTCAATAATGTGTAGAAATGTATATTCTTCAACGTTTGAGTTGTGACATTTTTATTGAAAAAATAATTTTATAAAGTGAAATATATATTTTCTTTTAGAGAAAAATGGTTTTGTTGAATCTAAAATTTTGGCTGGATAGAGATTAGAAAAATAATTTTGTTGAGCTGTCAAAATAATTATGTAGAACTAGTTGCTAGAATATCGAAATTTTTTGTAATATTGCTCATTATTTTTAAAGTTCCAACAACATTATTTTGATGATCCAAAAATGATTTTCAGATATGTATCCAGCAAAATTTAAAATTTTTCTCAGCAAAATCGTTCTTTCCTGTAGCCAACATATTTCTGGACGTGCTAAAAATAGCGACGAGTCGTCTCAAAAATTGAGAATAGCACGAACGCACGATCGTGGAATTTCCTCGATTAATCTACGCTTTTCATTTACGATAGGTCGTAAAATAGCCGTGCGATGATGCACGTGGGAGCGAAGAAAGCCTGGTATTTCTAAGGATTAATATTTGACGTGTGTCTCGGTCGTTTGCGAGCGCTAAACACCGGCGCGCGGCTCGAACGGTTTCCATGCAATATTCATCGAACCCTGAATAGCGGTAGTGCCGTGTGTATTCCCGAGAAATGATTATCCTTTGAAAGGATCTGCATTCCAGCGGGCCCCTTTTTGCAAGGCCGGACATTATGATCTCGATGCGGTTGCGTAACGCACGCGCGCGCGCGTGCGAGCGGCCGCGTCCTTTTGGCCTCATCAACGTCACGCGTATTTCAGTTCCATTTCATTTCCGTTTGTTCTCCGTGAATAGCGTTGAGTTTCATTCAAAGGAGAAAAGAATTCATTGTACAATACAATCTTATTGGAACGAGAAGAGTTTATAGATCTTTTGTCCGCGATATTTAAAATGGGGAGAGAATATTTAAATTGACATAAAAGATTGTCATTACAACAAAAAATTTTCTCCGCTTTAAAATACTCTTTTATTTCTTTTTATATTTTTTTTCGTTGCTAGGAAACGATAATATTACATATGTTAGTAGGGAAACTATAAGGAATATTAATGAATCATGCGGCTAGTACTTCGTCTGTTAATTATCGCCCGTTTCAACCGGATGACCAATTGGTATGCTCTCGACATCGCGCCGATGCGAATGTAATAACTTTACACTGCCGACTGCGAATTCGAGATTGGCGTACCCCTCCGTTTTCCTGTAATTATTCCAAACTCATCACGTTACATCGACGAAATAAGCAGCCGGGAACGTTTAATTCCCCCCTCGATAGCGACTCAACTCTCGGTGATGGAAAAAATCGCGTCGAGTCAAGTGACTTATCGGCGATGCGTAACAGTTTTATTAATACGATACGTAATTCACCGTCATTAATCCTGCGCAATTGAATGATTACTAGCGTACATTGTGAACATTGCAATTCACAACGCGGTCGCGACTCGTCGCGCCAATTTTTCGCTCCACAGAATTCGATTTTCTTTTTTATGAACCGGAAAATTGACGGTTTTGCATCGACTGTACACGGTGTTTCATCATCACTGATTGTTTTCTTCAGCTAGAATTTCAATTTAGACTATCTCTTATAGTGAAAGTATCTCGAAATGGCACCGAGTTTCTGTTTTTAATTTCTTATTTGCTCGAAATTTGTGCTTTGAAGCACAATTTCGTTCGATACGAATATTTTGCGAAATTTAATATGAATTGGCTTATATTTTTATCACGTATACACATTTGCGCATTTCAGAGAAAAACATAGAGGTAACTATATGAAGCAACTATATGAAGATAACAACTGTAAATTTTATGTATAGAATTAATGTACATAGTTGAATAAACTATTTTATAGTTATTGCAACTATATCAATAGTATATTCTTTTTTAATAGTATATTTATATAATTAGATTATTATTTATAGTTATATATACGGAAAGAACGGCTTTGCTGAAAGATTTAAAATTTTAACTGGATACAGATTAGAAAAGCAATTTTGTTAAACCATCAAAATAATTATGTAGAACACTCAAACTAATTGTTAGACTATCAAAATTTTTTGCAGCAGTGCTCATTATTTTTAAGATTCCAACAAAATTATTTTCTGATCTAGCAAAATTTTAGATCCTTTAACAAAATTATTTTGGGTAGTACAACTTTATAATTATTTATATAGCTACAATATAAAATAATTTTACATTGATTCTACATGTAAAACTTGTGTAACTGCCATCATGTTTTTCTCTGAGTGTAGAGTATGCGTATGCAGTAAAAATAAATGCATTACGCGCTGCCGCCGCGCCTACGTCGGTGATGCGCCTCTCGCATCGACATTTATTCGCAGTTATTTCACCGAATCGATCGGCGCGCGGCCGCGATCGACCGTGGAACAAGGAAGTCACGAGGAAGCTGGGTAAAAGGGCAACGTTATGGGCGAAGGAGAGGGAAACGGTGGGCAAAACGCGGAAAGGGAGACGCGGAGGGACTAATGGTCCTGGGTGTATAGATACTTTCGTGAGCGTTCGTCCGCGGATAGATGCAATCGCGCGGAAACGTGGCTCGGCGATCGCGGCGTAAAAGTTTCTCGGCCGCGCGGCAGAAATGATTATCGCTCCTGCGAGTCGAAGAAAACTTACGCGTGTATACAGGCGTAATTATATGTGCATATCCCGGCACGTAACACACGGGCTGAAACGGCCCGTGAGCGCTACGAGCAAATAGCTGCGAGAAAGAGGAGGCGAAAAGAGGGAGAACGACGCATCCGCAGGCATGCGTGCCTAACCCGCGAGCATTCGCGCTCTGAGCTCGATGATCATTTTCTCTTTACGCAGCAATTATTCGAGAAATCGTGTTACAACTTTATCCTTCGCGTTATATTAAAATCACGATTTTTATTCGTCCACGCAGCCAATAAAGTGCTGCATCGGCGCATCAGCGCGGCATCGTTTCCGCTGACAAAACGTAAGAAACGTTTTCTCGAGCCCTTCGGTTCGTCTCCTTTCTATATCTGCCAAACAAAACGCGGCATCGTCCGAGTGATTCGTTCCTTCAAGTACGGTCACTGCGCGGAACAGTTCCGTTTTACGGTGTTCATAAACATGCGAGACGCGTTCACAAATTACAGCGAGGTGTTCTCGCGCACAAAGGTAGAAAGTGAGTGCTCCACGTGTACGTGCGGCGTTCTCTATCAGATCTCCTCTATACCGTGAGCGAAGACGTTGCGCACGTAGTACGGCGCCTATTGTGCCTCCGGCTCGGGGCGATCGTACGTAATGTGTTTTGGTCGGATCCTAATCTCGACGATGGCTCCTTTCGTACGGCTCGTGCGCCTATAAAACGCACACACTCCACGGCAACACGCTCCACGTGTCCGGCATAGCTGATTGCCGCGCGGCGCGTATGCTCGTACACATTCGACGTGTTTCCCGCCTGCCTTCGCCACGGCCGTCGCCGCCACCTCTTTTGTTCTCCCCCCATCCCGCGACGGCGTATGTAATACGCACGGGGAATGTATGTCAGCGAAAGTAATCACGGGGAGCAACGAGCCGAAAACCACGACCCACGATGGATCGTCCGTGATTCCTTCGAAATTACGCTTCGATCCTAGCCAGTCGGAAGTCTAATCAGTGATAGTAATCACATTATAATGGCACGGGATCGTACGTGACCTTCCGTACACCTGCACTCTTGCGATCCACAAATTATATGTTTAATGAAGCTAATCTTCAGACAAGAAATGCGGCTTCTAGATTGTAGTGAAGAAAATGCGAATCTTCTCGAAAGTATCTAATAGGACTGCGGGTGTACCATGCGTTCAAATGACGAAGAAAAGAAGCAATTGCTCTTCCCGGTCTCTAGCAACGATAGCGATAGTAATAAGAGGAATGGACATAAATGATCATCAATTTGCCTGCCACTCTTACTTTAGATTCAAGACAATCTAGACGTAGTTGAGCTCAGCCTGATCGATTTTAGCTTATTTTCCGGCTCTCGGTGTAAGAAAAGATACGAGGAAAGCAGGAAAGGATTTGCCGTCAATTTGCCCCCGCCGCTCTCACTTTTGCCAATTGTAACGCAATCGCTGAAACGAGAGAGAGAGTTAGACGCGGTAGACTTTAGCAATTGCGATCAATTTTAAAGCCTATTTTGCGCGAGCGTATCTACGAAGGAAGAGGATGAGACAAGCACAGAGGAGGAAGAGTTATTCCCTCCGATCTATAGATCGACGCGTCGACGAGGAACGTGGCCGGAGGGGTTCGTACACCACTTTAAATCGGCGAAGCGAGAAAGAGAGGAGGGATAGGAGGAAGAACGGTGGCTAGGCGGTGCCCGGGCACCTTCCGCGCACGTACCCGGGCTCCCATGGGCTTTTTCTCTCTCTCGTGCGCGAACCACCATCGGCTCCTCGTTCCGCGTAGTCCATCGAGATATCCGAGCCTATAAGTGATCTTAATGATCGCCGCTGGCTATAAAGTCCGAGATTCCTCCGCACCGGCAGCGGATTCCACCTCGCGCACCTCCACCTAACGTTACGTAGCTCGGCGCAACACGGCCGCGCATGCACCGTCTGTATAATGACTCGTAATGACATCTTACCGATTTACAATCAATCGGCCCGGGAGCGGATGAGCTCGTTCGATTTCATGGGCTTAAATTCGTGATAGATTTTCACGTACGAAACGCGAGATAATATTTAGATTTATGGCTCTCCCGGAGTCAAGGAACGCAACACGCAGGGATAAATTGATTACTCCAATTATATCGAGACGGTGATGAATTACTTGTAATTACGATTGTAGACACTGGTATATGTGTCTGAGGTTCCGGTTGTATCTATAACTCTTAATGATATCTTATCCTATTTACAATCGATTGACCTGGGGAATTGAACGAGCTTCAGATAAGCTCGTTCGAGTGCGATTGTTACATCTGTAATAGATTTAAAAATTGAGATATAAGATAATGTCTAAATCTAGTAGCTTCCGTAGGATTCAGGCGTGTATGTAAATCTAGAGATATAATTCAATTATTCCAATTATACCAAAATAACAGGGAAATATAATTTCTCATCAATTATCGATTTTGAAATATCTAAAAATTTATCTAGGTGCAGATCTGAAAATAATTTTGTTGAACTATCAAAATAATTATGTAGGACTCAAGTGGGTTGATTAGAAATTTTTTTACAGCATTGCTCATCATGCTTGAGTTTCCTGTAATAATTTTGATGATCCAATAAAATTATTTTCAGATCTAGCGAAATTTTTAGATATTTCACAGTAAAGTTGTTTTTTCCGTGGAAAAAAATCATAAGGAAATTATAACTGTAGATATCAGTAGTTAAATCTAAGTAGGTGTTACGGTAAATAATAGATTCTTTCTGCGAAATACAATTGAAAGACAAGACGTCTATTTTGATTCAGTCTGAGACAAGATTAGTGAGGTACTATGTTGGTTAACGCATATTCCATGACGAAATAGCTTCCTACATTACACCTGGCGACTCCATTGTACACTTGCATAATGATTCTTGCTGGCATCTTACTGATTTACAATCTATAGATCTTTTCATGCAGCTCCAGATAAGCTCGTCTAATCTTGTACGTTACCATTGTTAGGGATTGATTGCAAATATTTTTCATCTAAAGTTCAATTTTCTAGATCGAGTCGCGGTAATTCAGTCCTCGTTGAATCATCGAACGGTATTGCGTTATAATAAGATAGAAGACAAATTGATGAACATGAAAGTGTTAATAAATTTTTTATCTCGTAGTATTATAAAATAAAATTGCCAGAATAAATCTCGTATTGTATATAATGTATATAAAATATATTGTTTATTGTAATTTGGTATTGTATTACCTACTTTTTTGGATGTAAAAAAGAGCAGTATAAAACTTAACATAACGATAATTCATAATATTACAAACTTTTTATTATAACAAATAGACATTTACTCAAATGAAGCAAATTATTCATCATTTTACTCGGAACTTTTCTTGAAAGTTAAAGCTTTCGCACGAATGAACAAATATCCTCTTCTGTCGTTTTTCCGTATGAAATTCCTCGCGATAACTACATTAGACGGAAAAAGCGGAAACGCGTTTCTTCCTCGATGAACAAACTCGCCGCTCGTCGACTCGACGAGGTGACTCGCACGAAATTATCGCGAGCATCGTGCGTAACGCGAATTGCCAAGAGTCTCTCTCTCTCTTTTTTCTTTTCTTTTTTTTTCTTGCTAGCCAATCTCTTGATCGACGATGATTTTCTCGTACATCGCGATTTCTTATTTTCTCGCCTTTTCGGGTTTGCCCGCTTGCCTTTCATGCGAAAATCGGGACTGGTTCTCCTCGTTGCCATCGTTGTCGTCGTTCTTTTCTTTGCGCGACTTCGATAGTGTTAGTTATGAGTATTCGATCCATTCTCTCTTTTCTCTCTCTCTCTCTCTCTCTCTCTCTCTCTCTCTCTCTCTCGACTGTTCCTACATGCGGGTTTTCTCGCGCCATTCGCGGTATGCGTCGGACCCGGGCCGAGCGAAAGTGAGCCACGTTCTTTCTAGAGATGCCGATGTTATTACGGAGTATTGATACATTCGTACTGATGCTTTAACCTTTCGAGGTGTAAGATTGCGATAGTATACGATTGAATACCTCGGTTGTTCGATATAATATACTGTTTCCATCATTCATGTTCTTCTTTGACAACACAAAATATATAAGCATATTGCTTTTAAGTTAAAGATATTAAGTTAAAATAGAAAGCGTAAATACATGCGAAATGCGACTGAAATAATAATAATCGGTTGGAACGAAACAATCAAAAGATTTCCAAGAGAAAAGTGCATAAATCATCGAATTACGTTTATCCGCAGCTTTATCATTATTTGCGCGTCCTACATGAGAAATGACGTTATGCAAGAAAAATTACATCTAATATCGTAATTACGGTAGGCATACCAGCGTTTAGTATTTCAAACTCTTCATTCACGGACAGTTCCATTAAAAAAAGTTGCATTAAATTAATACTACACAACATAATACTACACAACATAATGGGAATTAATAACTCACCTATAAGCACGGCTCGGCTTTCATATCAATGCATAATTGCATCTTTTTTCTTTTTTAATCACTTTAAGTTTAACGTGAATTTTGAATTGATCTTCGAAAATACAAAAATCATTTCGAATACCGATTACTCTTACATATTTTATTTTTGACAAGTACGACAAGTATTGTGGCACGTATAAGCAATGGATTTTCACAGAGGAAAATGTCTCTCGGAGGAAAATGTAGCCTACTTTACGCGGCCATTCAAAAGCAGGAATAGCTTCGAAGCATTAAATCGCATTCATTTGATATCCGTGCTATTGTTTGCTCGTCCTACATAAGGAACAACGTTACGCAAGAGAGATTACACCTAATATCGCAATTACAATAGAGGCATACTTGCACGCCGACGATTACGATCGTTCACATCGCACAGCGGCGCCGATTGCTCGACTCGCCGCCGCTCGTATACTCCGCGCAGGTCCTCCCGTGCCATTCGCGGAATGCGCCGCCGACGTGCGGAGATCGTGCCGAACGAACAAAGCGAAAGTGAGTGCTCCCCCGATGCGTGAGCGATCGCACGCAAAACGCCGCTCGATGTTGCTAAACACATCTAAAGAGGTAGAGACGGAAGTGCAGAGAGGGGAACTAACGAAAAAAATTAATATGCACATCAGTTTGTTATAATATTTTATTGATTGAATTAATTGATATAAACAATTCTTGTTACACTGTTCGTTTTGAAATATGATTTGAAACTAAAAAATTTTAAACTCGAGATTCATATAGTTTTGTGCTTTAATTAGTACGCATATAATGCACATTATTATTTTTTAATTTATCTATCATTTTTATGTAATTTATATACTATTGTTAAGAATTCTTATAAGTATCATAAATTATATAGGGTGTTTTATATTTTTTTGTTGCTATATTTAAATTTATTGTGTTAACAAATTACGAAAATATTTAATACAATGACATTCTAAATTTTCTTTCGATAATTTGTACTTATCTTACTTTATCATCGTTTTCCGTTTAGACGTTTTAGTTTGGAATTTCAATTCGTCAATTGCTAAAGTTCCTACCGTCTCGTTTCTTGCATCTTAAAGAGGGAAGGGATACAGGCTCCACTTCCAGCGCAGGTATATTCACACATACGTGTGCATGGTGTTCGAAACACGAACGCTAACTGGAGTGTACACACGCGTCGTCGGCTCGAACGATAAGTCGAGGAAAACGAAAGTGAGGTGGGTCGGGCTGAATTGTATCGAATCCGTGAGATCGTATCCTTGGCCTGCGATCGTGCCACCTCGGTATTCCGGCAGCACCGCTAATTATACAGTCAAGAAAGGTATTTAATTCACCGCGTCGGACTCGAAGGCCTTTTCTCACTGGGTTCATTCCAGAATTTATTAACGACGAGAAACGTACATTACTGTCACTTATTTCCTGAAACCTCTGCGTACAACTCAATAAGTAAGTGGAGATTTCAACGCAGAGAATCCAATGTTGGAGATTTCAACGCTTGAAAGTCGTGTAGGGACTTTAATGTTCTGATATCTCAATGTATGTAATCGCCTTCGTTATTTATATATTATTATAATTCCCGTTTACATTTTCTACATATATATGTATAATAATAAAACTTATATTTAATTAATATTTAAAAAATTAATTAAAATTCTACGACTAAAAAATGAGCTGCTGGAAACGTATCTTCCTTGGATTAGCCTGTATATTTGTTGTACACCTGAACCCGGTCGTAGGATGTCGAACAGAGAGGCACCGTTATCGCTTACGATACGTTCTTGCAGCACGAATAGCAGTTGTCCGCTTCTCGAGCCTTTCTGGGATACTGACGGTGCACGAAATTGCATATCTGTACGTAAAACTTGTCTTAAAAGATGCGGAACACGTTCGTCTTTATGAGCAGCTTTGCCGTCCCATTAGAATAACAATAATAATGATTCTCTTATTAAGCCCCTTCGGAAAACACGTCAATTGTCTCCTATTAACCTCAAGATGCCTAACCGAAGGATTGTGAGGATTCCATTAACATACTTAAGTTTCCAAACATTGAAAAATATTCTCTTTTTATATTTCAAGTAAAAGTAGTAAAATTTAAACAGATTGGCAATTAGCTTTTCGTATCTAGAAATTAATATATAACGTTAAATTATAAATTCATTAAAATTTAATTATAAAGTTCAAGTTAACAAAGAATTATACACGGAAAGAACGATTTTGCTGAAACATCTAAAATTTTAACGGGATACAAATCAGAAAAGTAATTTTATTGAACTTATTAGAATAATTATAATCGTACCAGTTGCTAGACTATCAAAATTTTTTGCAACATTGCTCATTATTTTTAAGGTTCCAACAAAATTATTTTGATGGTTTAACAAAATTATTTTCAGATCTGTATCCAGCAAAATTTTCGATCTTTCAACAAAATTATTCTTTCCGTATAGAAATATCGCAAATACAGTCTCTTGCATCGTCCCAGTCGTATTCGCGAGAGTTCTAAGTCACGTTCAAGAAGGTCGCAAAAAACTCGCAGATTACATGAGATTAATGAGACGCACGCACGCGTCTTACTTCCGCTCTAGGAAAAACGCTCTAGATGCATTAGGATCGCGGGAGCGGAAGGGGAGCAATACGCGCTGGTCATATTGATTGATCTGGAGAAATTTTCAGTGCCATTTTGTCCCGGAAACGTCGCGACGGGTTGCATGCGACCGCAGTACCGTTTTGCGCGACCAACTGAACAAGTGTGCCGATCGACGTGTTACAGCGAAGAAAAATCAGGTATCTTCTATTCTGTCGATTTTGCGAAGAATGCGTTAATCCGATTTTTTCGACGCGCAGTTAATAGGCATTGATCACTGAATAAATTAAGATAAGTATAGAGAGAGATAGAAAAAAAAGAGAAAGTACAAAATTAATGATAATAATTACATGATAAAATTTTTCGACATTCCACGTAGTTTCCGATATTGCAACATAATTTTAAGTAAAGCGTTTGCGCTCGTCGATGTCCCTGCATAGTAATTTTGCACAGTAATACTATGACATTATTGGAGCATATATAATTTATTCGCGAGGGAATATCTCGTCGTCGTGATATTACCTTGGTGACAGAGCAGTTATTTTTCTGCGAAGCGTACGAGAGTTATCTCTCTATGCGGGAAATTTATACGGATAATAATTATAATTTATGCATATATAATTTATGCAATGCGTAATTCCTACAATGTTTGTGCTTTCTCTTGCTTTCTCCGGTTTATGAAGCGAGGCATTTATTTGAGAATATTAAAGTTAATTTATATCTACGAAAGAAACGTTAAAAAAAAGATAGCATATTTTGATACGATATATTTAAAATCATACCGGAAGAGGAGAACTGATATTAAAGTTGATGGCGATTGTTACCTTTCCTTCTCTTATCGAAAATGTTTATCTATCGGCGACAAGAGGGAGATGTTATAGTGGCGGGTCGTTTATGCGAAACGATGAACGGTCAAGTGCGCGCGGTAGAAGCGTCGTTAATTATACCGGGTAATAAAAATGAGACTTCCTGTCAGGACCGGGCGTTAAAAACGCTTTCCGACATTATTACATAATTTACGACGAGAAAGCTGAAGATGGCCCGCCGTAGAGAATTTTCACTTTAATTTCGCCGCCGTGGGGAAGAGTCGACCCGTAACGATCAGAGACGTAGTGTCAGGCGAAGTGCAAGAATGCACTTGCACTCATCATGGCCGGGCGAATCTGTAATTTTATACTCTACTATTAACGCGAAAATGAAGATCAGGATGAACATTATCTTAATTATCTTACACGGACGAGGAAGGTAGCGCGGGAAATCCAGGACATTTGTATAAAACACATGTCGGTTGCTAATTGAAAGTTAAATTATTGTTATTTAAGCAATGTCACGTGAACTATATAGAAAAATGGATAATTTTATTAATTAAAGCGGAATCTGTCTCTTTCTCTCTCTCTTTTTTGCGCACCGAGATCCATTCTTAATTCCACGTGATAAGAGAATTACCTTCTTCTCGCGCGAACGAACGTGCTTTCGAGCAACACGAAGCGGCAAGACGAAGCGGCGCGTCGCGACTGACGGATCGCTAATTCGCGCCCTCGTCCGCGCTAGTAGGCTTTCGCTCGGGTTTAGGTTTTAATTAACGAGCTGTGCTCTCACAGCAGACCCGGCAACTTCCTTGAGAACGATTCGCGCGCGGCATTGTCGGCGGCGTGTTCGCCGTGTGTTTACTCTTCCCTTTCCTGTACCCCGGCATTAACCGTGTAACATCTTCGGC
Organism: Cephalotes varians; assembly: GCA_037157785.1. NCBI lineage: Eukaryota > Metazoa > Arthropoda > Insecta > Hymenoptera > Formicidae > Cephalotes > Cephalotes varians. The sequence continues at coordinate 259,578 of JANQDE010000157.1, read as the reverse complement.
GCGGCCGCGAACGAGGAGCCAGGAACGTAGAGTGCGATGATTCAGCCGCGATACCGCGAGACGCGTAGATATCTTGCGAGATGAATAACATTGTAGTGTCGAAACTGTGCTTGCAAGTATTATGCTCTACAAGTATTATCGGGAGAATCTGTCAAGAAAACAATTGTTATATTTTATTGTATAGATGGAATAAGATGTCTGTTCTGATTATTGCGTTCTTTGCTTACACTTTTTGCACTCGATACCTTCGTTTTTTTCTCTCCCCGACATCCGAATATATATTTATCTCGTTTTAAGTGTAAAAATTGAGGATTTCAAGCAACGCGAACTTATAATTATACAGAAAGAAAGGATTTAAAAATTGACTGGATACAGAAATAATTTTGTTGAATCATCAGAATAATTTTATTGGAACTTTATGAATAATGAACAATGCTGCGAAAAATTTTGATATTCTAGCAACTGGTTTGAGCGTTCTACATAATTATTTTAGTTTAACAAAATTACTTTTCTGATCCAGCTAAAATTTTAGATCTTTCAGCAAAACTGTTTTTTCCGCGTACGTATTAGATTTCTAGAGCATATGAAGTTTGGTGAGAGTGTTATGTATACCATACGTATGTAAAATCTCTTTCTCTCTCTATTTTAAACTTAATAACATTATACTTTGAAGAAAGAATACGAAAATTGCCAATAAAATGAAGCTACTTATTCTGTTGTACTGGATAAATATCATTCGTATATATCACAGACTTGTTGTTTTATGGAATAACGGTTTAGCAAGATTTTAAGAAAAGTTCTAGTGCTCGTATGCTCCATGCGTGAAAAATGCCGGCAGGTCCCGCGATACGCGGACATGCTCGATTGCCGGCGTTATCGATGTAAGTTAGCGAGCAAAGCGGGAAGAGGGAACCGCCAGAGAGAGCACCAGATTTATTATTCTGGGAATTAATATGCGCATAAGAATGACGATGTACGACTGTTTACTGTAATAACTGCGGCGAGACGTGGTGTTAATTAAGGTAACGGTATGCACGCAAGTACAGCCGATCGCGAGGAGGCAAGGTGTACAGTTAAATTGCAAGCGCAATAAATAAATATCTGTCTCTCGCCACGGACGAGAAATTATACTTTATCGCCTATGGGGGCACGAGATGCCCGGTTTCACCAACCGCGGATAAATTCCGAACGGTTGCTTGTCAAAGTGGCTAGTTTTATTTCTTCGGAAGAGGAAATGAAAACAATATTTCTATATGCGGCTCGTTTCTATCTAACGATACACTGGCGGTTAATGCGAAGCCGCGTACTTTTCCTCAAAGGAAGTACCGAGAAAGAATTTTTAGGGTTACGTAATTGGACGTGATCCTTTTAGTACGCCGTTATACCCTTTCGAAAAAAAAAAAGAAACACATTGATCCGTTCGCTCGCTCAAAAGCATGCATCACTCGCGAAACCATAGATCAATCAATCGATCACGCTTTCTCGGCTTGTTTGCGATGTCGATCGTGTACTCGATTAATCTCCGTGCGTGAAACACGGCTTTTTACACAAGCCTAATTGATGTAGTCATTAAACAAATATAATATCGTGAGCAATTTTCGTGTTAGGCAAATCTAATTTGTTATCGCGCAACCATTTGATTCAACACGAAAGACTCTCTTAGACATCTCGGAGAAAGGTTTCTTGCATACGCGCACGTTGCCGCTTCATTTCGAAACGATATTCGCAAACGAGTCTAATAACAAGTCGTATTCTAGATATTCCGTATTGTTCTCAGACCTTTTCCCGAGAGGAAATACCGGTCAATTTTCGTCTCGGCAAGACAAAAGATAATCGCGGCACGTTCACTTGGGAGAGAGAGAGAAGAGAGAGAATGTGCCGTGAATGGAGGGAAAACGGAAGGCAACGAAAAGGCGGAAAGAAAAGCTGCGCGGCGACTTTCGAATGTCGCGAAAACGATGGGTCGGTCAGCCCGTCGGTGCACTTTGTGAGAGATTCATCGCCGCAGGGAAAGAGACGGAATAAAAAACGAGCAAGCGACATCGATTTCTCGATTAACTCGCGATTAACTGCACATTTGCTCGCGCAACGAACGCAAGTGTCGGGGCGTTAAGTTTATTAAATCGTTTTTGATTGATAACGAATATAATAAGGAATTTCTCGTGAAGTGAGATAAGTAATCCCATCCTTTGTCTATTTGAAATATATTTTATTGAAAAAGAGAAAGTTATTTTTAATCGAAGCCGCAGATTAAAGTTGAACCTTATGTTGACGCGCGAGCAAAGGCGTAATTGTTCGCGAACGTTTGCGTGACGCTCGCATGTCAATTGATCGATGGAAATCGAGACAAGTTTTTCTGCGGGACGATCGCGGATATTTTTGCTTTTCACTTTTTTATACTTGCTGGCCGTCAGCAGCCACTCTTTTAGCTCGACGTGCCCTCCGGTCATCGGTGATCTGGGTCACAATTAAGAGGAAAGCCCCACGGTGTCGATACTATTAAGGCTTAATCGAACCGGCTGAAGGACTTTCTCGTCGACCGAACGAAATACTTTCTGAATACGTGAATACGTTTAAACGTGATGCATGCGTGGTGTGGTGGCGGAAATACGTGTGAAACGAAGGAGCGTCCAATTGAAAAAAGTATTACGAGACAAATGATCGAATATAATCGAGACGAGAAAGTCATTATTGTGAGAGTTACGGATTATCATGCTGGGAAGACTATTAACCAAGCTTTAATGGCATTGATAAATGTCTTTTTTTTACTGACGTAACTATCAAAACCTTTTAACTACTTAATCTACTCTCTTGTGACTCGCAAGTCATCCTATTCATTTCGAAAAGATTGACTTAGGTCCTTTCATCAATCGTCAAAGTGAGAAATATTAAGAATCCAAATCGGTTAATCCTCCTCCGAGGTCGACGCTCGTGATGCAGGCCCCCGCGAATGGCAGTCGCGGTTTGTGGCACGCGTTGCGGTCTCGCTTGGAAAGTTCTTGCCACGCGAGAACCGCGTGTGAACGTACGAGCGGTCACTCACACGCGCTCCGTCGCTCACTCAAGCATCCGTCTACGCGCGTCTACGCGTTTCGTTTCTACGGACTAGCTTCCGTTCTTGGAAGCAACTGGACCGGCTCTAGTTCCGGTGAAACCTCTCCCGCGACCGTTCGTCTCGCTCCCCCCGCGGTTTTTTCTCTCACATCCCCGAGCGCATATTTGTTTCTCTCGATTTGTGTCGTGCCGTGATCTCTATATCCGGTGTCGGTATACCAATGACAGGAAACTCCGCGTAACTTATCAACTTTTTGGTCTATGCGGAATTAATTTGTACAGATCGTTAGCGCGTTACTTACGCACAGTGAAAGTTCTCTAATTACGATTTTTATGTAACAGTCTGTTTTTTTGAAACAATCGCTTTTAAAATATCGCTTTTTGTAATCTCGGAAACGAGTTCCTAGATTTTGCAAGATGCGTGCCCATCCGGTCGACAGCAGGAAAACAGATTAGAGAACATTGGAGACTAATGATGTCGAAGCTGAGCGTAGCACGCAACTTGGCGTGACGGCCAAGTCGAATTCGAGATGCTTAAATGAGAATCGATCGAGAAGTTTCGATCGGTTTATTGAAGTCAGTAATTTTTCTAAGATGAACCACAGCTTCGATAATTCGTTAGAGATACAAAGCTTAAGATACTAACTTCATCGAATAAAGATAACGGAACAAAACGACTCCAATCTCGACAAACATTTGTAAAACCTTCTATTTCTTCGGTCGGAATTGCCGGGGACTATTCGCGATTTGGCACGTACGTTGTTCTAATACGTAACCATATTTCTTGCACGCTGTCCGATCGAATCAACCGTTATTCAATACAATGTCGATGGCGAGGACGCTGCTCGCGCAAACGCGATTAACGGCGCGCCGCTTCTCTCGCGCCACGGTCTCCCGATATGCCCATATTTCATTATCATCGGATTAGATCCGTTAAAATTATTTACGCCTGGCACAATGGTCACGCGAGGCGCTCTAGGGGAGGCGCAACTGCGCGCCGCGGCATAATTCCGCACGTCGGATTACTCCGCGCACCCGCTGTTTGTCGCCGGTCGCGACCGAGAGATTGCCGGCTACGCGCGCGAATAAAGCTGTCGCGGAGTTTACGGCGCGAGCGGAGGGTACGCGCGAGAGATCGCTTAATCCCCGTGCGACACGTGAATTTTCATAATGCCAATTAATTATTCCGCCCGGATTATCCGCATTAATATCAAGGACGTCGCGTTACGTAACGGTTCGCCGCCTGACGGCGAGAGGAAAAAAGGGATGTAATGTATCAAGGGATTCGCCCGCCGGCGGACAGACGCGTCCACGCACCGACTTAACTTTTTGCGGACGCTTTTCCCCTCGAAAGTTCATGCGCCGGAGAGCGTGTATCTCGCTGGTAAGCTGCGATTTTAGAAGATTGATTTTTCACACAGTGCACTTAGAGAAAAGTATTTGGTATCTGTGATTATAATTACATGGTAAAGTAATTATGGTTAGGAACATCATTTTCATAGTCGTTACTTCCATAATGTTAGTAATAATTATATTAATGATTCTAAAAAATATGTATGATTGGCATGAAAGAAATATAGTTGTCCCCCTTAGGAGGGCATATAATATGATATTATGGTCACAAATACTAAACACTTTTCTCTCAGTGTGCGAATAATTTAATTCTACTGCAAATTTACGAAATTCTTATGCAATTGACGCGTTATTGATAATTATCAACGTACATGTTTCAAACAACAACAATTTCGCAGCTTTCCTCCATGATAAAGATCAGAAAGGTAATTTCATGTTGAAGTCGAGTCATCTGGTAAGGATGCAGCGATAATCGAATAAGACTTATCGCACGGAGTCTGTGCGTGAGATGCGAAGATTCAAAGACAGATTACGGAGGCGCAACGTTTTTTTTTTTTATCGCGAAAATTGCATTCTAAGTGGCTGCGCGAAACGCGTCAAGCATCTGAAAATACGCGATCGCGCTTTCTCCATCCGGCGGGCAGGTATGTAAAAGTCAAGGCTGTTTGCAGGCTGTGGGTGTCCTTGCGACAAATAGATCCGCTTTGAGAGCGGAGTGGCGAGTGGCGGAAAAGATCGCGAGTGATGGCGGCAGCTTTTACGGTTCGGTTGCGGTCTACCTCTCTCGCACGAAAATCTGGAATCGAATTGAAGGAACGATCGCTCTGCGGCGAAACAGAGGAGGAGAGATAATCCTGCAACACTATTACGAATCTAACCGTAGCAATCAAAACGATTTAAGTCTTTTTTTGAAAATTTGTAAAATTAAATCCAAAAATTCAATCTTTTCATATTTCGCAATTCTCAGATCTAATTTATTCCTCTGAGAAAAAGTCATCTAGAATTAAGAATAACTTTAGATATTTTTTGTTGGCTTTAAAATTAATTTTATCGGTTTTCTAAGGAAGTGGATTATGGACGAAGTATTAAATTTTCGACTGACTCGTGACTTTCATATTTGATACTTACTTTTAAAACGCATCTCTTGTAATTCATAACAGTACTGTCGGGTCATTTTACGTCGCAACGATAGCTCGCCGTGTCTCCGTTGCACCAAGAACGTGAGATGCTCTTCCCTGTCGACCCTGGTGACAACGTAACAGTCTCGTGCGCAGTAACCATATGGCGTACACCGCGGAGCAGTAACAGAATATCCGGACGCTTATGCACGCGCATAAATAAGACAGCCGAGTGGACTAGCGAAGGCGTGCAAATTCGCACAATATGCGTGACGCATGATGCGCTTCCTCATAACTGTAAAGAAGAGGTATGGATAACGCGTGAGTCTCTGGATATTAAGACCCCATGACGGTTGCCCGCTAGAGTAATTGTCTAGACTCTGCGGAGCCGTCAAGGAGACTCTGAGTCCTTGGCGTGGATTGTTTCTTCATCCAAGTCCATCTGCTGTCCATCTTAATCGCTGATAATTTATAATAGAAAATACGACGATTGAAAGTACGAGAATTGAAAGATATTTCTGGAAAAATTATGCAGTAAAAGTCACACATGTCTTAGTATTTTTAAGAAAGCGATGATATTGGAAAGTTGGGCGCAGAGATGCACGTCAAATTATCAAGAAATCTAAGCTCTGATCGGACAGTTCAAACCGCAGATGTTTTCTGCCGCTGAAAAAAAAGGTTTAATGGTCAAGACATTGTGCCGATGTATAAATCCGCGAGACTCCGCTCGTTCGCCGAGTACACAAGACGAGTATTCAAGCCGTGTTCAAGGTGTAACGCGATAGAAATCCACGGAGTGCACAGGTGTTTGAACGCGTATCTCTTCCTTCCCTCCTTTCTGTCTTTTTCGCAACGTGCGATGTCCCTGTCTCTTTCTTTCGCTATTCGTCCATCGTTTTCCGCGAGTAAAAGCAATATCTCGTTCGAGAGATGAAACATTATTCGTTAATATCTTGTGAAGGACACCGAAGGATCTCTTCGCGACGATGAAGTGCGCGAAGTAAGTTAATTTGCAATCTTGGAAAAAGGACATACATGCATATTTATTTTCCTCTTTCATTTTTTGCCGATTTACATGATAATCTTGACTGATATTTGACAATTTTATTTGTACAGCTGTTTGCACTTTTGCGAAACTTAAATTGTACAAATTTATTTGGAATTTAAATTGATTATATTAATTGACAATTAGTACATTTTTACAAAGGATTAATTAATTTTCTGAAGAAGAGAAGTAATTCATTACTTTTGATTATATGTTACTTTACTATTCTAATAAATATATTTATATTTAAATAGTTTTTCTGAATATTCAGAAGAAACCGCTTGTGATGTAACTTTATTTTATAAGTAGCACGAAGTGCGATTTAAGATAAAATTTGTATCTTCACTTTCACGTATTTTCTTGATCTGTCAATTAGGGGAGATCTCATTTGTATGATTCGGTCTTGATGACAGCGTTGAACAAGATCGCTGTGATTCATCATCGAGTTAATTCCCAAATTAATTCGGGAGATAATGTCGAGTCGAAAGGACCCTTTTGTTTATCTGACGTTGAATTATCATGGCATTCACACTCGAGCGATTAGATCGTGACTACGCAAAGGCCGGGGGTAAGGATACGACCCAACGACGATTCTTTCGATCCTAAATGAGTAGAAACGGCGGCGTGAAAGCGCGGTACCACCGGGGAACCGCCCGCCGATTATTGGCTACCCGTAGCAATAACCGCGGCGGAACGCTGAAAAGTGCGCGAACGAGCGCGGCCGCTCTGGCGGAACCGGAGCAATAAATAAGCGGCCAGATCGGCGCAATTATGTGGCAGATTAACATCTATGACCACGGTGTACAGTTACAGCGCGGGTTCGCCGCGTGCACGCGCGCATGTATCTCGCAGTCACGAGATACAAATGCGCCGCGTGCACGTATATACAACGCGGCGGTTCGATGCGCCGCGCGTGCATCACGTAGGTCGGACCGCACTACTGTGGAGAGAACGAGCGACCCGTTGCTACCACACGGAAAGAATGATTTCGCTGAAAGATCTAAAATTTTGTTGATCTATCAAAATAATTATGTAGAACGCTCAAATTAGTTGCTAGACTAGCAAATCCTTTTGCAGTATTGCTTATTTTTAAGATTTCAACAAAAATTTTGATGGTCCAACAAAATTATTTTTCAGATCTGTATCCAGAAAAATTTTAGATCCCTCAACAAAATCGTTCTTTTCGTAGGGATGCTAATTGGATGAACCAACCCTAAGTTATTTCTTGACGTAGAATTTAGTAATTAGCAGCAAGCATCAAAACGGCGTTTATTTCAATGTGATAGTTAGATTCTGAACCGTGTAACGAATGAACCAGGCTTTCGCTAAGGATAAATGTTCGGATTGGTCGAAGAGTCGTCATGAAAGTAAGCGTGACGGTTCCGGGACGTCTCTTACGGCGTAGTGCAAATGCCGTTCTGTCGTGTTACATAAAATTGTAGGGTTTTATTAATTATATCCATGCGTCGTGCGAGGCGAAAGTCCGGCCGATCGCGACGAGGGACGTCGTAACGAACGGTCCGTTACCAAACTTACTCGGCGACGTTGCTTTCACTTTTTAATGACGCGATGAACAGCCGACCTAAGCGGCACGGCCGTGGGTGCAGAAACGGAACGTTCGCCGCGAGGATGGCTTTTGCATGAAATACCACTCGGTTTCCTGCTGGAGGCGGACCTCTCGAGGCGTGTGCTATTGCCGCTTGAAATCACCACCCCGTGTCCGCGCGATGAACATTTTCTTTGATTACGAGAAGCCGACTTCCGGTCCGCGACCGATCGTCGGGAATTGCGGTGCGATCATTAAAAAATTACTGTTTAATTACTGTAAAAAGTTTCGCTTCATATACGTGCTGCACCTTACGTGCATGATATGAAAATGATGAATTGCATCATTTCTTGCTGATTTAATGTTAGATTTAAGCAAAGAATGAAATTAAAAATCAGAAATAATTTTTTTTCTTCGATATAACGTGCGATTGATGTAACGTTTGATAATTATATTATATACAGTAAGGTATTTTATAACCAACACAAGTATTTCTTATTTCTTACAATAATATTATTTAACACTATCCTCGATTATTTGCAATATCGATAGTTCCGTGTATTTTTACACATATCTCTTGAATTACATCGTTTTTGTGCCGAGTGGATGTAAGCAGATGCCAATTGGCTCATAAAGAAATCAAGTAGCCTGTGAATTATCTTTGATCTGACATAAGTATACAGGAAGAAGTCAAACTGAATTCTAGTGCGGAACGTAATTTGCGATCGCAAGTGGAGGAATCTACTATAGCGATTTGTCATACGGTGGATGAGACGGCGGAGACACGCGTCGCGATGAGTCTCCGTGCGAAATTACACGCTCCACCACACACGGTCGGCTGGTATATCGAGCTTTTTCATATCCTCGCGCGCACGAGTATAGAAACGATGAATCTCGTGGACATAAATATCTTCTTGCCCAGAAAAGAGTTAGGAAAATAGAAAGAAAGTAAAAGATTAAATAATTAACATTTCTAAATCTTTATGCAAAGATTCTTGGATCTATTGTAAAATTTTTGTTATTATTAATGCAAGTATATTGGAATGAAATTAACAGGATTTTTATATTAATTTTTCTGCTTATTTTCAGCAGATCGATCGATATTTAAATTGATGTTTATATGAGAGCGCGGCTTTCATCACTGATCTTGTTTTTTTCTGTAAGAAACAATCAGATCTGCAGCACGTGTATTGATGACTAATAGATTCTAAAGTTTTCTTACTACGATAACTTAGGTCCTGATTTAAAGGGAGAGAAAATAATAGGGACGACGTTCGATAAAAGGGAGAGGTCCGCCCGTTGCTTCAATTTTGCGAAAAGGCTTTACGAGTAAACGGCCGGTAATTCCATAGTTTCCCCGTGGTAATAAATACAGCCAGCGACGTGCGAGACTCCTATCCTCGATCCAGCTTTTTAATAACTATCCCCCGTCCTCCCTCCGCACTCCCGAGGCTTGTAGAAGTTGCATTACGTGCGTGAGATCGAGGAGGAAATCTCGCAGGAGATAGCCATTGTAATAAAGATCGCCGCGCGTTGCCTGGCCACGCTCGTGCACATCCCCCGTTTTTCATCGCAAGTGTGCAGTCTACACGATATCCACCCTTGCACGGGTCTCCAGGGTCTTTATTTTTAACGTCTTGAGTCCGGTTTGCATTTAAAACTTAAACTCGCGCCTCACCGCCATTAATTTATCTTCATTTTCTCATCTCGAGATATTTATTATATCCTCTCCCGCATTACATAAAATATTTTAATACGCGATAGCAATTAATTTAATTTTGATGCATTCCGATAACTGTAATTTTACTTGTTTGAAAGTAGCACAATAGAGATATGTTGCATAATAATTCGAAGTATGCTTTACCATTTCAAAAAAGCGTTACCATTTCAACGCTCCAAAAGTTTTAGTTGTAGTCAACTTCCGTGTAAAATTTTTACATTAATTTAATTGGCTTCATAATCTCTATTATCGATACGCTTGCCTGCGGAACATTGTTTCTCTCTGCTCATTCCGGGGCTCTTAAGCCCTGCGCACAATGAAAAATAGAAAAAGGATAAAAAAATATTAAATATTTTTGAAATAAAAACTAAAAATAGAGGTTAAATGTAATGCAAAATAAACATAAATTATAAGATATAGCTGTGTCTTATACTTATTCATTGTGAATAATTAATCCAAAGAATGTAAAACTGACTTTTTTCATCGTTAACGTTAGAAGATTTATACAATACATTACTCTTGTACATGCAATTTATTTTTCTTCTCCTATTAGCTGACTCATGATTACCGAAAGCGAATCGCATTGGCCTTCGAGTAATTTAGGCGGTGTTCTTTAAAACATATCATGCGTTCTGTGACGATGAGCAGCGACTGAGCATACGGAAACAAAAAAGAAAAAAGAGAAACAGATAATGGAAGGAAGAGAGTACGCATTGTGCTAACTCGCAAATAATGAAAGCCGGGAGTGCAATATCCCGTGAATCCTACGCCCGCACGGACGTACGCGTGCAACGTACGCGAGAACGGGAGCGGCGAAGAGAAGCGGAAGGAGAGAAGAGGAGAAACTGCGCGCAAAGAATAGCGGATCCGAGACGAGCGTCATAACCCGCCGTAAATAAGCCATAATGCTTCCATCTAGCTTGGGAGATGCAGTTTGTTTCAGGAATAATTTGAAGAAAACCTCAGAAAACATCTCGAGGTCGTGACGTAAAGAAAGACGGCGGAATGCTCGATGACAGTATCTACTACACTGAAAAGAACGATTTTGCTGAAAGATCTAAAATTTTAACTAGATACAGATCAGAAAAGTAATTTCGTTGAACTGTTAAAACAGTTGGATGAAAACGCTCAAAACAGTTGCTGAAACTTCAAAATTTCTTGCAGCATTGCTCATTATTTTTAAGGTTCCAACAAAATTATTTTGATAGTCTAACAAAATTATTTTCAGATCTGTATCCAGCAAAATTTTAGATCCCTCAGCAAAATCATTTTTTCCGTGTACTACTTCAAATATTTCAAGACTTGCTGTAATTATTCAAGATTCTAATCAGGCATGATTACATCCGATTAATATCTAGCGATCAGAAAAAATTAATTTAACCCTTAAACCCGGAGTCCATGAGACCCCAGCAAAAATTTGAGCGCACTTTTAAATAAGAAAAATCTCTCAATTCACGATTTTTTTTTAAATATTACAAAAAAATTCGGCTTCGAAAAATAAGATTATTGATTCAGCATACTTTGAAGAGTATCTATGATTTTTTTCAAGAAAAAATGAATAGAGTAATTTTTAGAAGCTTTTAAAAGAAGCTGGGAGTCCACTCCAGGACTCCCAGTAGGGTTTATGTTACGGGGATGAAGTGTGAGGGATAAGGGTTAATAATTAATTCTCTCCGTAATATATATTTCAATGGTCTTTTATTCAGAGATGTAAAACACGTCGGATAGAATTAAAAGCAAATTATGACGTTGATGATTCGTGGCGCCAATTTGTTGCGTAGAAATTATTGCGTTTATTATAACTGGTCTCGGCAACCAGTCGGTTTCGCCGGCAAGATATGCGCGGAATGTCGATTTACCGCGAAATCGCGATTTCGTTCGCGCGCGAGCAAGAAGCCGGACGATAAAATCGCCGCGGCGATTTCAGCGGCACGCCCATCGACGGCAAGCCCAAGCCGTTCCAGCATCGGCCGCCGGGATTGACACTAACGCGATCGCGGCGGTTGCTTTTTCACGCGGATTGGAAAGCGCGGGCGCGAACCCGATCGCCCGTTTTCACCGCGATTACGCGTAAAATAAAAGCGGGTAAACGGCGACTAATGGCACCTGGTACTGCGAGAAACCGAGCCCATCGGGGATTCATGATATAAATTTCACGTCGTTAGTGCATCAAGAATTTACCGTTAGAAATTTTAACAAGCGGGTATTATTGCCACAAAGTATTACTAGTGAGATTATTTCGAACATAACTCGAACGATTACATTGTTGATAATGAGGTGCCGTGTTTTAGATACGCGCGATTGCAATCGCTGACTCAAGTAAATCATATGATACAGCGAAGGAATTCTTTAAAGCTATGCACATCGTTGACACACAAACACACTGACATGTCACACAGAAATGCCGTCAGCTGTTTTTGACAATTTTTCGAACGTTCGTCACATTTTGTGTCATTCATTTTTGTCGATATATCACGTCAATCCAATAACAAATTTGCATATTTTATAAATGATTTTGCGAACTGAAAGTTAATCATATTTTTGCATTTTATATCTCACGATATAAAATTAGTGATCAACGTCTACGACTTCCCATCGTTGCTTAATTATTTTCGGCTTTGAGACGTAACGAAGATTAATTAAACGAAGTCCATTAAAAAGTCTGTAATTTTGTTGCTTCTCTCTTTTTCTTTGTGGTAGACAGCTCGTTATAGCGGTTCTCGATATAAAAAAAAAATCTGTGGGTCACCGTCGAAATCTGACCAAGAATTTCTAATCGAGTAATGGATTCCGATTTCATTTTTCTTCTTTAAAACTCAAACTATATTTCAAATATAATTCCATTAAATTTAAATCTGCTATAGGTAGATAATTTTCATATTTGTGCGTGATAACACATTGTGCAGAAACATGATAACATTTTTGGACCAATAGCATCGGAAACTTGAGAACTCGTTGAAATATTATATTTATATAAATCTCGACTAATTTTTAAATCTCTACAGAAACTTTTGCTTAATCTTAGATCTGTAAATTTCTAGAACTAAAAATACTAAATACTACAAATTATATTATAGAATAATATTATTATTTGAAATATCTGAGCTGAATTATCTGAATTTTTCTAATCCATCGTAATTTATATAAAATCGTTCTTTATATAAAATATGGAAAGAAAGATAGAAAGAAACGGGTAAGGCAGGCCGACGAATGAACGAGCGATCACGTAGATACCAACAGGCTGCAGGTATGAGGGATGGCGCGCTTACGGAACGATGCGTTCATATGCGGGACTGAGGAGCAAAAGAAAAAGGATCATTGGCCATCAGCGGCCAACGCATCGGTGCTCCGGTCGGTGTATTGAAACGAACGACTGAGTTCTCGGGTTACTAACTACATGTCCCCACCCTTCTCCTCGTACAACCGCCGTCCGTCTCTATCTCTTTCTCCCTTCACCCATCCCTGTCTCTCACCACTCACGGCTTTCCTTCCGCATTCTGAAATTCCACGAGAGCAGGCGATGATTTCTAATGGCGGTGCGCTACGACGCCGGCCGTGCTCCTTTCCGTTTTTCTCCGTCCGTTCTTCCTGCTTCTCCTCCTTCTGCCGCGGCAGCAACAGGGATCTCCGGTCGCGCCGTTCTTCCTCTCACCCCCCTATCGCTACTTCGAGGAGGAGCACCTCCGGCGATCCTCGCGCTCCGCTACTACCGCCCGTTCTTCTCTGCTCCGCCGCGTGAGGCGTGATCGCCGCTATTGATCCGCTATTGATCTCGTGATCCCCGCAGATTTAATGTAACACGGTATAATTTCCTCGCCGGAATTTTTCGCGTCACGTGGGAACGTCTGGCAGTTTTTAGACGGCGCTCACGGTTACTAGACACGCTTGTGACCGCAAGGTTGCTTCGTAATTCTTGAAGAAGACGCTCTAAATTAATTAAGCGTATCTAGCATTCAATAATATCTAGAAGAACGATTTTGCTGAGAGATACAAAATTTTGTTGGATACAGATCAGAAAATAATTTTGTTGGACCATCAAAATAATTTTGGAAGCTTAAAAATGACGAGCAATGTAGCAAAAAATTTTGATATTCTAGCAACTAGTTTGAGCGTTTTACATAATTATTTTGATAGTTCAACAAAATTACTTTTCCGATTTGTATCCAGCAAAAATTTTAAATCTTTCAGCAAAATCATTCTTTCCATGTAATAATATTGTGAGATTTTGGTTCTTTCTAAATGTTTTTTCAAACGTTTTTTTAACATCATCGTTTCTAAATCGCGATACTTATTTTCAGAGACTTACAAAAATATCACGCTGCTTTTCAATTTAATTATCATTGTCCAGTTTCACATGTGCTCAATTCATCACTCGCCGAGTCTTGACTTGCAAGTTTCTTGACTTCCAAGACGATCTAATCTACATTCCCGTCAGGATCGGTTCGACCCTGTTATATCCGATTGTTAGGTGCATCACGACGACCCGGGGAAGCCAATTGCAGCTCCGTACAATGCCTCCGCTCTTCGTTTGCAAACTGCGTAATCACGGCCGATTATAATAAGTATCGTATGGTGTGCGCCTCTCCGAGAAAGTATGTCATTATTTTTACGCGGTTTAAGCGCATAATCCTAGACTTTCTCGACTAGACCAATCCACCTGTCGTGGCGCAAGTCAAGGTCAATGTCGTTTATGATCACGACTGACCTTCGTCACTGTCGTTGTCCGATAGCTCGTGAAAGCCGCAGAAACCCGGTCGTCATTTAACTCCTTCAGCCCTCGTCGGTGCCATATGGTATCATTTTTCAATATGAAGTGCGCGCGTACGAAACCTCACTCACCTTAGAATATACCACCATATTTCTCTTAATAAGAAAATATTAAGTTACGATAAATTTAATTTGAGCTCAATTCATTTCTAGTTAAAACTCACTTGTGTGAATTTTAAACTTTCGCGCAGCTTTCATACGCTGCATTTTCATTCATTTTTTTCTCAAAGAATATAATAAGAGAATATAATAAGAATATAATGAGAGATATATAAAAATTCAGAAGGAAAAATATTTTGTGCGAAGATCTGCAAATTAATTCTGGTGAACTTGATGCTCGTAGAAACGTTGTACATCGGTGCGAACGCGTTGTGAAAGATCCAATCGTACTCGCAGTGGAATCAATTTCTGCCGAGACGAATCGGCGCTTTTTGCGGCGCGGAGACAATACTTCATGGTAGAAATTAGCCAGGCTCGATTTCGTGAAGCGGTCTTCGTCTCTCTTCTCTCTCCTTCTCGTTCTCCCTCCTTCTGTATCTCTTTCCCGAGACCGCTTCACGGCGTTTTACACGGCGATAGTTTTCGCCGAACAGCCACGTTATTACATGCTTAAAATCATTTTCTACCTTGGCACGTCCCTTACAGCGAATCTCGATGCTGCCCCGAGGCGAATACCTGGCATTCCAGGCCTTGCACTCGGCAGAAATTCTCCGGCTCTCTTATCGAGTCCAAGGATGCGAGAGGAACGGGTGTTCGATGAGTTTCACTCCGGTGTGCTTTTGGGTCGGCCGACGTTTTCCCGTACGGAATAATCGCACGATAATCGCGCGATCCTTATCCCGCGCATTTTTTTTTCGCAACTTCATCTCGTACGCGCCCGGTTTGCAGATTTTTAACGATGGAAATTATTACGACCCTCGCTTCTTTTTATTACGGTAACATTTTATCTGCTTTTTATTTATCTGCGGCTTTCATAACTACATGATAACGAATTGAGAATACTGAAGGTAAAGAGTTGCGTAACCATTTGCAGAGTTATTTTGTGGTTAAATAAATCTTTTCGAATCTGCATGTATTAAAGCAACTCCGTCCCGATGCTTCACGATTATGTAATGGCATGATTTTCACTAATAGCATAATTTTCAATTAATGTAACATTTATTGTATTACAATCCAAATTGTGTTACAGACAAATGGAATTATTGTGAAATATTTTGGCACAAATCTGATTTCAGTACATAACGATGTACCATTATTATCCGCACGATAATTATATTTAATATGATAGGTCGTGTAATAGATGTAAAGTATGATATTACTCCACATCGAGTGTTGATGCACGCGATGATCTTATCGAGATTCTATCACGCACGAACCGCGAACCTCGCCGCGAATCCCGGGATCATTAAAACGCTCGGCAGAAATTCTCTTATCGAGCCCAAGGATGTCAGGAACGGCTGCCAGATGAGTTTCATTCGCGAGGCATCTGGGTCAACCGCATTCGCGCAAGTGCACCAACGGCGCGCCCATTCCATTTCCACCTGTGAGCGTGCGTTCCAACGAGTTTCGTAGATGCTTGAAAGCCGACGACGGATTTATTCCGCCGTACGTGCAACTCGTTACGGAAAGGTAGCTCATCGATACAAATTGTCGTGAAAAATAAAAATTCACTACGTGGAATATATTTGATGCGATTAATTTTTTGATAACACGATGGAGGGACTTAATTTTTATCGTTTTCTTATATAGAAAGTATGATTTTGCTGAAAAATCTAAAATTTTAATTAGATACAGATCTGAAATATAATTTTCTTGAACTATCAAAATAATTATGTAGAACGCTCAGACTAGTTGCTAGAATAAATATCAAAATTTTTTGCAGCATTGCTCGTTATTTTTAAGTTTCCAACAACATTATTTCAATGATCCAACAAAATTATTTTTAGATCTGTATCTAGCAAAATTTTAGATCTGCAAAATTGTTTTTTCCATATATTATCGAAATTGAATATGAGCGTGACATTTATCTTTGCATTAACTGAATTTTTGTAATTGTATTAAGAGAAGGTGGAATTAATTAACTTGCATTAAGGTTGCTTCGAATTGTCTAAGTTCGAGTTATATGTTATCTCAGGAATATTTGCAATTCTAATCTGTCCCTTTCGCTTCAATATGCGTTTAGTTTAAGACAGTGAGGATTAGATGATTTCGGAAAACATTCGGCCGTCAGATTACTATCTTTTTCTTCTTTTCAACCGGTCCATTGTTCGGCTGAAAAGTGGGCCGTGGGTATGCCTCGATGAATTTTCGCATATTCATGAAGGCGCGCGTATTGAGAAAGTAAAAACGCAGCTCGCGTTTTACGCATAGCAACGGAAAATTTAATCTCCGGCTTTCTCTCCCCGTTTTACTGCCCAAATAGAGATTTTTCACGCAGAGTTTACGCCGCAAGTTTTCACTCGCCATGTATCAAAGTAATCGATTACGTTCAGTATCGCACAAGTAGATTACCGAGTGAAAGATATCTAACACTTATCTGAATGCCGCTCGGCTAGTATTACAAGCCTCGCAGATAGGAAGCAATTACAAGTGGAAGTTTCATGAAAGTCCAGACGTTTGTAGTAGCGCGCAACGCATCGTGTTTTTTGCGGTGCTCGATGTAACCCCGATGACTCTCGCCAAAGAGAGATTGACGCCGGAATATGGCAGTACGCGGATCGAAACGATTTACCTCGATGTGAGAAACCGTGAAGAGGCGCGACCAAGAGTGCATCATATAAACGGACTTAACTGTGCGATTTATTATCATTATTACGACGCCTACTAGCATGGTTATAACAAAACGTTTTTGTGCTGCTAATTAGAGCTTATAATAACCGAGCATGTCCAAATAAAAATGATAGTTGTATTAACCTAAATACTTGTGGAATAAGTCTTTAAAATTTTATTATCGACATACACACGAAAAGAACAATTTTATCGAAGTATCTAAAAATTTAATTTGGATACAGATGTGAAAATAATTTTGTTTAGACCGTCAAAATAATTATGTGGGACGTTCAAACTGGTTGCTAGAATGTGAAAACTTTTTGCAGCATTGTCATCAATCTTTAAGCGTTCAAAATAAATATTTTGATGAACAAAATTATTTTCAGATTTTTAGATACTTTAGCAAAACGATCTTTCCATTATTAGTACTAAATAGAGATTCGACGTAATAATAATTCGATATCTGCGTAGTCCTTCTGAGGTCTCAAGAAGGACAAATAGAACACATTATATTTCTCTTTTACTTCCAAACCGCAGAATTACATCGGATATCTCAGTTCTCGAAATACAATTTCTAGCTCTGCTATCGATACGCCTGGTAGTAATGATCTAACAACACTGAAAGATATCCACCGATTGCGGGATGCGTGTATATTGCGGTAAAGGATACGCGTATCACGCGACTACTTTGTTCGCGAGAGATCTCTCGATAAGTCTTCGTTTGCAGATGTTACACATGCGGATAGTATACGAGATATTTATCAGTTGCTTAAGCTTCGGATAATCGCACTCTGTACGAGTTCTCCTTTATGGCGGATACTACGGTTGCTTGTCACAATCAGGCGGCCTGTCACAGATATCAGCGGCAGCGATTTGAGTAAACTGTCTCGATATCGAGCGGCCGCTAAATCGCGGAACGCTAAATCGATTTGGATCCGCGTTGTCGGCGAAGACCAAAGAAAATCGCTTAAGCCGCACGCCGGAAAAAACGAGGCATGGGAGATACACGTTCGATTTTTTAACACCATCATTTCACGATGCCGCGATTCCCCGTCTCACTGATCATTGCGAAGCAGTGGTTCTTAAATTTACGGTCCGCGAAACTTCAAGAGTTACAGCTGGATCAAAATTTCAGTTATTTTGTATGTTGTGCGCACAAAAATTTATATATTTGCGAAAATGTTAGTTTAGTTTTAATCTTTTCTCTCTCTCTCTCTCTCTCTCATTTTTTTATAGAAGCGTTCACTACGGTATCTAAATTAATATACGGAAAAAACGGTTTTGTTGAAGTATCTAAAAATTTAGCTAGATACAGATCTGAAAATGATTTTATTAAACTATTAAAACTATGTAATATTATGCTCAAACTGCTAGGCTACTAGAATAAAAACTTTTTACACTGTTGCCTGTTATACATAATTAGTTTGTTGATTCAAAATTATTTTTAGACCTATTATTATTTATTTGTATTTCGATATTTGAGTACAAGCCTTCAATTGTAATTAATACAAAAAATTAATTACTATTAAATGAAATGTAAAGAAATAATGCGTTTCTTATTTCGCATCCGATAAAATAAAGTATGTAAAATTTTTATATTTCGGCAATTCTCGAGGCGGCCTCACGACTTGCATTTACTTTTATGTTTTTTTTATATAGAATATTTATGCACTAATAATGTATTTGTTAGATTCTTAAAAGAGATGAAGAGCCACTGCTTCAAAATCGTTTTCGTCCCGGCGCTACCTGTGTCCAGCGTTATTACATAACAGCGTAAGTACCGTGTCCTTTAAGCGCCATGGGTTTCGGACCGCCAAGGGTATCGTCGATCGATTCGACATGCACCTGCCACGTCGAGCGGAAAAGGAAACGTGGCGGCGGGCCGTCAAGCGGAGCAGAGAATTGCCGAAATGTAGCGGAACGTCTGCGCCCGATTGGAAACTTGAGATCGGATCGTTATACTGTTATTTGAGGACTGAGCCAAAAACGAGTTTCAATACTTCGATTGAGATACATTTGTTGACTTTCTATCAGCTACTGTGACTTAAAAAAAAAATAGTGCGGATATCTACTTTATTTTTTATCAATATTGGGAAGATTATAATTTTATTGACAATTATTTTGACTAATTATGCGCTGAGGAAGAAAACAAGATAAAGATAAATTTCTATATACTTGATTATCATAAATTTAAGAAAAAAGATCAAATTTACGTTTATCGCACAATAGAATTTGTGACGACGAATATTTCTCCTTGATATTATACCATTCGCATCCGTTCTCGTGCGAATGACGATCTGTTTAAGTAGTACACTTCGACGACGACTGCAGCGGATTTATTTACGTCACAGTGGCTGCACCGAGGGGGATTACATCAAGAAATACATGCAATGACTACGTCCATTCGACGACGCTCTCCCAACGATGGAGTTACCACTGCCGTAATGACTATTATTACGTTCACGCGATCGCTAATCGTCGCCGGAGCGAGAGGGTTACGGGAGTAAAGAAAGAGAGTTAAGGAAGCACGAAAAAGATCGCCACTGCGAAACTATAATTATGTGTATCGGATTTTACGATCATAACGGGGACGCGGTATGTGCCCCCCGCGCGGGCGCGCGTCGTGCATCTCGGATTATGGTACACGCTGCGACGGTTGCAATAACGAACGCTAAATGAATGTCGTCGAGAAGCGCGACGGACTCGAAATAGTTTCATTTCGAGTTTCCAGGAGCATTTACGGCAGCCGGCTTTCGTCGAGTCGTTCTAATTGGAGTCTCCCTCTTCCTCCTCGTGGCAGGTTTCTTATTTACTCCATATTCATTTTAGTGCGACACGAGCGACGTCGCGGCATTGAAGTCTCTCTTCTTTTTCTCGAGAGCTTCTCTTCCTTTATCTTAATTTTTCTTTCGCCTCTGTATTGCGCGTCTCACCTCTCGAGATGACGGTGCACGTCGCACTGCGCGGATATTCACGCTCGTCGTTGATTCTCCATAGAGAATTTCTTTTTAATCGAAAATTTCATCGTCCAGTGAACGCAGATACGGCGTTCGATTATTCGTTCCGAAATAAAAGCGACGAGACAGCCTCGATTTTGGGCCGATATTTTTTTCTATGCCGTCGCTCTTCTACTTCGCGCGTCCCGCGCGAGATCCAGCGCGGAATGTCTGGAAGTAACGCGGATGTATGTAGCCGGCGTGGTCGTTTCCGCATTCACGCCCCAGCAGACGGACCACTCCGGGACATGGACGAGCGAGCCCTCGGTATCCGATTACGTGTATATGAGTATCGGTACTCTCTTATGCCCGATGCTGATGCCACCGAGAGTATGCCTCGCTCGTGCATACCGGCGCGCAGAAGACGCCGGTACCTGTACTTACTGATTCCTCGCTGCGAGAGAGAGAGCGAGAGAGAAAGAGAGAGAGAGAGAAAGAAAGAAAGGGAAGGAAGGCCTCTCCTCGTCTTCCCTTAACGGCGCTGCGCATCGATATGCATGTTCCTGGGCCCTCGAGCGCCGTCGTTTGGCGAACGTTCCGCGAACGTCGCCGGGAATCGCGTGCGTGCGCTCGCATAATAGCGCTACGGCGATGCTACGATCAAAGTATCATACAGAGTCAGGAAATTCAATGCCCCTTCCTGCCCGGCTCTTTCAATCGTGCAGGATGCAGATGTAAAGACGCTTAACTAGGGTCTTTAAACGATACTTTTATTTATTTGGAGTGTACAAGTATCGCGTGTCGCAAGCGTGGATCTTAAGCCCGTATCAGACTACGTATTGAAGATTGAGATTGCATGAGATTTTATTAGTCAGAACGAAAAGAGGCAAATATTTCTTTGTCCTGATTGATCAAATTCCATGCGATCTCAATCTGCAGTCTGATATATATCGGACTTTATCTGATTTACTATAACAGATTCTTTCGGATCTCTCTTGATAATAAAAAAAATGAAAGTACAATGAAACAGTTATGACATATTTAATAATCTCAAATGGCCAGCATTTTTATACTTCCATAAATTTTATTCACCTCGCCAACGATATAAGAACAGACATCTAAAGCGGCGCATCCTGAGCACGTTTCAGCCCATGAAGCGGGTTCGAGGCGCCGGCATGCATTTCCGTTATGTTCGCTCTCGCTTCCTCGGAAAATGATTCTCGCGCGATTTTGGGTACCGTATTCCGTTGTTATTGTGATAGTCTCACAGCGCCTTGGGAACAACGCTATCATTCGTCACAACGGTTTGTACGCGATCCAAAGAATTTTGAGAATTTTAATATACATATTGTTAAAACGTTATGCGGAGAATATACACAGAAAGAACGATTTTGCTGAAGAATCTAAAAATTTAGCTAAATATAGATCAAAAAATAATTTTGTTTGGATTATCAAAATAATTATGTAGGATGCTCAAACTGGTTGCTAGAATGTTGAAACTTATTGCAAAATTATTATCAACGCTTAAGCGTTTTACATAATTATTTTCTATATAATGCTATATAATTCTACATAATTTAATCCAACAAAATTATTTTCTGATCTGTATTTAGCTAAATTTTTAGATACTTCAGCAAAACTGTTCTTTCCATGTACGCGCAGATCAATTATTAAAATATATCGTGACCATCGCTGCTAAATGATCGTGAATCTAAAACAAGCAAAATCTTACAAATTACAGCGTTACAATCAAAGTAATATATCGTGTAAATCTCCTTTAATAACGTATATAATCGTGTTTAATCTCTGGCATTGCGACCGACGCGAATATTCCATTCCACTTATCTACAGTTAAAATATTCGTCGCGCTCCATTGACACTTAAGTTTCATCTGAATACAAGTAGGCTTTACATATATGTATATCGGTAATGACGGAAGATCGGGCGTCTCGGACGGAGAAGAAGTGCGTTCGGAATCGCGTAACGCACCTACGTAAGGCGAGACTAGCGCGAGCAAGCCGGGCAAGGATTCTCTCGGTGGAAGGATGTGCCCGTTATGATGATTATCGTGCGGTTAATCCCGACGACACGGCGACGACGAAGACGCCCATCGCGGTTCTTTCCACGGTCTCTATGCAAATTTTCTCATGCGCCGCGCCGACGTGCTATAATTCGCCCCTTTTTGCGGATACCGTTGAGTACCGGATGAGTCTCTCGCCGGCCGCTCGCTGGTATACGCTAGAAACGCGTTATCTCTAGGATACAAAAAAATATTCCGATTATTATATATATTTCGCGTTATGTTTTTATAATATAAAATGATGATACGTTGGAGTTCAACAATCACTTAACGTGTTACGAGCAGTTGAATCGAGCAGGAACCCAAGCAAGATCATCTCGCGGACCTAAATTAACCCTTTCGACAAGTAGTCATGTAGTAATTTGCATTTGCTATTAAAGTCAAATTTATGTAAAACAAAAAACATATTCTCGTAATTTTTACACATCTTAGAATACTTTAGGACAAAAAAGAAAACATACGAAGAAAAAAATTCATTTAAAATAAAAAGAAATGTACAGCGTGTAAAATGTGTATACTCGTTGCAGCTTAAAAATAATTAAGCACACAAATGCACATTGTCGAGATGAAATAAATATATAAATAAAATACTTAAAGGGTTAATCTATAGTTCTGAAAAGTTAAGGATTTCACATGGAAAGAATAGTTTTGTTGAAAGATCTAAAATTTTAACTGGATTGCTCACTAGATCAGAAAATTAATTGTGTTGAACTATCAAAATATTTATGTAGAACGCTCAAATTAGTTGCTAGAATATCAAAATTTTTTGCAGTATTGCTCACTATTTTTAGTGTTCCAACAAAATTATTTTGCTGGTCCAACAAAATTATTTTTAGATGTGTATCCAGCAAATTTTCTCTCAATAAAATTGTGCAGGATCGAGGGAATTCAAGACTAAGATCCCATCTGAGATTCCGTGTATATTCTCCGCATAACGTTTTAAAAATATGTACATTAAAATTCTTAAAATTCTTTGGATCGCGTACAACCGTTGTGACAAATGATAGCGTTGTTTCCAAGACGCTATGAGATTATCACAATCGAAAAGCTACAGATCAAATAGTCTTAAGAATTTGCAGAAATTGAAGATTTCAGACGCGTAAATATACAGAGATTCTACAGCGGGAGATTCGAGGCAACAAGCGTCTTCTCCGCGGCAAGACGCAAACTTCGCTGATTGAAAGTTTGATCCAAGTTCTGACGAAGACGCGGCCGCAATTGCGAGTTCGCGAAGTCCCCGCGATTTCCCGAACGAAATAAGTTTAACGGCTCACGGCGTTTCCTCATTCCTACTCGTTCCCCGCGATATTATGTTCGGGTCGTTAAATTCCCGCCATTCATTCGTTCGGGCTCGTGCCTCGTCTTTTCTTTCTGTCCCCGCGAATCCGGGACCCGAAAGAAAGAAACGAGTCGGAGAAAATCGACGGTTTAATGCGCAGCGCGAGCGAACGAGAGATGGCTCGTTAAATTGGCTTATTTCAAGTCCGTCCCTCCGTGCGATTCGATTTGAAACTTTACAATCTATTTTCTCGCTTCTAATTTTTCTATTCGTTTCATCCTGTATTTTTATCATGTCCTGCCACGTCTTACAATATGCATTAGATCTTAGTTACATTTCCTACTTTCTTATTGTAAACATTTCTTTTGTATTGAATTAATTATTCATCGTTTCATCATTTTAGTACATTTGATATTTTATTCGATGAATTGATTGAAAGCTATTTTTTAAATACATTATTTCTCAAATAGGAAGTTTTTCTAAATATGAAAAAGTAATATTGCAGATACCATTGAAGAATCGTGAACAAAATAATTTATCGGTACTGTTGAAGTACCGTAAGCGAAGTATCGATATTTCGATTCAAAGTATCGTAAGTATTCTTAGTCCGGCCACGATCTAACAGTCTCTCTCGGCGAATTGCTAGGTCGTACGTACAGTAAGAAATGAGTATCGCGAAGTCATAACGTAGCGGGAATTCGTATGATCTGGACCGTTACACCGGAAATGTACCGCGGCACATCGAGACGACCCGAGGTTATCGGATTACCGACTATGCCCGATTCGAGAACGCGGTATAATGATCCTTGACTAATTGCCGTTTCGCCAGACAATGAATTGCAGCGTCAATTAGAGCAAACGGTGCGTTCTCCGATCCGTCCTAAAAAAGATAGACCGTGCGTCTTCATCTGGTATATCGAAATAAATTTTTTTTGCATCTGTCACCGTATCTTCTTCACTAAAGATGCGTCTGAATGTTTAAGGTCAAATCAGGATTAGTTGAATTTTACTTATGTCAAATTAAATTGCAATTTTATAACAAAAAATTGTGGGACGAGAAAGAGAGAAGGGGAGAGAGAGAGAGAGAGAGAGAGAGAGAGGAGTTTCCTTATTGTTTTTAAAGAACGTGTTAAGAAAAATAGTAATTTCTTAATATAAAACAGAATTATTCAATACTGAAAATTGGGATCAAGTCCAGTTAGATGCAATTCGGTCGGTGTGCCGTATGGGTGTAGGTCACGAGGTTCAGCATAATATCGTCACAGTATACAGACATCACCCATTTCGATAGATACTCGTTCTTCAACCTCGCGTTCTTCTCGTGACCGACAAGCCGAGCGTGTGTGCACACCTGTGCACACACGCGCGTGCTGCTGTATAAATTCTTCGGCAAACTTGCGGCCTCGCGCGATTGATTCCGCACGCGAAGCCGATCCTCCGGCGCGATCCTCTCGCATAATAGTGCCCGGCGAGTTGGCTGGAAAGTTGGCACTCTTCGGTTTGCCCCACTAAACACAGTAACTGCAAAGGAGAACGTGGACACGAGAAGGGACTTAGTCAGGATGATGGAGTCTTTGACAACTTCTTTTCTCAATTTTTACTTCGAATTAATATTACTTACAAAATGTAGAATTAGCAGTGAAATTTTGATGTAAAAAAGGAGTAAAAATATTAGACATGAATTTATTTATTAATAAATAATATATTTAAAAATTCGTTTAAGTAAAATGTGAGATTAATGGATACTGTGAGACTATTTTCCTATGAGATAGTACAAGATATGAAAGTACAATAACATAGTATTTCGAGGTTCTTCTGCATCGGTTAGAGTAAAGCAAATATGACAAATTATCGTTTTTTAAGTACAAACATAGTTGCACGCGTGGTAACTTTGAAAGCTACACGTCGCTTGGAACGGTCGCGTGTAATTGCCGAGTTTCTCCAGTTTCCTTCGCACGCGGCTCCTAATTGCTGTCCTCCGGCTGATGTCGCCATTGTTACATTTCTAATCGGACTTTGAGTTAGGGAAATTCTCAGGTGAGACTATGCTTTCGCATCTCTGTCTGTGGACATTGTTTGAAATCGCACGATTACCATGCGTTTAAGAGTACATGCTTTGCATATATGGCATAGTGTAATTGCGTAGAGTGTAATGTATTTAACTCTCTTTCTCTCTCTCTTTCTCTCTTGTATTCTAAAATTTCGCACGAACTACCGCATGGCGCATTTCACGCGTCACACAAGTCGCGTGAATTACTAGAATATCGTATTTGCTTTTAAATGAATGGAGTTGGAACAACGACACTGTGGATTTTTAACAGATTTTCGTAATTATCATCATGGTGTAAGAAAGTAGTGGCAAAATTTCACTCAGGAATATATTAAAAATTTAAGAATATGCAAGAATGTTGGAAGTCTAGACCGCACGACAAGTATGCCTTCCGAGGCTTAGAAAAAAAGTGCTAATTTCAGAGAAATTTTGGAAATTTTGGTCGCACACACACGATACTGGCATCTCGGAATACGACACTGCGGAGTAATGTCAACGGCCTTGCCGGAGTCTCAGAAACCTCACCTATGTTTGCCCCACGTGTTAGCGTTAATTACCACCTTCGTGCAAGACCCCAAGGGACTTGCGTCGCCTCTCTAATCCCATCTTCCAAATCTGCTCATTCTCGCGCAGCGCCTTAGATGCCCGATAAATGCGCGTCGCGAACCAAAGAGAGGAACAAGACATGTCGACGGTGGAAGCGTGAGAGAGCGACGTGATTGAAGACAGTCTCTAATTAATTGTCAGGATGAGCGACGGGTTCTGGTAATTATTAGACTACGATTATTAGCCAGTTCTCTCATCAACCCAAACAACCGAGCTGAGGTATTCATAACTGGAAGCGCTTATGCAAGGAGGGATTAACTTCTTAGAAGAGAGCTGGAAGTAAAGCGACGTGCTAGGATTATAGTAAGACGCGCGGTATTCTGTCGAGTATTTTCTTTGGCATCCAAAGTAATAGTTGTTAATCACCATTTTATGTAAGTCTGTGAGGGAAATGTGGACTCTGTTTCTTCTTGAAGTGAGAGATGGACAGTTGTTTCTTAAAAATGAATTTGGTTGAAGGTCAGAAATAATTCTAAGCTCGAAAATTATAGCTCGGTATTTTGATATTCTTGATATTTCAAAGATCAGCAATAGAACAAGCAATATTTTATTGAACATAATATATAGCAATATATGCATATATGTATGTGTGTATAAAATTTGACATTAGACATTAGAATATATTAACTCGATGATTGTTGCGATAATTTGTTTTTTTTTTGTAAACGGTAATGGGTGGAATGAAAGATAAAAATTTTAATAAAAAATTATTCCGCGATTGGATTAACGATTCTTGCACGCACTCGTGTTCCGAGACCTGTACCTTCGCATTAAATCAAGGAATCTGAGGCAATTACACGTAATTTTAGTATCGCGCCGATCGTATCCGACCAACGTAAATTCGACGAAAGAGAAGGCGGCGAAGCCTAAATTAAATGGCTCAGGGAAGACCCGGAGGGCGTTTCGAAAACGATAAGACAGGAGCTTCTCGAGACGATGCAAAATGTCGGATCCAGCTTTCGGCTATCCGTTAAAAATTGAAGATCCGGATTGACGAGCTTCGCACACGTCACTCAAATGCCAATACTAATGGAGCCTGTAATAACTCACGAAGAGACTAATTTCGGCTTTACGGTCACTCAACAGGATTCTATGTTGCAAGTAAATACATACCTGTCGCGAGTAGAAGATGGATGGTTTTCGAGATTGTTAATGTTCATAATATTATATAAAAGATCAATTTATCGATAACTATTTTATACTCTAGACGTGTATCATACAATTATTATGTGTCGTTAACGTACATGCATGTCGCCGCCGTCTTTACAGAGAAGTCTGAAAACTTCAGGAGAATATTAACGCGATTTTCAACAAACGTTGCATGCATGCAACGAGATGCATTGAAGCATCGAGCACCTTCCTGTTTTCTAGCGGGCGGGCATGAAGGACGTGCGCGTCCGTGGAGGGAAAGCTGCGGTGATTGCGGCTTCGTAGAGATAGTGAAATTCGTCATAAAACTGTCAATTATCGACCGCCGACCTTTAACGTCGAGTCGACAATTATCGCTTTAAATGCGCGCATAACAAACGGGAGACGACGCGTCCTTCTTTCACCGCCGGCTTTTCGAAAGTGGCCGCTCGCCGACTACGTCCGTCGCGTCTTCCTTTCGCAATCGTTTAATATTAATGGGGTTTAGAGCGAGGGATTATCGCATCGTTACATGCACCTTGCCGCCGAGATTGCATCGATCATGTATCGAGAGATTTCCATTTTGGCCAAGACTTTAATTGCGACAGATGAAAATCTCTGTAGGCTCGTGGTATTATTTCAATTACCGATAATAGCGTAAATATCAGACGATCAGTATTTTATTAATATAATAAATATTTTGTTATCATGATATAATCTACGTCTTGTTACGTTTGTGTATTTCTAAACTTTGTACTTTATTAAAATTCGTATGTATGTAAATTATATTAAGATATTTTTACAATATTCTACGTTTTTCATTCTATTTACTTTCTCTTTCTCTTTCGTTTTCCCTCTCGTTCTCTCTTTCTACTCATAAAGCGTGCTAATTAAAATCGCGCCTCCGGCGAGTGCAACAGCCGCGGTTATGCTTTACGATTATGAAACGCAAACGCATCTCTGAAACACCGAGCGTTTCTCGGCACGGATAAACGTACATGCCATTTGTCCATTAGGATAGCACGTGGCTCTTCGCTGTTGTAATGCATCTAACAGAGCTTCCTATTAAGATACAGATCGTTTACTCGGGGCTGCTTTGAGGAAGAGGATATCCCTAGCGATGTCCCGGCGTGCGAAAGTTTTCCAAGCGAGATATCGATGCTCGGACGGCAGCCCGCGCTTGTCTCTTTCGCAGATATGGCCGCTGGGCATCCTGCGTAGATACGCCCGCTGAGCATTCTTCCTAGCTATGGCTGGTAGGCAAGGCGACGTCCCCGATAAGCTGCCTTTCACGCGAGAATGCAAGGGAAACGTGCCATCAAATGGACGACGAATAAAATTGAGAACCGACACCAGTCATCAAAATCGCATTTGATCTAATCTATCTTATGATTACGATTTAGAAAAAAATAAAATACGGCAAAAACTTTAGATAGATAGGATAAAATTCTTAATTTCTTTGAACTTGAGGATTTAGGCAATAAGTTAATTCAAAACAAATTTTTTTTTTTTATTTTGTAAAGTTAAATTAATTCTGAAGATTCCTTGCGTGTCACATATTTCGAGAAATTTTATTTTTTTACTCGAATTACCGATAATGTGCACTTGTTCTTATTTTGACGAAACGTGCTAAATTCAATAATATTACGTAATATTTACGCGTACTGCCGCTTTACGTGGTAGGTAAGCCACCGTGGCCGATTCGATGGGATATCCGTTTCATTTACGCGCCTCGCGCGTAGGCGAGACTCGCGTAGGCAATTTCACTTCGGAGCCGCAGCCTTGGCTACCTACAACCAGCGCCGATAGCGATCAACAACGATCTTTTAAATGCGTGTCAAGTCGCGATTGGCGTGCACGATATGCTTCTTGCCAAAAATATCGTATTATTTAACACAGACATGGTATCTTTCTCTGGTCTTTCCATCACATCGATTCATGCCTCGAATTATATTGTAATGATGAATACAGGACGTGAAACACATGCTGATTAGCATAAGTTTCGCAAACCGCCGGCTGATAAGCCGGGACGAGATCCTATATCTGACGCCTCCGCGATCGCGCGGCTGTGAAGATGCAAAAATCTCTTTCAAGTAGCCGGGGAAGAAAGTAAAATCGTTTGACCTCAAAAACGTCGGTGCGAGGCAAGTGCGAGGCGGGCAGGCGGCGTGTTATGCAACAAAATTATGCTACGTTTCGCCACGAATCCTCGTGCAAGGCGCGTGACAAAAATGAACGCGGGACGATCCTTTGTTCGTTGGTGCGTAACCGTGAACGTTATCTAAGAATCTCTAGTATGCCGTTGTCGCTCGTAAAGCGAGAGGGTTGCGTCTAGCGCCCTCGGAACAGAGATTCTCAAGCGCGTTACGTTGATCTTCAGGAAAAGAGATGCTTTATACTAGCTTCAGCATTATCTGCAACATTATGTATTGAACATTGACTGTAATAATCTAAAATTTTTAATCTAGAATTTTGTTGTCACGTCATATTGTTACCACATCTAGATAATCTTTGCGCGCGAAATTATTTTTTCGTTGAAAAATACACGTCTCGATTTGTACAACTTTAAGCTGGGGTAGTAATAATAAATTTATATATATATAATATTTTTCTATAATAATGATTTTATATGTACAAGTGATTACAAGGTTATCTCGGAGATTTTTATATAATTATACGAAATAATGATTGCCTTGCTTTTTGCGAGAGTTTGCGCCTTTGTATTCGGGAACCGCTTTTTTGGAATAGAAAAAACCTGATAATGACTCTATCTGATTATTTTACTTCTGTTACGCAATCGTTCTGTCTGCGCATCATCATTATCGGTGAACATATAGGAGTGATGGGCTTTCAGCAAGAGAGAGAGACGGAAGAATGATCACGACTCATCATAGTTCCGACAGTCGATGGCATAACACCATTTCCTCTTGCTGAAAGCTACTACGCTCGTTCGAGAAAGTCTCAATAGATATAATTTTGATTCAGATTCGATTAGTATAAAAAAGCAGAAATGGCCTGTGTAATTTATCTATCATCTACATTTGCAGTTTATTTTTATCGCTAATTTTTTTTTACAATTGTGACATTAGAAATTATCAAAATTATACAATTTTAATCTTCGTGAGAGAATTTATTTAATTCATGACGTCGATCATGATATCGATATGTTCGTTCTGTCGACGTGGACACCAGGAACGACGACGTTATCTCGAGGAAGTGAAATCGTGTGATCAGAAATTAATTAAAGAATTATTTAATTGATTCCATCTGACCTCGATTTCTCCCGCGGCGACTGGCGCTATTGACACGCATGATTATTAATATTGCTATCGTGCGAACGTTCATTAAGGCCACAACATACTATTCCGCATCAAGGATCGCGTTAGAGACTGCGATAGAAATTAATTTTCTATAAAAAAAATATATATATATATCTTTAAAATATGTAATTACTAAATTATTAGCAATATATCGTAATTATATCGATTATGCTTTTATATTTGTGTAGAAACACAGTCCCTGCTAATTTTATGCTAAAGAATAATCTTCAAGACAGTCTCAAAGATAAATCGAAAGATGAGCAAATTAAATAGAAACTTAAATAGAAAGTATTTAAATAAAAACTTTTTTGTAATTAATTTGTTCATGCTTTAGTTAAACGATACTTAAAACATTTAGGAAAAAGTTGCCGAAATCGCCCCGATTCTTACTTCACCTAACAATTTAATTACTGTACTTGTATATTCTCTGTGATTATTTATTATTATTTTTTAAATTTGAGATTGTTATTATAATCGTATAAAGTTAACCTCACAACATTAGAAAAAAAAAAAACTTTTTATAGCTCATTCGATTGCTCATTATATGTGTATTTCGAATTTTGCGCATTTCTAATAAAAACGTTATTAACAAAACACTTTTTGAAGGGACTCGACTTCACACTAGTCCCTCAACTAGCGAATTAGATTGAAATAAATTTAATCGATAAATTTTTGTTTGCGTGCAAAACGTTCTTTAACGTTTCAATTTCCCGATCGAAAAGCATGATCCAGTCTTTGGAGTTGAATTGCTAGAGCGTTCCCATCGTGATTACGAGAGCGAGCAGTCAAGTTGGTTTGATCATCAGTTATCGACGCTCTTGGAACGCAATAAAACCCGATCGCTTAAACCCGGTGGGTTCGTAGATGGGACGACGATTTTTCTAACATGTTTCCTAACGGATGCGTCGCGAGATTTTTCTTGCGTGACGCCTGACATGAAACTCGGAGGTTTGACTCACCGTAGAGATGGTCGTGTTCCATTCATGCTCTAGTTACGGCCCGGTCAAATATCTGTGTATTTCGATTGGATAATTCACATATCGTTGATTACATTTTATTTTATTAGCTGTACTTCTCGGAGAGTCGTACTACAAATAAATACTGGCGTTTCAATCATGGTTAAATTACGTATATTCCTGGATATACTGATTAATGGTATGAAAAGAATAGTTGCTGAAGTATCTAAAAATTTAGCTAGATACAGATCTGAAAATTTTTGTTATAAATTGCTACACTTGATTATTAAATTAATTATGTAGAAGTTTAAGTTTGATAACAAAAAGTTTTAATTTCAGTAATCAGTTTGCGTGTCTTATAATTATTTTGATAGTCTAAACAAAATTATTTTCAAATCTTATTTCAACAAAACGTGTTTTTTCGTGTACGTAGACCTTTAATAGAAATAATCAGATATTCATAACTAATTCTTGTCAGTTCTGTCAGATAATTTGTAATCAACTTTAATGATATAAGTGGACAACGTTTACCTCATACAGTTTAGGTCATATCAGTATTTTATTTTAAATTGAAATTAAAGATTTCAACTTAAAATAATTGCGGATCTTTTTTAAATTGAAATTTCACATAAACGTGCGTGCGTCGTAAATGAAACGTAGGAGAGTTCCAGAAATATTATTATACTCGTCAATTGAGTTTTACCTCTGAGATTTCTAATCGTGCAATATGCAGCATGCGCTTGATGATCTTGTCTGCGGGAGAAACTTATTTTATATTCACATCGATGCCGTCTCAGTTGATTGCTGATTTTTACACGCGCCATTGAATGTTCTAATTTGAACGTGAATGACAATTGAATCGAAGCACGCGACGAATCGCAATATGCCGATGTTATAACCGTCACATATAGAAAGTTGTCGAAAGGAAACGAACGAAGAGCGAGATAACATAACGAACCAGTCTCTTTGAACTTTCGTATGAACTTTTCACGTACTCAAGTCCGATTGATTTCTCGAATAAATGTGAATGTAAATGTCTCGGAATCGTCTTATCGCTCTTTGAATTATTGCTCGAATCCGAAGAAATGTCGGAATCGCTTGAAACACATGGAAAAAATGATTTTGCTAAAGTATTTAAACATTTAACTAAATATAGATTTAAAAATAATTTTGGATCAAAATAATTATGTAGATTTTTTAAACGTCGACGAAATCAAAATAATTCTGTATTGTAGAATGCTTAAACGTTGATAGTGATGGAAAAAGTTTTAACATTCTAGCCACTAATTTGAACATTCTACATAATTATTTAGATAATTCAAACAAAATTATTTTCACATCTATCTAGCTAATTTTTTATACGAAAAGAAC
This sequence comes from Cephalotes varians, assembly GCA_037157785.1. Classification (NCBI taxonomy): domain Eukaryota; kingdom Metazoa; phylum Arthropoda; class Insecta; order Hymenoptera; family Formicidae; genus Cephalotes; species Cephalotes varians. Next base: position 226,480 of record JANQDE010000157.1, on the reverse strand, counting down.
AGTTTTGTTAAAAGATCTAAAATTTTAGCTGCATGCAGATCAGAAAAGTAATTTTGTTAAACTATCAAAATAATTATGTAGAACGTTCAAACTAGTTGCTAGAAATGTTTTGCATTGTTCATTATTTTTAAGGTTCCAACAAAATTATTTTCATGGTCCAACAAAATTATTTTCAGATCTGTATCCAGCAAAATTTTAGATTTCTCAGCAAAACCGTTCTTTCTGTGTATCGATATCTGCGAATGTGTATGTCGATTCTTATTCGTAGGCCTCGTGGTTGGTCTCCTCCGTCGAAGAATTGCGAGCGTAATCCTCGCTCGCACGCGATACGTCGGAATTTCGCGTTCGAGCGATCTATTTTAATTGGCGCGCGCGAAGGGACGACAAGCTGCTTCTTCCGTGACGCTTATCGTTAGTCGTTAAAACGTACACTCGATAATTGAAGCCGTCCCTTCGTTCCCATTCTAAACACGCTGCTTTTAATTACGCTTCCGGCACTCGTCCATACCTCGTCTATCGATACTCGATTATCGTCTGTCGAAGCTGTCGAACCACTTTTTTCACCGTTAGTTCATAACGATATCTTCTTTCGTGATTTCAAGATTTTTTATAGGCCCAGTTTTATGACAGGCCATTACTTGTCTAACTTTTCAATTCCAGATGTTAGGTCTCTTGATAGCCGAGCATTTTCTTAGAGTAACTATTTAAAGATAACCGAAGAATAATATTTTGACGCTAGCTGTCACTTTACTTCGCAATCTTTCTTTTTCTTAGATTAAGATAATTTTATACAACTGATTAAATAACATATTAAAATTCAGTTTTCATTATCAAACGTGAGGATTTCAATATTTTGCATATCATTATGTATCTTATATTTCCTTCTCGCTACATTTCTCTTCTGAAATTCTCCGCATATAAGAACTTTGTCACTGTCGAGAAAATTAATGAGCAGAGTTGTTGCGGTGTTTAAACGATTGCGGGCAATTATTATGAGCATGAGCCGCGGGCAGCGCCGAATCGCGCGACAAGACGTTCCGTCCGGATCGATCACCCGCCGCAACTTTCTACGGCGCGACGTCGCGCCGCAACGGCGGAATGCGCCTGCAGCGTTACACCGTACCCACCTACTTTCGATCTAAGGCACGTGCAATTCGACGATTTCTGTGTACCTGTACACGGAGTGAATTTCGGTCATCGAGCGCCCGGCAGGGGGACGGGAGCAATGATTCCTGCGGGGTTCCACTCTCACCGAGCCGATCTCGACGCTCCTCGAGGAGGACTTTCTTTTTCGCACGGATTTCGCGACCTGAATCCGCCCGACGAATCTCTTCTCTTCGGTTTTTTTTTCCTTTTCTCTTCTCATGCCTTTATCTCGCTCCTCGACACGTCGATTCAAACGCGTCGCCACTTCATTTTTACGCGATTAATTAAATTTGGAGCGACCTCGATGTTGATATCTGATACCTATGTGATATCTCGTCCTCGTAAACGTACAGGCTTTTTGATCGATGAAGACCGATGACCTTGATCGAAGCCGATTCGAGGTAATACATAATTTAGAAAGCGGTTGACTTCTCTTTTGAAAAAAATCTTATTTATACAAAAACGTTTATTCTTTTTATTCTATCCTTATATCCCGGAAGCCAGAAGCTTTCCTTGACGAGTAAGTCATATTAACAATGAGTCTGACAACAGGTCTAAAAATAAAATTTGGATAAAAGCCATGTGTCTCGCAAGAAATAAACCAACAGACCGAGGAATCCACTATATTTCCATTTTTCACAGTCCAGGCCTGTTTTCTTCGCTGCAGGAGAGAGCGCAGGAGATACGGGATTACGGATGAATTACGTTAACGGATGGAGAGGCACTTTTTCATATATCCTCGGTCGTTTGCATGCATTAAACGTGCGACGTAAATGCGCCCGCCGGACGGCCGGCCGGAAGGATCGACGTTACCGGAGGCGGCACCTACGGCGGCCAGTCACGATGTCGTCCTCCTCCCGGCTCGTGACACGTAAAGGGGCAATTACTAGCTCGGGATGCGTGGACACGCATTTCGCATGCAAACACGCCGATGCCAGTAATTAAACGATCCCGGAGAGCGTACCGCGGATGCGCGAGCACCCCAGCCTGGCGTCGTTTGCGCTACGACTCGTAGAACACGATGACAAAGTTACGCTTGAACGATTAATCGGGGGAGGGGGGGACGCGACGATCCCTGCGCGTTTCGAGCGCAAATGTATGCGGGACGTGTCGATGCACCGGGGGGAATCTCGACGCGACGAGATTTAGCGGACGTGAGAAGCATCGAAAGATCGAAATCTCTGAATTGGAGAGACACGAGAGACGCGCGATGATGAAATAAAATCCTGAAGAATCTTAACGTCGAATGAGTAGAGTAGAGAAATAGAGAAAGACAAAGATCTAGGAAATCTCTGGTAGATTCCGATGACACTAATATACCTTCGGTTTTTATCGCTTCCTCTCGAAGCTTCGTGTAGCGTCAAATCAAGTACATCGATGTTACGCGTTTATCAGATTTCTTCTTCCC